>CAMZMU010000105.1:38563849-38899524 GCA_947311845.1 Poa pratensis
TACATCTGCTCCCGGCATACCAGGGATTTAATGTTTGTCACTAAAGATAATTCAGGAAAGAAGGAGCTAGGTTGCAGGAGACTCGGTTGCAGGGTGGACTCGGATGTTGGAGGAACCTCAGTTGAAAGAGGACCCTCACTTGCAGGAATAACCTTGGACGGAGAGCTTGAAGGCTTGGCAGACTCAGAAGCATCCGGATCAACTGGATCTTGGCGGTCTTGATTTAAAGCTGGTTCGATAATCTTGGCGCGAGTCAGTGCTGGCATCTTGGAAGTGGGCTGAAGATTGTTCGGCAGTCTTGGACGAGTCGAAGTTGGCACTTTGCGGACTTGAACGAGGTTGTTCGGCAGAGTTAGCCGAATACACCGGACTCGCCCTCAGACTCGGCGTATTCGTCAAGGGAGGCATCGTCCGATTCCTTTTCTTCAGATTCTTCCCCATCCGATAGACCGGAGCGTCTAGGTCAAGATGCTTTGTGTTTGCAAATTCAGCCATAAAGTTGGCATCTCTTCGCGGATCTTGACCGGTTAGGGTCTGAAGCCATGAAAACCCTCGCGAAGTGAGCGCACTTTCACGAGATCAATCAGCTCATACCAACATGATAAATAGCAAAGCTGCGTCAGCACCAGCGCGGGCAGACGAAGATCTCCACTGCTTTAACCGGGTTTTCGCCTGATCCAGGGCTTTGATTAGCTCATCCGAAGACCGGACTTGCCGGGCTTCAGGAAACAAGAACTCGATGAGCTTTGAGACTTGCGTTGAGCTGGTCATTGTGGGACTCCTTCAGAGGAGTAATCCGAGCTTTAAGCGCAGTATGTGATCTTCGATGTCCCACATCTCTGGTAGGGGAGCCCCAGCTAACTTAGCTCTCTCAGCTCGGGCATCTCTCATAGCTTTGGGGGCTTGAAGCCGAAATGCTGGTAAACTCTCCTACATACAGGTAAGCTAACACTGAATTAAACGACAGGGAACACAAATTATGTGTCGATAAGAGTAAAGGGAAAGAGGAGATTCGGTAAACTTACGATCCATGTCTTCATTAAGGCTAGCAAGATCAGCCAGCCATTTTGCGTTGACCGCCTTGTAGCAGCCAGATCAATCTTTCGCCGCTTTTGCTTCGGCTTCAGCGTCTGCAACGACCGTTTGGATTTTTCTTGTCCAATTCGGCCCGCTTCGCAAACCCGGCTTTCAAAGTGTCTCGCTCCTTCTGATCGAATCTTTCTCACTCTGCAGCATATCCCGGTCATTCTTGAGCTTGGCCTTCACTTTTCCAACCCGGTCAAGCTCCCGCTGGAGCCGAATCACTTCCGACTTTCCTCCGATAAAGCGCGCTTGTGCTCCTAATCTTTCTTTTTCATCTCCTCACCTTGCGCCTCGAAGGAAGTTTGGAGGCCTGGTGTTGCAGGACTAGCTGCTTAAAGATCCGGCTGCGAGCTGTCGTGGTTTCCTCAAAGAAAAAAGGTTTATGGCGTAAAAGAGTCTCGGGGACTCGCACCCGAGACTATTAAAAAACTAGCAAGATGGGCCAAAATGAATCTCGGGGACTGGAGGCGAGATTGGTATAAAAAAAAGTTGACCATACTCAATTGAAAAGAGACTCGGGGACTAGGAGTCCATGATCTGATCAAAGTTTTCAGAGATTCAAGTCGGATGACTTTCTTACTCGAAGGAGTTCAGTCGTCCGACCCGAATCTCGGGGACTGGGAATAGTACTAAGTTGATCATGATAAATAAAGCAAGATTCGGCAAAGTTACCTCGAGGACCCGGTTAGTGTAACATCCCAAAATTATTATCAATATTATATTCCAAAAATGAGAGCCAACAAAAACTTTTTGTTGTTTATTGTATGTTAATTGCTTTTGTTACTTGAGATGTTGTTCTTGCTGGTTGTGTGAGTGTTTGCACTAGTGAACACTAGTAAGAAAGAAAGAAAACAAAATATAAAATCAAAGCAAGAAAAATAAAAGTGACAAGTTGTCACATGAAAATCTCCAAGTGACAAACTCAATTATTTTCAAACCAAAGTCAGTGGAGTTGTATTGTAAACACTCCCCATTTTGTTCCTACCACTTTCCCCTCTCAAATATTATTTTTGAACTAGCTTTAAAATTCAAAAATAAAAACAAGTGAAATAAATTAAAATAACATAAACAAAGTACTATGAAAGAAAATGTTGCCAAACATTTTATTTGGCAATGCCAATTTTTGTGGAGCTTCTACATGTTATGAGGAGGCCCCACAAATATTTGCAGAATTTTCTAAAATGTTTAAGTACCTCAATTAAATCCAGGAAAAGCTTCTGGATATTGAAATAAAACTGAAAAATAAAAGAAAAGAGGAAGGAGGGGGTTTTCTGCAAAATGGTCATCGACCTCAGCCCCGATGACCATCGCCGTGTCGCCTTCACCGTCGTCGCCGTTTTCTTCGCCGCCAGGACCCCCCTGGCCGCGCTCTCCCTCGCTCCTGCGTCTCTGCACCTCTCTGCACCGCAGGGAAGAAAACGGGCACCTCTCCCGTCGCCTTAACGCCGATGTTCCCCGACGACCGCCGCGGATGCATTGGACGGCGCCGAGCAAATTGGCCCCCGTCTCTGCTCCCCGACACGCACCACTCCTCTAGATGATTCTAGAACCTTGCCGGACCCCGTTAAGCCCCAAGCCGCCACGAGCCTCTGCACCCTCGCCGTGTAATCGCAGAAATGGTCGCCGTGGACGCGCCTTGGCCGCCGCCGTAGACCCCGACCATCGTGGACCGCCCCGAGCCTATAAAAGCACCCTGAGACCTCACTGGAACACCACACCTCTCCCCGTGCTCTCCCTCGCCTCAATTTAGTCTGTGCACCGCCGGAGGGCAGTGCACTGCCGCACCCGACGCCGCCGTTGAGGTCGAGCACCACCACAACGCCACACCCTCCCATTCTTCCCTCTGACCCCTCTACGCTGTTGCCCAAGCTCACCGCACTCACCCAGGCTTCTTTTCCCTCTTTTTAGCGCACGGACGCGACCCCGAAGCTCCGCCGAAGTTGCTGCCCGACGCCGACGAAGAGCGCGACATCGCCGCCGTCGACAGAGACTTCCCCAGCAACTGCCGCTCGCACCATCGTCTTCCCCGAGCCGCCGCCGTCGATTCGCGTCCTCGCCGCTTCCTCCCGAGCCCCTAGGTGAGAGATCCGTCCACCTCGCCGTCGCCGGCACGGCAGCGCCGCTCGTTTTAGGTCGTCGCCGATGGCGACCTCCGTGAGCCGTTGGATCGAAGATCTACGGCCACGTACCGCTTCGTATTAAGTTAGACTGCCATGTGGGTCCCACTGTCATAATTTTAATCTTTTCCCTCGCGCGCGTACCGTTTCGCTGAGTCACTGACGGGTAGGACCCACCCGTCAGGGATTTCAACATTATCCACAACAGTGGATTTTTCTAATTTAAATTCTCTGAAATTCTCAGTACTGATGTCAACTTTGAAATTAAATATCTCGAGATTTAGGAATCCAAATAAATCAAACTCAACTGTTCTGGAAAGCTTATGAAATTGTTTAACCAACACAATTGGTCTCATGTCATTTAATTAAATGAGTAAAAAGTATTATTGAAAATGCTACAGAAGGTTTAAATTCTAAACTTGTTTGTTTCTGATGCTCTGTTAGTCCAAATAATTCCAAACCAATTTTGCTAGCTTAGTACTGCCTTGTGTTAGCTCCCCTAATTTTGGTAGAATTAATTAAGTAGTATAAATTGTTGACTTTAAGATAAACCCTTCTGGACTAAAACAGACAAATATGTTTATTGGTTGATCCAAATGAGTTAGGACCAATTTTGTTAGCTCACATATAGCCATGTTTAGTTACCCCTAAAAGGGTTTAATTTTTGGAACAATATAATTTAATGGTAGCTAAAACTTGATTATTAAGCTACTGGATTCAATCCAATGTGTAGGGAGTTTGGTAACTCAAATGATCCAATTCAAATTGGGTTGTCTTCTACACATCAGTAGCTTTCTATAGAAATTTAGTTTGTATTTTTGTGACCAACAGAACTCAAGTTGTGGAATTAAACATGAATAACTAGTTCTGCCATAATTTAGAAGTAATTAAAAATGTTTAATTCAATTTGTTTGAAAATCAATTGTGTGGTTTGATGTGTGCAGTAGCTAATTGTGATGTTGATGATGTTATGTTGAGATGATTGCTTGTATAGCTTAGTGATTGTTTGCATTGTTTGTTTGTTAATTAGACGAGAACGTTGTCGGATATATCGAGGAAGGAGAGTTTGCTGAATTTGAAGAACAAGAGCAAGATCACTTTGCCAAGCAAGGCAAGCTATTCCCTGAGCTTGCACTAAATACATATGCATCTACTTTGATCAAATGATTTACTCTAAAGCAATGGTTTACAAAACCTTTCGAAAAGTATATGGATATTATTTTGCCACCCTATGTAGTAGCTTATATAAAACTTAGGATGGGAAACAATGTTGTTTATTCAAAACTCCTTTAAAAAGACTTGTGTGGTTATGGAATACCGAGATGTCGGTGTGAAAGTAAAGAAGTGGAGAATGGTGATGTTTATGAAAAATGCACATTGTGTCCTAGTACTATGACAACCAATCATACCCTGTGCGACCACATCTACCCACATATGGGAAAGGGCGTAGTCATATAATTTGCTCATATTAGTATGGGATACCTCAACAACGAGGATGACCTCGTTCCATGAGGGGATGGTTTGGTGACCTACCCCTGACCTGGGTCCTAACACGATGGTGGGAGGATTGAAGGGTTCGCTCGCCGGGCAGAACTACGAGTCCTCACACTTAGGTTTCTGTTGGGAATTAGCCTGAGTGTCGATGGAAGTTTCGTAGCGGCAGGGTCCTATACTAGCATGAGCAAAGGACAGGCTATGGTCGGCGGCTTACTTCGCATACACCTTGTATGGCGAGACGTGGCAGACACGATGAGTTGCCGGATGGATGGGGGAAAAGCGTGCTACCTCTGCAGAGTGTAAAACTATTCGAATAGCCGAGTCCTCGGATATGGACAGTTGGAGGCTGTCCTAGACCATGTGCAAGTTTTTGGAAAAGCTTTTAAGTTTAAAAGAAACTGAAATGGTGATGGTGTTACACAGCTATACCAAATGGTGTGGTATGAGTTGTTGGAAAAATGGACATGGTGAGCCATGGTCAGAAAAAGGAGGAGTTTTGGAGAAACAAAATGAGATGGTGATTCTTTCAAAGATAGTTATAAAACTCTTCTTACCTTTTTCAATAAAGATATAGAGATGTTTTAAAGAAAAGTTGTCAACTAAAATAAAACTGGTGCATACTCATGTTGGGTAGTTTGCGAGTACCAAATGTACTCATATTGGTTTCGTCCCTGGCTATTGTCCTAGCCAGACTACGAGGAGGAACACTACGCGAGCAGGAATATGGCGACTTCTACGCCAACTAAGGATCTCCACAAGTCAGCTGCCTGTCGGGTCGTCATCGTTAGAATATGATGTCTTACGCCGTAGCTTCCGCTGATATTTGGTTTGGCCCATGAAGGCACCTATGTAAGAACTTGGTCTAAATGACCATTTATGTAAGACTTTTATTCGGTACTGTAATGGATGTAAACTTTGGTATCCAATTCGGATTATGTGCAACGACAGACTGATCACGGGATCGTTGTGTTAAGCATAATCGGGTATTTCGGACAGCTAGTCCGGGGTCCCCACAGACTTGGTATCAGAGCCATCCTGACTTTAGGAAACCTTAGTTAGCATGGTCGTGTCAAATGTTACAAAAGATGAATTTCTAAAAAGAAAGGAATGAAGTATTTTCAAAATTGCTTATCTCCAATCCTCTTACTTATGCAAAATTTACTCTCATTAAATATTACATTTTCCTTAGTATCCCTAAAATTTTGTACACCTCTCATTAAGTTTAAAATTTGACTCACTTGTTGCCTACTATATTAAAATTTTGATTACTTGTCACCTAACTAACTTAAAATTTTGCTTAAAAACTGTAGATGGCACTCCACTGGACCGAGTTCGTTCAGCTGGAGAAGGACAGCAAGCTGACGTTTGAGAGGGACTTGTTCGAGTTGACCAAGCTGTTAGGTCGCCCCGCTCCAGAGTTTGAGGGAGCTCAGATTGATGTTCACGGTGTGGAAGGCTGAGCTGGCTCATCAGATCGTCAGTTCGCAGGAACATCAAGTCTCCCAATTCCAGGACGCTCATCTTCACCACCAAGGAGGCCACCTGGGTTGACGGTCTCTGTACTGCTACACAGAGGATGCTAGCCCGACTTTGTGAGGAGCACAAGGCGGAGTTAGTAGACTCCCGTTTCCGGTTCTACGGGAGGCGCAACTGTGATGGACACCCTACTCCTTCACCTTACCACCCGATGTTTGGGAGCTACATCATGGACATGGAGATCTTACTTCAGTGCACTCAGGATGATCTGTTGCGCACTAGGATTCAGCTCCACTTCGACCGCGAGTCGCTCGTTGAGCTTCGCGAGAACGAGATGAAGCTGATGGTGGAGAAGGTTGCTCTTCTCAGGAAGAGGGCCCAGCTGAGGAAGACTATCGTGAAGCTCCGCACGAAGGTGGCAGAGCAGGATGGACTGATTGAGGATCTAGAGCACCATACTGACGAGATGGAGGAGGAGGGCGAGGATCTCCGCAAGGAGAACGACGCTTTCCTCAGTGACGATGATGACTTCGTGGAGGAGATGGACTGTGAGGAGGAGGATGATGAGGAGGAGTTAGTTGACGAGGAGGAGGAGCCACTCGAGCCAGTTCTCGAGGACGAGGAGGAGGATCCCGAGGAGCCAGCCTACCAGTCAGATGCTGACGTGTTAGAGCTGGAGGTTCCACCTCAGTAGGCGAGTGACTTGATCACTACCGCAGGATTAGGTTGACCCCTATCGCTAGTCGAGTAGAAGTCGTGGTTCTTTTGGAAACCAGATGTTATGTATCTTAGATGTAAGGTGATGTTGTAAGCTTGATGTTGATGTGAACTCCTTGATGTGTTGTTTGTGAAATATAAGTATGTTTGTCTTGTTTAAATCTGTGTGAACTATTTTCATATAAATCTTAGGATTAATCAACCACTTGAGGATCATCTTTTCCCTTAGTCGAACTTTTCTTGCCTTGTCTCTTATACCCGGTGTGCTTCAGGATGCCACCCCGTCGCAGCAATGCGGAAGGATCAGGATCAGCACCACCACCACCGGACCCAACCCCCACCCAACTTCTCGCACTTATCATGGAGGAGCGTGAAAATGCCCGGCAAGAGCGCCAGGCTCATCTCGCTGCTCTACACAACTCGCAGCCGCTTACAATAACAACAACAACAATAACAACAACAACAACAATGGTGGTAACGGCAATGGCGATGGAAACCAGCGATCTACCTTAGGCGATTTCCAGAAGACCAACCCACCCACCTACTCCAAGGGACTTCACCCTGGAAGCCGATGATTGGCTTCGCACCATCGACAAATCTGGAAGTTGCTGCTGTGGGAGAGAATGAGAAAGTGTTGTATGCAACCCACTATCTCGCTGGACCTGCAAGAGCTTGGTGGGAAACTACCAAGACTCTCCAGCCGCTGGTCATGTCATCGACTGGGCTGAGTTCCAGGAGAAGTTCCGCAAGAAGCACATTCCCTATGGACTCATTGAAGGAAGAAGGATGAGTTCCGTAAGCTGAGGCAGGGAAGTAGAGATGTGGTCGGTTATCTTGAGGAGTTTACCGACTTATCTCGGTATGCTCCTGATGACACCGACAAAGAAGAGAAGAAGATGGAGCGTTTCATGAGTGGACTTCATGATGAACTGCAGTGTGCTCTGGTTATCCATGACTTCCGTGATCTGGAGTCACTTGTGGACAAAGCCATCCAGCTGGAACCAAGCGCAAGTCTATGTATGAAGGTCGCAAGAGGAGGATGAATGCTCAGGAAGGTTCGAGCAGCCAGAAACCCGTATCTTTCAGCAGAACCCCAGGCCTGCCTATCGTCCACCCCAAGCACCACGCCCCAATTTCCCTAACCGCCCAAACAACTTCAACCGCCCCAATGACAATAACCGTTCTGGAGGAAACTTCAATAATTTCAATCTCCGCCCCAAGGTTGTCTGCTTTGAATGCGGCGCCAGGACATTACTCCAGAGAATGCCCCAATCCCAAGAAGCCTGTCCAGCGCCCCAATGCACCTGCACCGAACAATGGTCAAGGCCGCAATGGAAATGGTAATGGCAAGAATGCCGCACCCCGCGGGAATACTGCTGTTGTCAGAGGCCGTCTGCACCACATCAATGCTGAAGAGGCTGAAGAAGCGCCAGATGTTGTGCTGGGTACGTTCCTTGTCAACTCAGTACCTGCAACTGTTCTGTTTGATTCTGGTGCCACCCATTCGTTTATTACCAAAGAGTTTGTTTCTAAGGGAGGTTTAGTCGGGAGTCTTTTACCCAAACCAATGTTGGTACAAACCCCAGGACTGTTAGCCAAAACCAACCAGATGTGTTCCGAAACCCCCATAGAAATTGGAGGAGGAAGGTTTGCAGCCGACCTAATTATCTTAGGAAACCAAGGCATAGATGTTATTCTTGGAATGGATTGGTTAGCCAAGTATCACGGTCGTATTGACTGTGCCCGAAGAGCTGTTTCTCTCACTTCTGATGATGGAGTTGAAGTGGAGTATGCATCTGAGACCAGCCAGACCAACCCGGATGCCATGAGAGCATAGCTCGACCCGCCCTAGATGAGATCCGTGTGTTCACCTGTTCAAGGATGTTTCCCAGAAGAATTGCCTGGTATGCCGCCAGACCGGGATATTGAGTTCATAATTGAGCTTATCCCAGGACATCCCCCATATCCCAAAAGCCTTATCGATGAATCCGGAAGAACTGGTGGAGTTGAAGAAGCAGTTGGCTGATATGCTAAGCAAAGGTCTTGTCCGCCCAAGCGCTTCACCATGGGGATCACCCATTATTTTTGTGGACAAGAGAGACGGTACCACACGCCTGTGTGTGGATTATCGCAAGCTGAATGACGTGACCATTAAAAAAGTACCCTCTTCCCAAGATCGAGGATCTGTTCGATCAAATGAACGGAGCCCGAGTCTTTTCAAAGATCGATCTTCGGACAGGTTACCATCAGTTGAAGATCCGAGAGACAGATATTCCCAAGACCGCCTTCACCACCCGTTACGGTTTGTTTGAATACACCGTCATGTCCTTTGGCCTGACCAATGCCCCAGCCTATTTCATGAATCTCATGAACAAGATTTTCATGGAGTACCTCGACAAGTTCGTGGTAGTTTTCCTTGATGACATCCTTATTTATTCCAAGACCGAAGAAGAGCATGCTGAACACCTGCGTCTAGTTTTGGAGACCCTCCAAGAGCACCAGCTGTATGCCAAACTTAGCAAGTGTGAGTTTTGGCTCAGTGAAGTGGCATTTCTTGGACATTGTATCCGCTGGAGGAATTTCTGTTGACCCTGAGAAGATACAAGCCATTCTTGACTGGTTATCCCCAACCAATGTTTTTGAAATCCGAAGCTTTCTCGGACTTGCCGGTTATTACCGCAAGTTCGTTGAAGGATTTTCCAGTATAGCCAAACCTCTGACCCAACTGTTGAAGAAGGACAAGAAATTTGAATGGACTCAGAAGTGTGAGGATAGTTTCCAAGAACTGAAGAAGAGACTAACCTCAGCCCCAATCCTGATCATGCCAGACGTCACCCAGAGTTTCGACGTGTATTGCGATGCATCACGCCTCGGACTTGGTTGCGTTCTGATGCAAGAAGGCAAAGTTGTGTCGTATCTGTCCCGGCAGTTGCGACCGCATGAAGAGAATTACCCAACCCATGACTTGGAGTTAGCTGCTGTAGTCTTTGCTCTTAAGAAGTGGCGTCCCTATCTTGCGGGACATCGCTGCGAGGTTTATACAGATCACAAAAGCTTGAATATATTTTCACCCAGAAAGATCTGAACCTGCGACAGAGGAGATGGATGGAATTAATCAAGGATTATGATATTGGAATCCATTATCACCCTGGAAAGGCTAATGTAGTTGCCGATGCCCTTAGTCGCAAACCTTGCACCCTGAATGCCCTGATCCAAGCCGAACAGCCAGCCTTGTTCAAAGACTTCCAAGATTTTGGACTAGAGCTTGTTAGCCATGGTTATCTCGCCAATTTAGAGTTAACCCCAACCCTGATGGATCAAATCAAAGAAGCCCAAAAGGTCATGAAAGCATTGAGGGAATTAGGAAGAAGATTTCCCTCGGCAAAGCACCCGGTTTTACCGAAGATGCTGAAGGAGTGCTGAAATTCAATGACCGTATCTGTGTGCCCAATGTCACGGAACTTAAGGAGTTAATCCTGAAGGAGGCCCATGAGACCCCTTATTCAATCCACCCCGGCGGAACCAAAATGTACCAAGACCTTCGAGAAAGATTTTGGTGGCATGGAATGAAGCGAGAGATTGGTTCATTCGTAGCCAAGTGTGATATCTGTCAGCGAGTCAAGGCTGAACATCAGCGACCCGCTGGATTGCTTCAACCTTTGAAAATTCCCGAGTGGAAGTGGGATGAGATTGGAATGGATTTTATTACCGGACTTCCAAGATCCAACCGAGGCCATGATTCAATCTGGGTCATCGTTGATCGACTGACCAAGGTTGCTCATTTTATACCCGTCAAGACCACTCACAATGGAGCCCAGTTAGCAGACCTGTATATTTCCAGAATAGTAAGCCTGCATGGTGTGCCTAAGAAGATTGTATCTGATAGAGGGACGCAATTCACCTCAAGATTCTGGAAATCCCTTCATGAAGCCCTCGGAACCAAGTTAGCATTTAGCACAGCTTATCATCCCCAGACCGATGGCCAAACTGAGCGAGTGAACCAGATATTGGAGGACATGCTTCGCGCATGTGTTCTATCCTATGGTTCCAAGTGGGAAGATTGTCTTCCGTTTGCAGAGTTCTCGTACAACAACAGTTATCAGTCTAGTCTGCAAATGGCCCCTTTTGAAGCCCTTTACGGCAAGAAGTGTCGTACACCCCTGAATTGGTCCGATACCGGAGAGAGCAAATTGTTCGGACCAGATACCCTCCGAGAAGCTGAAGAGCAAGTTCAGCTTATTCGTGAACGCCTCAAAACTGCCCAATCCCGTCAGAAGAGTTACGCTGACACCAAGCGCCGTGACCTCACTTCAGTCGGAGATTATGTTATCTCCGAGTGACACCCCTCAAGGAATGCAGCGTTTCCATGTCAAAGGAAAGTTAGCGCCAAGGTATATTGGACCCTTCAAGGTAATTTCTCGTCGAGGAGAAGTATCCTATCACTGGAGTTACCCCAGGAGTTAGGAGATTATCATGATGTCTTCCACATTTCCTTGCTCCGGAAGTGTCTTGAAGTTCCTGACCAGCCTGATGTTTTCAAAAACATCGACCACCTCTCCATCGACCTGAACCAAGACTTGACTTATCGTGAGAGACCCCTCAAAATTCTCGAAGAAGATGTTCGTGTTACCCGAAGACGTGCGATCAAGTTTTACAAAGTCCAGTGGACTAACCACTCTGAAGAAGAAGCAACTTGGGAACGCGAAGATTATCTTAGAAGCGAATTCCCAGACCTCCTTAAAACCTAAGCCTAGCAAATCTCGGGACGAGATTTATTTTAAGGGGGGAAGGATTGTAACATCCCAAAATTATTATCAATATTATATTCCAAAAATGAGAGCCAACAAAAACTTTTGTTGTTTATTGTATGTTAATTGCTTTTGTTACTTGAGATGTTGTTCTTGCTGTTGTGTGAGTGTTTGCACTAGTGAACACTAGTAAGAAAGAAAGAAAACAAAATATAAAATCAAAGCAAGAAAAATAAAAGTGACAAGTTGTCACATGAAAATCTCCAAGTGACAAACTCAATTATTTTCAAACCAAAGTCAGTGGAGTTGTATTGTAAACACTCCCCATTTTGTTCCTACCACTTTCCCCTCTCAAATATTATTTTTGAACTAGCTTTAAAATTCAAAAATAAAAACAAGTGAAATAAATTAAAATAACATAAACAAAGTACTATGAAAGAAAATGTTGCCAAACATTTTATTTGGCAATGCCAATTTTTGTGGAGCTTCTACATGTTATGAGGAGGCCCCACAAATATTTGCAGAATTTTCTAAAATGTTTAAGTACCTCAATTAAATCCAGGAAAAGCTTCTGGATATTGAAATAAAACTGAAAAATAAAAGAAAAGAGGAAGGAGGGGGTTTTCTGCAAAATGGTCATCGACCTCAGCCCCGATGACCATCGCCGTGTCGCCTTCACCGTCGTCGCCGTTTTCTTCGCCGCCAGGACCCCCCTGGCCGCGCTCTCCCTCGCTCCTGCGTCTCTGCACCTCTCTGCACCGCAGGGAAGAAAACGGGCACCTCTCCCGTCGCCTTAACGCCGATGTTCCCCGACGACCGCCGCGGATGCATTGGACGGCGCCGAGCAAATTGGCCCCCGTCTCTGCTCCCCGACACGCACCACTCCTCTAGATGATTCTAGAACCTTGCCGGACCCCGTTAAGCCCCAAGCCGCCACGAGCCTCTGCACCCTCGCCGTGTAATCGCAGAAATGGTCGCCGTGGACGCGCCTTGGCCGCCGCCGTAGACCCCGACCATCGTGGACCGCCCCGAGCCTATAAAAGCACCCTGAGACCTCACTGGAACACCACACCTCTCCCCGTGCTCTCCCTCGCCTCAATTTAGTCTGTGCACCGCCGGAGGGCAGTGCACTGCCGCACCCGACGCCGCCGTTGAGGTCGAGCACCACCACAACGCCACACCCTCCCATTCTTCCCTCTGACCCCTCTACGCTGTTGCCCAAGCTCACCGCACTCACCCAGGCTTCTTTTCCCTCTTTTTAGCGCACGGACGCGACCCCGAAGCTCCGCCGAAGTTGCTGCCCGACGCCGACGAAGAGCGCGACATCGCCGCCGTCGACAGAGACTTCCCCAGCAACTGCCGCTCGCACCATCGTCTTCCCCGAGCCGCCGCCGTCGATTCGCGTCCTCGCCGCTTCCTCCCGAGCCCCTAGGTGAGAGATCGTCCACCTCGCCGTCGCCGGCACGGCAGCGCCGCTCGTTTTAGGTCGTCGCCGATGGCGACCTCCGTGAGCCGTTGGATCGAAGATCTACGGCCACGTACCGCTTCGTATTAAGTTAGACTGCCATGTGGGTCCCACTGTCATAATTTTAATCTTTTCCCTCGCGCGCGTACCGTTTCGCTGAGTCACTGACGGGTAGGACCCACCCGTCAGGGATTTCAACATTATCCACAACAGTGGATTTTTCTAATTTAAATTCTCTGAAATTCTCAGTACTGATGTCAACTTTGAAATTAAATATCTCGAGATTTAGGAATCCAAATAAATCAAACTCAACTGTTCTGGAAAGCTTATGAAATTTTTAACCAACACAATTGGTCTCATGTCATTTAATTAAATGAGTAAAAAGTATTATTGAAAATGCTACAGAAGGTTTAAATTCTAAACTTGTTTGTTTCTGATGCTCTGTTAGTCCAAATAATTCCAAACCAATTTTGCTAGCTTAGTACTGCCTTGTGTTAGCTCCCTAATTTTGGTAGAATTAATTAAGTAGTATAAATTGTTGACTTTAAGATAAACCCTTCTGGACTAAAACAGACAAATATGTTTATTGGTTGATCCAAATGAGTTAGGACCAATTTTGTTAGCTCACATATATCCATGTTTAGTTACCCCTAAAAGGGTTTAATTTTTGGAACAATATAATTTAATTGGTAGCTAAAACTTGATTATTAAGCTACTGGATTCAATCCAATGTGTAGGGAGTTTGGTAACTTCAAATGATCCAATTCAAATTGGGTTGTCTTCTACACATCAGTAGCTTTCTATAGAAATTTAGTTTGTATTTTTGTGACCAACAGAACTCAAGTTGTGGAATTAAACATGAATAACTAGTTCTGCCATAATTTAGAAGTAATTAAAAAGTGTTTAATTCAATTTTGTTTGAAAATCAATTGTGTGGTTTGATGTGTGCAGTAGCTAATTGTGATGTTGATGATGGTTATGTTGAGATGATTGCTTGTATAGCTTAGTGATTGTTTGCATTGTTTGTTTGTTAATTAGACGAGAACGTTGTCGGATATATCGAGGAAGGAGATTTGCTGAATTTGAAGAACAAGAGCAAGATCACTTTGCCAAGCAAGGCAAGCTATTCCCTGAGCTTGCACTAAATACATATGCATCTACTTTGATCAAATGATTTACTCTTAAAGCAATGGTTTACAAAACCCTTTCGAAAAGTATATGGATATTATTTTGCCACCCTATGTAGTAGCTTATATAAAACTATAGGATGGGAAACAATGTTGTTTATTCAAAACTCCTTTAAAAAGACTTGTGTGGTTATGGAATACCGAGATGTCGGTGTGAAAGTAAAGAAGTGGAGAATGGTGATGTTTATGAAAAATGCACATTGTGTCCTAGTACTATGACAACCAATCATACCCTGTGCGACCACATCTACCCACATATGGGAAAGGGCGTAGTCATATAATTTGCTCATATTAGTATGGGATACCTCAACAACGAGGATGACCTCGTTCCATGAGGGGATGGTTTGGTGACCTACCCCTGACCTGGGTCCTAACACGATGGTGGGAGGATTGAAGGGTTCGCTCGCCGGGCAGAACTACGAGTCCTCACACTTGGGGTTTCTGTTGGGAAATTAGCCTGAGTGTCGATGGAAGTTTCGTAGCGGCAGGGTCCTATACTAGCATGAGCAAAGGACAGGCTATGGTCGGCGGCTTACTTCGCATACACCTTGTATGGCGAGACGTGGCAGACACGATGAGTTGCCGGATGGATGGGGGAAAAGCGTGCTACCTCTGCAGAGTGTAAAACTATTCGAATAGCCGAGTCCTCGGATATGGACAGTTGGAAGGCTGTCCTAGACCATGTGCAAGTTTTTGGAAAAGCTTTTAAGTTTGAAAGAAACTGAAATGGTGATGGTGTTACACAGCTATACCAAATGGTGTGGTATGAGTTGTTGGTAAAAAGGGACCATGGTGAGCCATGGTCAGAAAAAGGAGGAGTTTTGGAGAAACAAAATGAGATGGTGAATTCTTTCAAAGATAGTTATAAAACTCTTCTTACCTTTTTCAATAAAGATATAGAGATGTTTTAAATAAGAAAAGTTGTCAACTAAAATAAAACTGGTGCATACTCATGTTGGGATAGTTTGCGAGTACATCCAAATGTACTCATATTGGTTTCGTCCCTGGCTATTGTCCTAGCCAGACTACGAGGAGGAACACTACGCAGAGCAGGAATATGGCGACTTCTACGCCAACTAAGGATCTCCCCAAGTCAGCTGCCTGTCGGGTCGTCATCGTTAGAATATGATGTCGATTACGCCGTAGCTTCCGCTGTTATATTTGGTTTGGCCCATGAAGGCACCTATGTAAGAATTTGGTCTAAATGACCATTTATGTAAGACTTTTATTCGGTACTGTAATGGATGTAAACTTTGGTATCCAATTCGGATTATGTGCAACGACAGACTGATCACGGGATCGTTGTGTTAAGCATAATCGGGTATTTCGGACAGCTAGTCCGGGGTCCCCACAGTTAGCTTCGGCGACCGAGGCCTGCACAGAGTGTAGAGATTGAAACATCTGGCTAGGGCCAGCCGGATGTGGTGATGCTGAAGTAGAGGAGCCTTCCGCAAGGTCAGCAGCATTCCAAGCTTTAACGAATTCCTCTGCGGAGCTGAGGTTGCTGCCGCTCGGAGTGCGGAGATTCGGCAGGACCTGGCCACTAAGTCGGGCACGAGTAATCGCCTCAGAAAGTTGATCATGCACCCGAGTCACTGATGGAGTGAAGGAAACCTGCTTGCTAGCAACCACTTGATTATCTGAGGTGGTCGGAGTTGTGCCGGAGGCGGCCTGAGTCGGCTTAGGTAGAGGTGATGCGCCAGGGGTCTTGGCTGGATCTGGCTGTCTCGGCTGTTTCTGGGCTTGCTGTGGTGGTTTAAGTGCTTCTTGTTGCTGCTTCTGCTGCTTCTCGAAAGTCTGTTGCTGCTGTTTTTTCTTCTTCTGCTGCTCTTGATTCAGCAGAGCTTGAGCCTTGGGGGTAGGGCGAGGATCCGGCTTAGGCAAGGACTTAGCCGAACTCTTAGTTTTCTCCTTCTCCAACTCCTTCAGAGGGCGTGGCCAAGTTGAATCTCGGGTAGGAGCCGAGATTTCCTCGTTCTCCAGGTCAACAACCGACTCTGGAATGAGAGTCGGCGGAGGAGTCTTGGCAGTTGTGGCATGCGCGGGAGAGGTGACAGCCCTTTCAGGAGATTGGTTCTCCATGGCCGTATCCAGTGGGAGAATGGGAGAAAGAATGGATGAATGAGTTTGCTCGGTAACGATGACGTCACTGCACGAAGTAAAGTAAACAGTTAACTCGAATAAAGATGACTCGGATAATAGAGGAAGAAAGCAAATGAAGTTAAGTTGGCTTTACCCCTTGGTGGTAGGCATGGGCTTGAGCCGATTCGGCTTGAAGGCAGCTTTCTTCATTCTTTTTGCTTGAGGAACATCTGATCTGGACGCGTCATCGCGTTTCCGAGATGTCCCTTGAGCATCCTGTTTGGCTGGAACACAAGTTGTGACCATGAAATCGGAATGGCATCAATGGGATCTAGGATCCAGCAATCATCATCTTCATCCTCGGAAATGTTGTAAACAGTTGATTGCTTACCCTTGCGGATGGGCTTGGCACGCGGAATCGGCAAATAATCGTCCGTATCCGCATCCACTTCGCCCTCGCGCAGCGGGCTGTGATCCGGTCCCCACACTTTGGTGGAGAGATCTCCATCTTCGGTGATTTGGTGGTCAAACAGCTGCAGTAGAGTCAAGGCAAATCTGGATTAGTCCGATGATATTTTGGTGAAGTATGGATTAATTCGGAGAATGATGAACTAACCTGTGGTGGGAGTGCATCTCGGTGGAACGGCTCCACGCCCCATTTCCACTTGTCCGACATCTCGGTGTAGGCAATGGCGTTTACCCGTCTCTTGACGGAAGCTCTGGTGAGGTCATGTTTGCTGATCCGGGTAGGATCTAGCAGACCGCTCATATGGCAAATCTTGTGCTGACGTTGTTGAAGAGGACTGACCCGGCGACAGACGAAGGCTCGGAGGAGATTGTCCGAGAGCAGGCCCTTCTCCAGAAAATCCTCCAGAGTTCGGTGTATGACTTAAAGCTCCGCAAGAGTGTCAGCCGGATCATACCTAAAGTTTAATTCGGCCGTGGGGGCTCGATCTTGAACTCGGGCAAGTTGAGAGCATCATGGCCTTCAACGCTCTTCACGTAGAAGAAGGACCTTTGCCATTTCTTGCAAGTATCCAGGCCAGTGATCCGGGGAAAGATGGAGCCCGTCCTCGGGGTAATGCTAGCTGAACCACAGGCGGTCATCACCTTCGGGTCACTGCCCGGGATAGTTTGTTTCCGAAGGTGGAAATACTTCACCCAGGTTTCGACAGTCGGCCAGAGACCGAGATATCCCTCGGTAAAGGAGGAAAAAGTCGACAGGGAGACAAAGGCGTTAGCCGGAAGGTGGTGAGGCTATAGGCCGAAGAAGTTTAGGAATCTCCGGAAGAAGTCACTCGCCGGGAGTCCGAATCCACGCTCGAAGTGCGCTATAAATACAACGCGTTCACCCGGTTGGGTGACCGGTTCGAGTTCCTTCCCCGGTTTTCGGCATATAACTTTGGGTGTTATACGCCGGGTGCTCAGCAGCCATTCTAGGTCGTCTTTTGTAACATCGAAACCCTCAGAACTGCCAGGGGGCAGCTTCGGCATATCCGAGTCAGTCCTGTAAGAGATCGGAGATAGCCGAGTTAGGAGATTCGGAATCTCTAAGTCCAGAAGGAATCGGATAATGGTGTAACCGAATCAGGTGTAAAGCGATTCGGTAGAAGCTATCCCGGATAAAGTTGTCTAGTCAATGCGGAAAAGTAATTCGGCTAGTAAAAACACCTTTTCGTGAGAATCTAGGGTTACACAAGATCTGCCGCAGCAGTAAAATAGAGAGGAAATCCCGAGTAAAAAATATGGTGGAACTGCTCAAGCGGTGGCAAGCCAAACTAGGGCAATCTAGTGCAAAACCTGGAGAGAAGATCTAGGGAATGCACTGAGGCGTGACAATGGGCTCATGCGCGAGCGAATCTACAAGAAACGGGCGCAAGTTCCCAGCGGAATATGAACTTGCTCGAGGTCGCCATGGCCAGAAGAAAAGGAACTTACGGTCGTGATGCGGCGAGGAAGAGGCCTGGTGAAGAAACGGCGGCGCAGGGCGCGGTGCGCAGCTCTGGTGTGAGATCTCCGGCGTGGTTGACGTCTCCGGCGCGGCAAGATCGCAAGGGCGAGGTCGCAGCGGCGGCAATGGCGTAGATGGAGGTTTCAGAGTGGAGAGTGCAAGGAGGAAGAAGAGAAACCCTCTACACCCCTATTTATAGCCGCTCGCAAGTAACTGGTGCACTACCACGCGGTTTTCGGGGCATGGCCGGATCAAGTGTGCCCGGAAATTCTGTGGTCGCAGCTGTGGCCGTATATTTCAAGCACATGGTGGGTCACAGAATTGGAAGCAGTAGTGCGGATCGAGTGTGCTTGTCAGCGAAGAAACCGAGGAAACGCGGCCATTTAGTCAAAAGCACTCAATTACCTGGTGGATCCGGATAATGTCCTATCAGTGGCCTGTTAAATCAAAGACCCGGATTACGGGGCGTTGCGCAGAGATTCTCAGCCAGGTGTCCCAGGAAATCCTGAGACAAAATTATTCGATATGAGATTCGGTTAAGGGCGTTTGTTTTTAACCTGCTATGGCCCTCCATCTGAGGCTGTAGGACCGCACCAGCTTCGGGGACTACTGTCGGGGGGTTGCCCCCGGGTAGGGCAAAGAGGTGGTGTCGGGAGCTATAAAGTGGAAAGGAAGGTCAATCCGGGTCTCACAAACCGGATCACTTGGACCGGATCATGTTTAAATGCAGGGAGAGGCCAAAGGGCATCCGGCAAAGTCTAGCCAGATCAGAGGAAGGGATCCGGCTTAATCTAGCCGGGATGGCCTGGAAGGATCCGGCTTACTGCAATGTCGGATTTTGCACAAAGGCCAAGTAATGTCAGTAAGTTCACGGGTCCTGCAGGCCTCCTGCCCGAGGCTCAGAAGACAGCCAGGTCAAGCCACGGGTTTTCTAGGTCGCTAGGCCCTAGGCGCTGACTCGGCTAATTCGGGAAAGGGCAGTGGCCTAGGCTCCGGTGGGCTACACTAGCTTAAGCTCAAAGAGGAAAAGATAGACCTGCCGTTGGACTGACGATGAGCTGGACTGAGTGACAGTAGCCAGAGCTTGTCCTATTCCTCTTGTCCATGCCATTATCATCTTCGGCCAGGGGCAGAATAGTAATCCGGTTAGTGTATAAATAGACCAGCACATCCTCCAGGGCGAGGGACGACGAAGAAGAAGCCTCATTCCCCCCTTGCTCCATCTTCCTCCTAGAGCCCTCACCATTGTTGCTTCATACAGCTCGAGGAGCACTTTGTACTTGTCACATTGAGATATAAAGAGAGTAGGCTAGTGCTGCAGTAGGGGTGTTACCTCCACAAGAGGGCCCCGAAGCAGGGTACATCTTGTTGTGCTTTGGTTGTTCTTGGTTTTGCTCGTTCTTGCTTGTTCTTGCGTGTTCTTCGTTGTTCTTCATGCGTGCTTCTTAGCGCGCACACCCTCCCCGGATCCCCTAACGTCCTAGCGAGCCCCCAACTTAAGCCATCCTATGGCATCTGCCGTGACACCACCACGACAATACCACCGTGATGGGATGGCTTTGGAAGTACGGCCTCATCTTGCGGGAGGCAATGAGGATTGCCAGCAGCAGCTTCTGCATCATGGGGTACCGCTCCCGGGCGTCGCGCAGCACTTCGCTGACGAAGTAGACCGGGTGCTGCACCTTGCGGGTCACCGAGTCCTGAAAGCGCTCGGCTTCCTCCACGTCGACGTCTTGGGGTGGGGACGAGGTAGCCCCCAGCGAAGTCTCATCGGAGGGAGATTCTCCATTCTCAACGGGCTCCGCACCGTCTGGTAAGGTTGCAGTGACGTCAGTATCGCGAGACCCCTGGTCACCCGGCAGCCTTTTCTTGCATGGTTGTCCCGGGAGAGAGTTCCCGGGTCGCTTGCCCTTGATCTTGCTTGACTTCTTTGGAGGAGCGTCACGCTCTATCACAAGCACAGCGTTGATCACCTGGTTGAAGCGCCCGAGTGAAGTGACGCACCCGTTGAGGCGATGTACGTCCTTGACCCGCCGGGGTGCCTCCATGCGCTCGATTGCCTTGATTTTGTCCGGATTCACCTCGATCCCTCGTGAGAGACCAGGAAACCCAGTAGCTTGCCGGAGGGGACCCCGAACATGCACTTGTCGGGGTTGAGCTTGAAGTTGACCCGACGGAGGTTCTCGAAGGTCTCGTGTAGATCTTGGATGAGGGAGTCCTTGTACCGGGTCTTGACCATGATGTTGTCGATGTACGCTTCAACGTTGCGGCCCAGCTGCGGCCCAAGGCATGCTTGCATTGCGCGCTGGAAGGTAGCGCCGGCGTTCCGAAGGCCAAAAGGCATCCGGGTTTAGCAGTAGCAGCCCTTGGGAGTGATGAAGGCCGTCTTCTCTTGGTCCCCCGAGTGACATCATGATCTGGTGGTACCCGGAGAAGGCGTCCAAGAAACACAACAGCTCGCACCCGGCCGTGGAGTCCACGATCATGTCAATCCGCGGCAGGGGGAATGGGTCCTCACAGGCCTTATTCAGGTCTGTGAAGTCGATGCAGACTCTCCACTTGAAGGTCATGGGTTTCGGCACCACCACGGGGTTGGCCACCCAGGTTGGATGGGGAACCGACCGGATGACACCAGCTTCTATCACCTTGTCCACCTCAATGTGATCGACACTAGCTTGGGATCGCAGGAACAAAGATCAAAACAGATTTACCCAGGTTCGGCCCCCTCAATGTGAGGTAAAAGACCTACTTCCTGCCTACCCTAGATTGATATTGATATGATAATCAAGGTGTTACAATGGAGGCGATCCGATCTGGTACTCGCCATATGAACTAGGGTTTAGGGCTTGATAGCTTGACCCGTCTAAGTCCTGCGAGTCCTCTTTATATACACAGAGGCTCGCCAGGTTACAAAGGAAACTTTCCCCACAAGGAATACGTCCTCAGAGGCCTACTCGGAGACTACTTGGTCTTCATGTCCTCAGGGATATGTCTTCTAGATCTTTCTCCTTATGGCGGTTCAATACCGGGCTTGCTCCCAAGTGGGCCTTTATCCGTGCGAGTAAAGTAAGTCGCATTGGGCCGCGGGTTAATCCAGAAAGTATTCCCCCAACATTAGCCCCAAGTTTAGCTTGGATTTCGAGTGAAGGCTTTTTTGTCTTAACAAACCCCTGAGCCGCGCACGTGAATTATCCCAGCTGAACTCCAATTTTCATATTTCCAATCTGTGGCTTATAACTCTTCTTGGCGACTCAAGAACGCGACTTTACTTGCCTTGATGGTTGATTTTCAGATCTAAACGTCTTCCGCGTCTGGGCTACTTATCTCGGCTCATCGTTTTTCCCAGCGTTCTGCATCAAGTCCTGTATTACGCATCCGCTGCTCCTTTCAGCCGCCTCCAATCTCGCTTCTCGTACTCACAATCTTCGGTGGAGATCTCCATCAATCTGAGAAAATGTCTCGCCGTAAGTGCAACTGGGAAGGCTCGTGGGTCGACGAAGATTTCCTGGAATCCCTATCTGCATGGGGCCTTCTTCCGCCAAAAGATCAATGCGAATGGCGGACGGCCGGTGAGGAGATAATTCCCAACCCTCATCCAGGAGAAGTAGTGATATTTACGGAGCATGTTGAGCATGGGTTCAAGCCCCAGGCTCTCTCTTCTTCCGCTCCTTGATGCAGTGGTTGGGTCTCCGCTTCCATGATATTGGCCCTAATTCAATGTTGCAAGTGAGCAACTTCCACGTCCTCTGCGAAGATTATCTGGGTATCCCACCTTCAATAGATTTCTGGCTTGCTCTTTTCAATTGCAATAGTCAAAGGGAAACCACAGATGGTCCTTTTCTCCAATGCGGCGCCATTTCCTTCCAACGCCGTAGGGGCAGTATTTTCCCAAAACTAACCCTTGCCAAGAAAATCAAGGATTGGCAAAAGACATTCTTCTATTGTAAAAACACTTCTCCTGAGGGTGAAATTCCTCTTCCTCTTTGGTCTCCTCTTCCCTTCGAGGCTACCGATGCTTTTGTCTTCTAAGTCTGATCCTTCTTCGTTGCCCTTTATCGAATCCCTTCTAGACAAGGTGAGGGCGCTAACACTCCATGGTCTCACTAGATTAGATCTCATATCTTGCTGGACTAAGTGGCGAATTCAGCCTGTGAGTCACCGCTCGTGACTTATGGTGGATTTCACTTGTCACGCAAACGACGTCGACCGTACTTGCCCTGAAGATTGGGAGAAAGGGGAATGGATAAATTTCATTCGCCGAGTGACGGACGAGGATATCGACTCGTATGATAATGTCGGGCTTGCTCCCTTCTGGGCTGAGCACAAGCCTTTTATGGTAATGTTTACTTGTCACCTGTTTCCTCGAAAATTCCTTCTCCAAAATTAATTATTTCTGACCTGAGCTCCTTTTCAGATCGATCCCTATTTCTGGGTTCTTCCCTCAGAGGACGCCGACTTGAACCAAGAAACCACGGCTGAGTCGTCAAAGCAAGCCACAGCCTTTGGCGAAGATACAGTTATGCACGATATTGTCTCCGAGCCCGAGGGCAGTGCTTCTGAAGAGGAGCAACAAATGGCCGACGCTCTTCTGTCCTCGACTCCAAATACACCTTTCTTGGAACTTCCTGAGGTGCCTCGCAGGTCCTCGAAGCGTATTTTATGCAAGAGCTCAGAAGACCCCGCACAGTCTGAGAAACGCCGCAAAGCCTTGGCGCTACTGGTAGAAACAAGAACTGCCAAATCTTTAAAACTTGCTGATCCCAACAAGGCTGCTTTCTCTTCCGAGGCTGTTGCAAAGGACTGCTTCTCAATAAGCTCGGGTAATTGTTTGCGACTCTCTCCTTTTCTTTTTGTGCTTACGTATTTTGGCAAGGAATTGCTGATCACCACTTCTTTTCATACTCTGTAGGTTCAGATTTGCAAGGTTTATCTTCTCCTTCCTCTGGTTGCCTGATGAAGAGTATCCGTGTCGCCTCTGGGTATGGTTCGCCTTCTTTTCAATGTGGTGGCTCTGCTAGGTCAGCTTATTAACCCATCAATATTTTGCAGGGCCATGCCTGAAGAGGATACCAAGTCTAACTCTCATCCCACTTCTTCTCAGCCAGCTATGAGCGAGGATGATGCTGCTGATGAAAACGTGGGAAACAGTAATGGTGCGACTCATCCAAGGCCCTTCCTGGAGGGAGGTATTGCTGATGCGGCTCCTGCCATGACCCCAGTCGCAGCTCCATCCGCAACTCCTACTATTGGTAGGGTATCCACTGAAGATAGAATTCCAGCTCCAGGAAATAGTTCCAAGTCAATTGCGGATGCCATAATTGCTGCTGGAGATAAGCATGCTGCTCTTCTGCGCGGCCTAGTTGAGCAATTTTCTTCAAGTCGCCAGGTACATATACCATAGCCCCCAAGGATCAAAACCTTGTGTCATCGCACGAGGTGTTGATTCTTTTCCTGGCTCCAAATCTCGAGCCCCCAAGTTCCTGGATAGTTTACCCATGCATTTTGCTCTGTTTATTTTCAGCTTGAACTGTCCTTGCTTGATGCTTCTGGCTCAATAAAGGGTAAAGGCATTTCCATAGATCATCCTGAAGTGATGCAGTCTCCCTGGAGCAGCATAATGAGGTCATTAGGGACCAAGATCAGGAAATAAAATCTCTCAAAGGTCGACTCGACTCCTGTGAAGAGCAATTTAAAGAACTTGAAGCCAATATGCAGCAGCGACTTATGGAGAAAGACGAAGTCATTAGATCTTTGCGAGAAGGGCTGACTCTTAAATCTGAATTGATTGATCGTCTGAAGGGAGACCACGCAAAGGAACTCGCCACGCGAGATGAAAAATATAACTCGCTGTTCAAAGCCTTTGAGGGTTTTGGCTCCATTGTCAAATCAGCCATCCTGCAACTTGCTGGTTCATCTTTTATTCCTTTAATCATATATATTTTGGGTAACCAACGTGAGTCTCTGACTTGATTCTTGCCTTTTCTTTCTTGACATAGGGCCTGAGGCTCCAGTGTCCCGCTCCAACTTGAAGGATCAACTGGTATATCTGTCTGACTTCAGCCAACGCTTCTTAAAGGTTACCAAGGAAGTTATGACGTAATCTCTCCTGCGACTGACGGCCCAACTCTTGCGAGTATTGGATAAATAAACTGCTCAAGGCTCCGCATTACGTCTGTGATTGGAAACGATCCTCTGCTCACGCCGGAGCCGCGCATGTCTTGACATTGCTCCGAGCATATTATCCAGAGATAGATGTTGGCAAGGTTGCTCGCCACGGCCTGGCAATGAGCGCGGATGATACTGAACTGCCAATAAGCGAGTACTTCGATATCTGGAAAGGGATGCGTGGATATGCCACAAAGTTTGTTGATAACTTAGACTTGGGCACTTATCTCAAAAAATTCAATCTTGATGGGAGCAAGGTGCCAAAGGAAAAGTCCACAGGAGCGAGTCATCTCACCCTGCGACTCCAGCAACAGTATCTGGTGGCCCTTCTGCCTCGTCTGGCGGCGCCCTGATTATTAGGGCACCTGCGACTGCGACCGCGAGACAAGCCGCGCCAATTCCCACTCCTGTAGCTCGGAAGAAGAAGGATAAATAATGTGGGACATGCCCGTTAGTCTGTAAGACATTTATGTATTATAAACTGTATTTTGGTGACCCATAAGCAGGTTCTTTTCATGATAATTCCATTAAGTAGACGCTCGCGCGGCTCAGTATTTCCTAGGAACATGTGTGTGCAGGGTCGAGAGCGGCCATGATAGGCAATCAAGCTCGATTGACGCCACACCCCAGTACTTTGGCCGCATAATGCAAGACGCTTCCAGCTTAAGGATTGCCACTTGTTTGGCAAAATTTGAGGTGCGATTGGTACTCGCGATGCTCGTAAGGAGCCCTCAAGGGTCAGTGATATATGAAATTCAAAAGACTCATCGACTCAATGATAGTTGAGGCGAAACGACAAGCCCTTGAATGTCAAGGGTGCCGGCTTTATTTCATAATCACTCGATGCTTTACAGGGTGTTACAGGATGATGCAGGCCCTCTAATGCAGGTTTTCTATTCCCCGCAGGCCATGCATACTTGATACTCATCGCACTTAGTTGCGAATTAATACTCCTAACGGAGTGGGTTGAACACCTGATTGGTTCAATTTTAAGTCGCTAAAAGCGACTCGGGTCGAGCATGATAGCTCCGATGTATGTCTCATGTTGAAGCAGAGAGCAAGTTTCTTAGGCGTTTAGCCACACTGATCTGCGACTTATGTAGAGTTGAGTTTACTTTGTAAGGACTCACGATAACTGAGCCTCTTTGGCTGGGCTTGTTGATCGAGGCTGGGTCTATGCACATGCGCCATCTCTTGTCTTCTTTTTGTATCAAAGCGACCTCTGGGGCATTGTCTTGCTAATGCGTGACTTCTCGGTGGGTATTTACCATCCGGTGGCTGCATCCTGTTGGCCGCTTCCACGGTACCTCCAACGCGACTCGCTTTGAGCTGCGATTACCGATCTGCGACTGATATCCGTGTGAGGAGTTGGCGATGCAAGCTTCTTCTGCGAGTACTGAGCCTGCGTTCTCGCATTCTAACGCTCTCTGCATGTCTCCATATATTGTAATAACACCGTTTGGTCCTGGTATCTTTAACTGTAGGTAGACGTAGCAGGGACGGGCGGTAAATTTGACATAGGCTTCTCTTCCAAAGATCACATGATATGAGCTTTTGACTGCTACAACCTCAAAGTCTAGGAGCTCTGTGCGGAAGTTCCGCTCTGTCCCAAAGCTAACTTCAAGAGTTATCTTTCCGATTGGTCGCGTAACAGCTCCTGGGATTATTCCTTGAATTTCTTTCCTGGATGGCCGCAGCCTCGTCTCGGGTATATTCATTCTTCGGAGCGTGTCTTGATATAGGATGTTCACTCTTCCTCCTCCGTCCATTAGGACCTTACTTAACTTGTATCCCGCGACTTCAGGCGTGACCACAAGAGCTGGCTGCCTGGATCTCTTACTTCTGGGGGGTGATCGCCGCGACTCCAAATAACTGATTGCTCTGTCCAGCGTCGGTACCTTCCTGGTGTTGAAATCTGACCGCTCTTCTGGCTTCCATCCGTTGTTTGCACTTCCACTGTATGGAACTGTCCTATGTTTCTTCTAGGTAAAACGCCAGGCCCTTGATGAAGCTAGATTTATTCTTGTGCTGCATTGATCCGCTGCGAGCCGCATCTAGCGTGTCGCCTTCCTTCCACCATCAGTAATAATGACATTGCGCCTTTGTGTGACTCGCTGGCCTACCATCTCTCCTATGATGTAAGTCGGAAGGAACGTCGAAGATCCCCTTACAGTTATTAGGGTGTAAGGCCTTATCACTCCCTTGCTCCTTCATCCGGTGTGCACGATGTTCAGCTTGCGTGACTTGTAATTTCCCTGTTGGGTTCTGTGATAAGTCGCCTGTCCCCTTATCTGTCTTTGCGTACTTGTCAGCTGTTGCCAGAAGCTAGTCGAAACTATCAATCTTGTGCTCAGCGCGACTTAATTTGTGCATGTCGGAGACTAGTCCCAGGAACTAGGGGTGTCTCTCAAGTGCCAGGAAACGAGTAAGGGGCTAAACACGACGTCAAACAAATCCTCAACAACCTCGGCGACGATGCTCGTCGAGCTCGGTGAGGAACATCACGACAGAGAGGTAACACGAGCCGCTACCCAGGTTCAGGCCCACCGTGAGGTGTAAAAGCCCTACGTCCTGCTAAGATGTATTGCACTGCTTGGGAAGGTTCACAGTACAAGTGTGCTTGCCGAGGGCACTGCTATGGCTATGGTGGACTATGGTGGAATGAGCTCCGTCTTCTTCTCAGACTTAGCTCTTTGGTTGTGAAATGTGTTGCTCAATGCGGGATCCCCCTCCTAGGTCGTACACTGGCTCCTTATATACCGGGCTTGGTCCTCTTCCCCGAAAACCTCCGGCGGGAAGGGATACCACAACGCCGCCGAATTGGAGCACAGTGCACAGCGTCGGGGGCGTCCATGGACCCGGTCCATGGCAGGGAGCACGTCGTCTTGGCAGAAAAAGCCACCGTCCAACCAGGACGGTGGGCTGACGCTACAGAGCTTTGGGGCGCGCCCCACGGTGACGTCGCAGTTGGAGCATAGCGACGGCCGGCCGCTTTATCACCAATTTGGCAAGTCTTGGAGTCCGCTTTGCTTGCCGCAGCTCCTTTGACCACTTTATACACGAGAATGGCAACTGCGGCGTCTTCGTCATCACGCGCAGGCGCGCATGTCACTCTGCGGCGGGCGCAGAGCCCATGTGCGCTCTGCAGCGGCGCAGGAGCTTGCTTCCACTTGAAGGAAACCCGCGAGGCCTGAACCCTCGCTGAGGTTTTGTAGTTGTTGACTTCTCGCGAGGCAAAACCTCCCGAAGGGGGCGCAGGGACGCGCCAGGGCCTGAAGATCTTCTAGGAGAGGCCTTCTCGAGGCAGAGATCCCTCTTGAGGCCTCCAGGCCGATCGTCTTGGTCCTTAGCAGAAATGCTCGGTCGAGCAAGTAAGCCCTCGCGAGGGAAATGCCTCGCGAGGCTCGCCAGGCTAAAAGCCTGGTCCTTAGCATAAATTCCTGCGGAGCGTTCGAGGGCTGTGGCAGGCCAGCCCATGATACCATGGTTTCACTGGGCCGACAGTAGCCCCCGGACCCGCGATGGGCACGCTGGTGCTCCTCAGGCGGAGGCGAACCATCGTGGGCCCAAAGAAGCCTGCGAAGCCCGAGACACGTGGAGTGCCACGGCCAGGCACGATCCCACGATCTCCTCTGAAGTAACGGGTGTGGTGGGTCCCGCCACGCCCCTGTAACGGCTCGATGAGCCGATATAAGGCGAAGAGCTCGGCGTAGGAGGCCATCACTTCATTCGTTCCCCTTTCATCTCCTTCCTCCCAGCGCTCAACCCCCAATCTTCTCCTTCGCGGCCTTGCTGCAATGGCTCCCAAGAAAGCCACCGCTGCTTCGAAGGGCAAGGCAGCGGCGCAGGGCGGCGGATCCGCTGAAGCGCAGCAGGACGGCGACTTCGAGCCGGCTCTGAGCGGCTCCCGCTTCGAGACGGAGGCGCGGCTGGACAAGGTGCGCCACATGGCGGCCTCGAAGACCAACGAGCACGGCGCCACCGTGCTCGAGCGCGCAGGCAACTCCCACGGCAGCTTCTACCCCATCTTCATGCACTCTCTCTTCGCCGGCCTCGTTCCCCCCTTCTCCGATTTCTTCCTGGCGGTCCTGGAGCGCTAAGCGCGAGGCGCTCGAGGTGGAGACGAAGGCCAAGCATCAGGAGCTGGCGGCGTGCGAGGCGGCGGTCTCCACCAAGCACAAGGAGCTCCTAGACCGCGAGGCGGGAATCATTGCCGAGTCGGAGACCGTGCGGCAAGGCCTGGAGAAGCTCCGCGAGGACCTGCGTGTCCGTGAGAACCAGATGGTGCAGCGCGGGGCAGAACTTGATGCCCGCGAGACCGAGCTGCGCAAGCGCGAGGAACAGGTCGAACAGATCGAGAAGGATCAGTCCGCGCAGCGGGAGCACCTGGAGTCTCGCGAGAGCAAAGTCACTCAAGACGAGGCGTTCTACCAAAACGCCTCGCGCTGACCAACGAGAACCTCCGCAAGAAGGAGGAGCAGCTGGCGGCGGAGTCCGCGACCAAGGAGCAGCTCTTCCGCGACAATTGCAGGAAGGACTTCGCGGACAAGGCCAAGAAGCAGGAGGCGCGCTTCACGAAGAGACGCAACGAGCTCGAGGCCCGCATCAGGGAGCTTGAGGCTCAGAAGCAGCGATTCGACTCCCGCCTTCATGACGCTGTGGAGGCTCGGAAGCACGCGGAGCAGGACCTTGCCTCCTTGACGCAGGACATGAACGAGATGCAGCAGCAGGTGGGGCCTGTTGTGGAACTCGTCGAGGAAGCTCGGCGGAGCGCTCTGACTGCGCAGGTCTTGTCGCGCCAGCGGGAGCGCATGTTGCTTCCTTGGTGAGGCGTGCGCGTGCGTGCGGCCGCCTGGGGACCGAAGCCCCCAGGCTCTCTGTCGAGGGGAACCAGGACGTCGCCGTCTACCTTGGCTTCTTCGAGCAGCTCCTCACCAAGTTTGAAGAGGTCGTGACGAACCTCGACGACTTGGTCGACACCGAGAGCCGCGAGCTCCTTGGCGTCGCGGTCGGCCAAGTCTTCGCCAACCTTGCACACCTCCACCCCGGCTTCGATTTCGCGTCTGTGATGGAGCCTCTGGAGAAGGAGCTCGCCGAGAAGCTGGACGCCTCGGTGTGGGACGACGTGGAGAAGTACACTCAACGCTTCAAGAGGGTCGAGGTTGAGGAGAGCGACGACGAGGCTGGTGCTGAGGAGGTGGCGACGAGGACGTCGACGGCGACGACGACAACCCCGCTGCTTAGGTTGCCCCTGTGAGAGATGTGCCAAGGGCACCAGTTATCTTAAGATTTGTCACTTTTATTTCGTGCTGGTTTGTAAAGACACTTTAACTTTGTGCAAGTGTGGGTGCCCCTCGGGAGGCCTTTTATCTGTTCCCTCATGTCTTTTTCGCTCTACGTCGTTAGGACCCTGCTCTTAGCGCAAATAGCACCGCCGCTTCGGTATGCCGGAGTCAGGGCTCGACAAGGCCGGGGGGTGCGTAAGGCTTAGAGAGGTAAGAGCCCTCGAGGCGCGATGCTCAGGGGCTCCCCTTTGACGTGCAAGCAGCCCATGAGGCGTAAGAGAGAAAAGAGAGGCTCGAGGGGCGAAAAACCAGCGAGAGGGAAAAAGAGCTCATGAGGCGTAAGTTCTGGACTTAGCTCTGGCGAGACGCCTGCTTTGTAGAGGGTGTTGTGTTCCTGGTGAGGTGTTCTCCCTCTCGAGGCTGCCTGAGACTGGCTTGGAGCTTTTGGAGCCCTGCAAGGCGTCTTGTTCCCTGTGTTGAGAGAGAGAGAGAGAGGCGAACCCACAAGCAAAGCATAGTTGTACAACTCATGCGCGCTCATAGATTTCCTCATGGGTATCTCACGAGGAGAATAAGCACCAAGGTCCTTGGTGAGGTGACGTGCATGGGAGCTAACCCACGAGTCAGAGCTCTTTGGTGAGATAACGGTCGTGGGCGGAGAGCCACGAGTTAGAGCTCGGATCCTTTGGATTTTACGATGCTGCTGGGATGCTCCCGAGACACAGGCACCGTGCTCAGCCCCCGCTCGCGAGGTGCGCATGGGGAAAAATGTGAGCGCGAATGAAATGTAAGAAAGCAAACTCACCAAGCAATATTACATAACGGCGCCGAAGCGCAATAGGTTCATGATGACCTGAAATTGTTCATTACACTTGGCGAGGCCAAGACAAAGTCCGCCATGTCTGGGCATGGGGTTCCACATGGAGTGGCTGAGGCTTCCCGCGGCCCGTGGCAACGCGTTGTAGGAAACTCTCAGTGGAGATGGCCCTCGTGAAGGGAAAGCTTGGTGAAGCTGGGAGGTGAAGACGCGTGCTTCCCTCTTGAGACAAAAAATGCCTGCCGCGACGTGATCACGGGTAGAACTTGCGTAGGTGCTCGATGTTCCATGGATTTTTGATCGGATCGCCGTCTTCCGTCTCGAGCCGCACCGCGCCAGGCCTGGCGATGTGCGCGACCCTGTAGGGGCCTTCCCACATGGGTGAGAGCTTGTGGAGGCCTTCTCTGGAGAGGATCCTCCTGAGGACGAGATCGCCTGTCTCGAGGGTGCGCGGCCGTATGTGGCGGCTGTGGTAGCGGCGCAGGTCTTGCTGGTACTTTGCCGCTCGGAGGGCGGCACGGGACGTAGTCCATCGAGCAGCAGCAAGTCGTCGTTGTGGAGCTCCTCTTGGTTGTCCTCGTTGAAAGCAAGGATCCGTGGGGACCCATGCTTGATCTCGGTGGGGAGGACTGCTTCAGCGCCATAGACGAGAGCGAACGGCGTTTCTCCAGTGGGCTTCGTGGCGGTGGTGCGGATGGACCAGAGCACGGAGGGGAGCTCTTCGATCCAGTTCTTGCCGTGGGCCTTGAGGCGATTGAAGCTTCTTGTCTTGAGGCCTTTGAGCACTTCTGCGTTCGCCCGCTCAGCTGCCCGTTGCTTCGTGGATGAGCCACCGAGGCGAAGCAGAGCCGTGTGCCGAGACTCTCGCAGTAGGCCCTGAAGATGCCGCTGGTGAACTGCGAGCCGTTGTCGGTGATGATGCGATTTGGCACGCCGAAGCGACAGGCCAGGCCTCTGATGAATTTCACCGCTGATCTCGCCGGGATGGTGCGCACCGCTTCAACCTCCGCCCATTTGGTGAACTTGTCGATGGCGACGTAGAGGTAGCGGTAGCCCCCGCTGGAGCGTGGGAAAGGTCCCAGGATGTCCAGCCCCCAGACCGCGAAGGGCCAGGAGAGAGGGATGGTCTGGAGCCCCAGTGGGCTGGTGGACTTGCTTGGCGTGGAACTGGCATGCCTCGCAGGACTGGACGATGTGGTTGCATCTTGAAGCACTGAGGGCCAATAGAACCACTCCTGAAGACTTTCCCTGCGAGGGTGCGTGATGATGAGTGGTGGCCACATTCTCCACTGTGTATGTCCTTGATCAGCTGGCGGCCTTCTTCAGGGGGGACGCATTTTAGTGCAACTCCATTTGGACGCTTGCGGTACAGGTCTCCCTCGTGAAGGCAGTATGACTTGGCCTGGCGAGCAACTCTCTCTGCTTCTGCGTCCTCTTCAGGGAGGACTCCGTCCCTGAGGTACTCCTTGAGCTCATCGATCCAGCCCGTCTCTTGGTGTGTCATGGCCAGCAGCAGGCGTTCCCCTGTGGGTGGACCGCAGCTGGTGCTCCAGATGTTGGTGGTGGTGGGAGCTCTTCGTCCATGTTCATTTCAACGGCTTCTTTTGGCTGTTTCACCGATGCCCTGGTGAGCCTCTCCTCGAACACGCCCGCCTGCTGGGCTTCTCTGCGTGATGCTCGCCTGGCGATGTCGTCGGCCTCCTGGTTCTCCCTTCGTGGGATGTGCCTGAGCTCCATCCCCTTGAAGTGTTTCTCGAGCTTGCGGACCTCCTCGAGGTAAGCGGCCATATGGCCGTCCTTAGGCGTGTAGCTCTTGTTGGAGAAGTTGACGAGGAGCTGGGAGTCGCCCTTGATGAGTAAGCGCTTGATGCCGAGGGCGATTGCGGCTCTGAGCCCGGCGAGGAGGCCCTCGTACTCGGCGATGTTGTTGGAGACCTTGTCTGTCGTGAAGCACAGCTGGACGGCGTAGTAGAGCTTGTCGCCCTTGGGTGAGGTCAGGACGACGCCAGCCCCAGCGTTCTGGCATGCGAATGCTCCGTCGAAGTGCATGGTCCAGTGGCTTGGCGCCGTGTCTCCTGCTGGCGTGGATTCTGCCTCATGAGGCTCTTCTTGCTGCGTGTCTGTCCACTCGGCGACGAAGTCAGCCAATGCTCTCCCCTTGATGACCCTGGTGGTGTCGAAGCGCAGGCCAAAAGGTTGCAGCTCAATGTTCCACCCTGCGACGCGGTCAGTGGCGTTTGGATTGCGCAGGATCTGCTCCAGAGGGAATGATGTGACCACCGTGATGGGGTGGCCCTGGAAGTAGTGGCGCAGCTTCCTGGAAGCGATGAGGAGCGCGAGGAGGAGCTTCTGCTGCATAGTGTACCGCTCGCGAGCATCTCGCAGCACAGTGCTGACGAAGTAGACGGGATGCTCGACGAGGGTTGTCGATGGTGACGCAGCTGGGTTCCTCGGGAGCCTTGTCGAGCCTCTCGAGAGGTGGACCCTCGTCGAGGGTGCCTTCTGGTTGCGGGCTCGGCATGGGGCTCAGGGCCTGAAGAGGATGTTTCCTTGTCGGGGGGATCTGGGCTTGGCGTGGCGGTGTCCTTCTTGGCGAGGACTGGCTCTTCCCTTTCTGCCACCAAGGCTGCGCTCACTGTTTGTGGAGTGGCTGATAGGTACAGCTTCAGATGCTCGCCGGGCCTTGGGGCAACCATGACAGGTGGGCTAGCCAAGTACTTCTTCAGGTCTTCAAATGCCTTGTCCGCCTCAGGCGTCCACTTGAACGTGCCAGACCGCTTCATGAGCTTGAAAAATGGCAGCGCCCTCTCGCCGAACTTGGAGATGAAACGGCCGAGGCTGGCCATGCATCCCGCGAGGCGCTGCATGTCCTTAAGGCGACGAGGTGGCTGCATCTCTTCTATGGCTTTGATCTTGTCAGGATTCGCTTCTATGCCGCGGTGAGACACTAGGAACCCGAGGAGTTTGCCTGACGGTACCCCGAAGACGCACTTGGCGGGGTTCAGCTTGATGCTTACTTTGCGCAGGCTGGCAAAGGTCTCCTCGAGGTCCTCCATGAGGGTGTGCTCTTCGCGAGTCTTGACCACGATGTCGTCGACGTAGGCTTCTGCATTTCTTCCCATCTGAGCCCCCAAGGCCTTCCTCATGAGCCTCTGGAAGGTGGCGCCGGCGTTCTTCAGGCCAAAGGGCATGCAGACGTAGCAATACACACCACAAGGGGTGAGGAATGCTGTCTTCTCCTCATCCTCCTTCGCCATCTTGATCTGGTGGTAGCCTGAGAAGGCATCCAGAAAACAGAGGAGGTCGCAGCCGGCGGTGGAGTCCACGATCTGGTCTATCCGAGGCATGGGGTACGGGTCCTTGGGGCAGGCCTTGTTGAGGTCGGTGTAGTCGATGCAGAGCCTGCCGCCCCCGGTGTGCTTGGGAACGACCACCGTGTTGGAGAGCCATGTGGGGTGTGGAACTTCTCTGATGATGTGCGCTTCTTTTAACTTCTCTACTTCCTTGATGATGAACTCTTGCTTCTCTGGCGCCTGGCGCCGTGCTTTCTGCTTCACGGGGCGTGCGTTTGGACACACGGCTAAGTGGTGCTCGATCACCTCCCTCGGTACTCCGGACATCTCTGACGGTGTCCATGCGAACATGTCAGAGTTTGCCCTGAGGAAGGCGACGAGCGCGCTTTCCTATTTGGGAGGCAAGCCAGCGCCTATGGTGACGCTAGCCCCCGAGCCGCTGGCGTCCAGTGACACCTTCTTCGTGGCTGCCTGCTCCTGTGAGAACAGCTGCTTCTTCTTCGCGGGCCTCTCGAGGGGCTCCATGTCCTCATCAGCGGGGAATGCCACGGCAGCGGCCTTGTAGGCGGTCTCGACAGAGCGCATTGCGTCCTGGACTTGACCGTGGATGGCGATGGTGCCGCCGCTGCCTGGAAGCTTGACGATGTTGTAGGCATGGTGAGTGACAGCCATGAACTTCGCGAGGGCGGGGTAGCCGAGGATGGCGTTGTAGGGCAGGCCAATGTGCGCGACGTCGAAGTCGATCTGCTCGGTGCGGTAGTTCTGCGGCGTGCCGAAGGTGACCGCGAGCCTCACCTGCCCCAGAGGTGTGGTAGAGCCACTTGTCACCCCGTGAAGGGCCTAGAGGGCATGAGCCACTCGTAGGGCACTTGAAGCTGCTCGAAGGTCTCGACAGAGATGACGTTCAAGCCCGCACCCCCATCTATAAGCGTCTTGGCGACGGCGATGTTGTTGATGATGGGGGTGCACACCAGGGGATGGTGCCTACTGCCTTGGTCGACTTGGGGTGGTCCTTGGAGTCGAAGGCGATGGTGTACTGTGACCACTTGAGGGGCTGGGAAGCCTCAAGCCCTGGAAGCGCTGCGCTGACCTCGCGAGAGAATTGCTTGAAGTGGTTGTTGGACTTGGGCGCTGGGACCCGCCGAGGATGCAGGCTATTGCCCCCTGAGGGGCCTGGTAGCCCCCAGGGTTCTCGTCGGGGAGGTTGCCGTTTGCCCAGCGTTATTCCCCCGAGCCTGTGCTGGAAGTTGTGGCGTCCACCTCCGCGGCCACCACGGCCTCCGCCGCGGCCCCGCGGCCCTGGTTCTTCTCCCGCTCCTTGCTGAGCTGCTTGAGCTCCCAGCAGTCTTCAGTGGCGTGGTTGTGCCTGTTGTGGTAGATGCAGTATGGGCGATTGTCCGCCTTTTTCTCTTCAGCCGCCGGAGAGGCCTCGCGAGGCTGTTTGCGTCAGGCTCTGCCGCGAGGATGGCGGTGGTCTTGCGCTTCTCTGCGGCTTCTTCTTGCTCCTGGACCCCTCTGGAGGGTCCTCCTCCACTTCCTTCTTGACGAAGAGGAGGCCCTCTTCAGCCTTGGCGCACTTGTCAGCCAGATCAAAGAGCTTCACCACAGAGGAGAGGTGTCGTGGATGCCGAGCTTCTCGAGCATCCTGTGGTTCGTGACGCCCTCCCTGAAGGCGGAGATGACGTGCGAGTCCGGGATGTTCGGAATCTTGTTGCGGACCTGGCTGAAGCGCTGGATGTATCTGCGGAGGGTCTCGTCAGGCTTCTGGCGCACCGCGCGAAGGTCGTTGTAGGTGAGCGCGCGTTCGTAGGTGCCCTTGAAGTTGGCGACGAAGACCTTGCAGAGGTCCTCCCACGTGTCGATGGTGTTCTCGGGGAGGTTCATGAGCCACGAGAGCGCGGAGTCCTTGAGCGCCATGGAGAGCCAGTTGGCCATCACCTTGTCGTCGCCTCCTGCAGCTTGGATGGAGACGGTGTAGAGCTGCAGGAACTCCAGAGGGTTGGTCCTGCCGTCGTAGCGTGGAGGGAGGTCTGGCTTGAACTTCACAGGCCAGACGACACGGCGCAGGTTGCGGGTGAAGGCGGTGCAGCCCGTGGCGTACGTCACGGCGCCACCAGCGAGTACGCCGCGGTTCTGGCGACCTGCAGCGGCGATCTCCTGCACGACGCGGTTGTGGCGGTCCCTCTGGCGCTCGATCTCCACGCGGGCGTCCGCCGGAGTCCGCTGCACGATCTGGCAGTCGTGCGGCGAGGATGCGTGCGACGCGGCGCGGTGGTTGCTGCCGGAGCTGCAGCTGGAGGAGGTGGCGGAGGCGGAGGGGGAGGAGGAGCGCCGTGCGCTATGTTCCCCTCGCGTCCGGAGTGGCGCACCAGCGAGCGGGAGGGTGCTGGTGCTGCAGTGGTGGCGGCAGGAACGGCGGCGGCGTTGATGAGCTCCTCGAGACGCCCCAGCCAGTTGTCATGGCCCGCCTGCGTGGGACGGTAGCGCAGCAGCTCCTGCGCCATCAGCAGCGCGGTGGCTGGACTGGGCGCTGCTCGGCCCATCGTGGAGGCGCTCTCGCGCCTGGATGGGTGCAAGGAGGAAGCTCCCTCGTCCTCGCCGTCGATGCCGCCGTCGTTGCCGCTGCCGTTGCCGCCCGTCCTCAGGGTGCTCGACGCGCGGCTCGGCGTTGCGCTCTGAAGCGCGGTTGGCGCGTGGGCGACCACGCGGGTTGTGGTTGGCGGCGGGCTCGGTGTTGGCCCTGCCGGACGTCCGTCGCGCGAGACGCGCAGCTCGCGTGTCAGTCATGGCGCGGAGAGGTTGAAGAAGTTGAAGACGCGCCTCAGCCCCCTACCTGGCGCGCCAAATGTCGGAGACTAGTCCCAGGAACTAGGGGTGTCTCTCAAGTGCCAGGAAACGAGTAAGGGGCTGAACACAACGTCAAACAAATCCTCAACAACCTCGGCGACGGTGCTCGTCGAGCTCGGTGAGGAACATCACGACAGAGAGGTAACACGAGCCGCTACCCAGGTTCAGGCCCACCGTGAGGTGTAAAAGCCCTACGTCCTGCTAAGATGTATTGCACTGCTTGGAGAGGTTCACAGTACAAGTGTGCTTGCCGAGGGCACTGCTATGGCTATGGTGGACTATGGTGGAATGAGCTCCGTCTTCTTCTCAGACGTAGCTCCTTGGTTGTGGAATGTGTTGTGAATGCGGGATCCCCTCCTAGGTCGTACACTGGCTCCTTATATACTGGGCTTGGTCCTCTTCCCCGAAAACCTCCGGCGGGAAGGGATACCACAATGCCGCCGAATTGGAGCACAGCGCACAGCGTCGGGGGCGTCCATGGACCGGTCCATGGCAGGGAGCACGTCGTCTTGGCAGAAAAAGCCACCGTCCAACCAGGACGGTGGGCTGGCGCTGCAGAGCTTTGGGGCGCGCCCCACGGTGACGTCGCAGTTGGAGCGTAGCGCGGCCGGCCGCTTTATCACCAATTTGGCAAGTCTTGGAGTCCGCTTTGCTTGCCGCAGCTCCTTTGACCACTTTATACACGAGAATGGCAACTGCGGCGTCTTCGTCATCACGCGCAGGCGCGCATGTCACTCTGCGGCGGGCGCAGAGCCCATGTGCGCTCTGCAGCGGCGCAGGAGCTTGCTTCCACTTGAAGGAAACCCGCGAGGCCTGAACCCTCGCCGAGGTTTTGTAGCCGTTGACTTCTCGCGAGGGAAAACCTCCCGAGGGGGCGCGGGGACGTGCCAGGGCCTGAAGATCTTCTAGGAGAGGCCTTCTCGAGGCAGAGATCCCTCTTGAGGCCTCCAGGCCAATCGTCTTGGTCCTTAGCAGAAATGCTCGGTCGAGCAAGTAATCCCTCGCGAGGGAAATGCCTCGCGAGGCTCGCCAGGCTAAAGCCTGGTCCTTAGCATAAATTACTGCGGAGCGTTCGAGGGCTGTGGCAGGCCGGCCCATGATACCCTGGTTTTCACTGGGCCGACAGTGCACCAGCGGCTCGAATCTACAGTTCTTCCTCATAGCTGGTATTGCAGCCTGTACTGTTAAGTTCTTGGTGGAGCCAAGGATCCCTGCGATTCTCTTGATCCAGTCACCGCTTGATTCATCCTCCTTTTGAATGCATTGTCTAAGGCTTTTCATGTCTTCCGTTTGGAATCTGTTGATGAACTTGTCCTTCAGGTCTTCCCATGTGCTTATTGATTTCGATGGCAGCCTTAACAGCTAATCCCTGGCTTCTCCCTGTATTGCCAAGTGGAAATATTTCGCGCGCACTTCCTGAGTTACGTCAGTCCCTGTCATGCTTGCCTCATAATCTTCTATCCATAAGGCAGGGTCTTGGTCGCTGCGATAGGTGGGGACTTGCTGCGACTCGCCGAAGTTCGGGGGGAAACGAGTGAGCCGTAATTCCTCTCCAAAACATGCTGGTCCTTTCAATAATGAATAGGAGTTTACTGGTGCTGAATCTTCATCTGAATCGGTTTCAATCTGGGATGGCTGAGTCGCTCCGGACGTCCGTGACTCGCCTTCTATCTTCTTTTCTTTTTCCAATGATACCTGCAAACCTGCTAGCTGGTTGACCACTTATTCGACGCTGCACTTTTCTCCTCCCATGATACCTCGTTTTGCGGCTCATTGGGCGTGACTCCATACATATTTGCTTGTTGTAAGGCAGCGGTTTGCAGTAGGTCGATCGCATGGCAGCTTCCTTATCAGCCCGTGTGTCTCCAACCGATGCTATCTTCGACAATATTCCTATCGCGGCATATACGTTGCTCTCTGGGTCGCCGTGGAACTGTGATTTCATCTCTCCTCTGTCCATCTTGATCTGATGCTTTTGCTGCCAACGACGGAGTCGCCAATCTTCTTCTTGGAATTTCTTGCGCTCAGATGTCGCCTTGGTTCGGACCGCCTGGTGCTTTGACTGCCAGCGACGGAGTCGTCGACCTTCTTCTTGGAGTTTTTTGCGCTCAGCCGCGAGTCTTTGTGCCTCTTCACAGAGTTCTGTCCTGATAGCTTCAATTTCTTCAATCTTGAGGTCTCCTTCCTGATTTGGTAGAGATCCCAAATAGGTCTTGACGGGACGGGGATGGGTAGTCTTGCTGTAGCTTGTTGTAGCTCCTCCAACACGTGAACCCTGATCGGCCGCAGTTCCTCCACGACTCGCTTCCTTGAGTCGCATCTATAGATCTGCGACTAGCGGATCCGATGAAAATCTTTTACTGATTCGATGGGTACAATGTATCCAAACTCGATGCGATCTGCCTCGGGTCCCCCTCTGTGTCATCGATGAAGGGGACTCCATGATGTCTTCAACCTGGCCGATGGCGATGTCCTTGAAGCCTGATTTCGATCCTGCGCGGAACGTGACGCTCTTGACCGCAGGCCCCACGGTGGCGCCAACTGTCATGGGTTTTTCACGTCAGCTGTCATAGTTGACTTCGTAGGTGTGGGATTAAGCGAGTCAAGCATCTCCGAGCTTGGTATCGCAGGAACAAAGATCAACACAGATTTACCCAGGTTCGGCCCCCTCAATGTGAGGTAAAAGACCTACTTCCTGCCTACCCTAGATTGGTATTGATATGATAATCAAGGTGTTATAATGGAGGCGATCCGATCTGGTACTCGCCGTATGAACTAAGGTTTAGGGCTTCATAGCTTGACCCGTCTAAGTCCTGCGAGTCCTCTTTATATACACAGAGGCTCGCCAGGTTACAAAGGAAACTTTCCCCACAAGGAATACGTCCTCAGAAGCCTACTCGGAGACTACTTAGTCTTCACGTCCTCCGGGATATGTCTTCTAGATCTTTCTCCTTATGGCGGTTCAATACCGGGCTTGCTCCCAAGTGGGCCTTTGTCCGTGCGAGTAAAGTAAGTCGCATTGGGCCGCGGGTTAATCCAGAAAGTATTCCCCCGAGAAAGGCGATGAGCGCGCTTTCCTATTTGTCGGTGAGGCGGGCGCCGATGGTGATGGAACGAACTCCGTTGCTGGTTAGCGCCACCTTCTTGGTCAGCTGCGGATTGCCATGGAATGGCGCTTTCTTGGGGGGAGTAGATGTGGAGCCCCCAGGGTGCCCTTCGCCCCCGGGGAGAGCCCCATCATCATCCTCCTGTACACCTTGAGGGACATCCGCCATGATTGCCACCGTCTGGTTCAGCTGGTGAACGTTGTAGATAGCATCGTCGATGTCGGCCTTGACTTTGATCACGCCCCACGGCGCTGGAATCTTCAGCATGTTGTAGGCGAAGTGGGAGACGGCCATGAACTTGGCCAGAGCAGGTCTGCCAAGTATGTCGTTGTACGGTAGCGGTGGTGTCGGCAATGTCGAAGACGATTTCCTCGTGCGGAAGTTCTTGGAGTCGCCGAAGGTGACCGGAAGGGTGATCTTCCCGAGTGGTCGAGTAACACTTCCGTTCACGCCTTGGAACACCCCGGTGTCTTGCAGGCGACAGGGGAATTTGAAGGATAGCCAGGACCTTCGCCGTCAGCAAGTTGAGGCTGGAGCCTCCGTCGACCAGCATCTTGGTGACCTTGTAGTTGTGGATGACGGGCGACACGATCAGCGGCAGGGTCCCGACCCCGGCAGTGTTGGTGGGGTGGTCTTCTGGGTCGAAGGTGATGACTTGACTGACCAGTCCAGGGGCTTGGATGGAGCAGAAGCAACCGCGTTTAGCTCCTGGACAAGTCTATTGCAGGCGCCGTTGGAGGGAGGCAGAGAAGACCCTCCGTGGATGCACCCGACAACTCCAGTGACTTCTTGATACTTCCCGCCGTTGCCTACTTGGGGTGCCGGAGCTTCCCCGTTGCCGCCGTGGGCAGCCTCCGGAGTGTTGTACCCACGACCACCTTGACCGCCGCGTCCTCCTCCGCGGCCCCGCGGCCACCGCCACGGTTCCATCCATGGCCGCCTCTGCCTTGGCGACCCGTGGGACAGTCACGAGCGATGTGCCCGGCAATGCCGCAGTTGTAGCAACCGTCTTGATCGGCTCGACACTGCTCCCGGATGGCGAGGTTCTTGAGCATGCTACAGTCCTTGAGAAGGTGGTTGCCTTCTGGATGGATGTGGCACCATGGATCACCTTCATCTTCTTCCTCGGAAGTCGGCGCGGGCTTGGCCTTCTTCGGAAGAGGCTCGGTGACGAAGATCGCGTGTCGGGTCCAGGGTCCCGCTTCTTGTTCTTGGCTGGAGTGGCCTTGTCCTCGGGTTCATCCTCCCCGGGGAACTTGACTCCTTCTTCAGCTCGAGCGCACCAATCTGCAAGCTCCCAGAGCTTACGAGCAGACTCGACGCGATGGATGCTCAGCTTCTCGCGCATCTTGGGGTTATGGACGTTGGCGTGGAAGGACTGGATCACCAACTCCTCCTTGATGCACGGGATGGTGTTCATATTCTTGGTGAAGTGCTGGATGAACTTGCGGAGAGTTTCACGTCAGCTGCTTGAAGTCGTGGAGATCACTGGGAGCCCCCGGGCGCTCGTACCCGCCTTGGAAAGCCCCCAGAAACTGCTCCTTCAGTGCCCGCCAGGAACGGATGAAGTACTTGGGAAGGTTGAGAAGCCAAGTCTGGGCATCTCCCTTCAGGGCCAACGGGAACCAGTTGGCCATCATGACCTCGTCGGCCCCGGCAACCATTGCAGCAAGAGAGTAGATCTGCAGAAAGTCCCGGGGGTTCGTGGTGCCGTCGTAGCGAAGAACGTCGATCTTGAATTTCTTGGGCCAGTTGAAGTGGCGGAACTCGGGGGCGAGGGCGAGGCAGCCTTCGGCGAGGTCGATGCCCCGATCTTCCCGGCGGTGACGTTCTCGGCGACGCTCCATGCGGGTGCACATATCCTCCTTCTGACGGCTGTTGAGCTTGTCACGAAGATCTGGGTAGCGCAAGGTAGACGACCCGATGGAGATGGCCTCGCCGTGATCGCGGTTTAGCCGATCAGCCATCGGTGGCGCGGTGCGAGGAGGCGCCATCTTAGCTTGACGTTCACCACGAGGTTGGCCTCGGGGATCACGTGTCTTGTCTTGTGTTGCTCCGGGATCGTCGACGGTGGGAGCTTGAGTGGGCTCGACCCATGGACCACCATCGGCGAAGTCGAGGAGCCTCTCGACGTGAGTCCTCCATTCTTGGAAGACCTTGGGATCGCCACTGCTTGGAGGGAACTGCATCAGGGCCTTGGCAGCGACTAGAGCATCATGGCGAGCTTGTGCATCCGAAGGCGAGTGCGCGGAGGTCTTGCTCTTGGATGCTCGTGGATCCCCGTTGGGGCGAACGCCATGGTTCCCTCCTCCAGCGGTGGGCTCCTTGCCAGCGCCATTGCAGACGCTCTTCTCCCCCGAGCGAGGAGGAGGCATGGTGGTGCCCTTTGGAGCCGCCGCTCCACCAGGGCCATTGTCCTTGTCGCGACCGCCCACTTCATCCGGCGCCACCCTCTCCATGGGAGGCGGGGACGGAGAGATGCTCCGCCGTGCGCCAGCAGCACGGTGTTCAGCTGAGGCTTGAGTGCGTGAGGGAGAAATCGCCTTGGACGCCGCAGGGTCTCCCTTCTTCTTCTTCGGCGACATGCTTGACGAAGAACTTGCCGATGAACTTGATGAAGATAAAACCAGCGCTTGCCCCCTACCTGGCGCGCCAGATGTCATGTCTCGATGCACGGACACCGGGAGTATAGGATACCCCCTTTTAGGTTCGGCATGGGGCGCGAAGGAGGCTGAGAATCGTCTTCTCGGGTGGAGTCAAGATCAAGCTCTCCTCTCCACGATGAAAGCATGCAACCAAAGGGACACAAGGAGCTACCCAGGTTCAGGCCGCCCGGAGGCTAAAAGTCCTACTGCTGCATGTCTGGATTGATGGGTTCTCCATAGTGTGGCTTACAATGGAACCTCCCGGATGGGGTAGCCGGAAGGGTTTTGGCTGGAGGTAGAAGAAGGACAGATCCTGACCCGGAGGAGATCACCTTCCCCTCTACCTTCGCAGCCCTAGTCTAGTCTTGCTCTGGTTGGACTTGTGCCTCTTTCCCTCCCCCTTCCTCCGTGCCTTGGTCCTCCTTTTATAGGCTAAGGGGTTGCCACAGGGTCACGTGAGGGGCATGAGGGACCTTCGGGGTGAAGGACCCTCCTCATCTAGTTTAGGAGGAGACGTGGCCTCTCCTCAGCCTAGCGTCTCCTTTGGGTTAGGAGGGAGCGTCCGCCTTGGGGTGGACAGGAGCTGACACCACCACGGGCTATGCTTCCCGCCCGCGCTGCCTTCGCCTTTCTTCACAAGTCTTTTGCGATCTTCCAGCGTGAGGTGGAGAGCTTATCCACAGGGACGTGGGGAAGTACCCGAGAGGGAGCCTGGCCTCCTGCCGGGAACTCGGGCTCTCGGGTCCTTCCTGGCCTTCTTGCTCGGTTCGGGGACCCGGCAGGCCCCCAGGACTGGAGCCCTTTGTCGACGTAGGCCTTGCGTGTCCTGACGGTGAACCCGCTCGCTTGACTTGAGTCTTGGTCTTGTCCATCTTCATCTTGTGCCCACAGGGGGTGGACCCACTTTGGCAGCACTAGGGGAACCCCATGTTCCACTGCTGCGACACTAACGAAGACTACGTGCTCAAATGTCACCCAACACAAGAGGGACGCTAGCTCAATTGCCTTTTGATGGGCAACAGATTTGCACAAGAGTTACGCACTCACACTCACTTTGGCGGTACAAGCTTTGTCACAACCTACAAGAGATGATACTTGGCACAACTCATGTTCTTTTCTTTTCTCGTCTTTTTTTTATTTTTGCTTTTTGACGATGATTACTTCTCTTTTGCTAGTGCCAAGATCTCTAACGAAACACACTCGCCAATACTTTAAGACAATCACTCAACAAGTGCAATGCCCCGCAATATCAAAGAGCTAGTCCGATAGGTCAAGGTACACAAAAGGAAGAAGGGCTCACAACGGAATATGATGATGGGGAAATGTCGAGTCCTTGGTGGCATCGTCGCTTGGCGTTGATGATGCATTGCTGTGGAAGCTTGTCGATGTTGAAGACGTAGGGCACACCAAGAAAGGTCTCAAACCATAGAGGAAATGCCAAAACGAACCGAGGAAAAAGAAAAAAATCGGCCAAATTTTGAAAACACGGTAGTACCGGCCTGGGCCCGGTAGTACTGACCTGCCCGATTTCTGAAGGTTGACTTTCGATTTTGGGCGGAAATTGGACCCGATAAATCCTCAAATTCGTGGGAAATTGGCAAAATTAAGGCTAGGGAACGCAAACAAAGGTGGAGGGGGTCCTAAAGCAACAGATCCATGGACAAAAACTACCAAAAACGCAACGAATCGACAGATCGGCTCGAATCAAGGAAAGGCTATTTTTGGTGGAAATTTTCGAATTTCTCAAAAACGAAGAAAAATTTGGTGGATTTTGGTGGAAACACAAAACAAATCCATGTCAACCTAGAGCTCTGATACCATATGATGTGGGTTGGTCCCGATTTTCGCGGATTTGTGCGGAGAGAACGATGAACAAGTGATGAACTCAAGAACACAAAGAGGGGAAAACTCTCAAATCAAAGATAACTAGCAAGTAGCAACTCAGCAAGATTCAATTGGTAACAAATCCCCTAGGGCAGCCCCCAATTCTCCTCTCCCAAGCACAACTTACTCTTAGGATTGTTTGTCCAATTGGTCAATCCAACCAATCCAATATAGCCACTACAAGAGGGAAAATTAGCAAGTAATCGCAACTACAAGAGGAAGCCTTGGTATCCACGAAGGAATCTTCTCCACAAGGGGAGGCCTTGGTTCATCTCCACAAGGGGAGGCCTTGATTCATCTCCATACGAGGAAAGAGACACTTTGAGAAGATGGAGCAAGCTCTAATTTAGTTCCCAAATCATAGTCTAACCCTAACCCTAGGAAGGGGACGTCATATTTATAGTCTAGATCCAGAAAGGGGATAAGATTACAAGGCACGAGAACCTTTTCAACGCGCAGGCTCGCCCGCAGCGGTAGTACCGGCTGGAGCCCGGTAGTACCCAGCTTGCAGTTGTACCGGGCCAGTACTAGGGTCACTACCGGGATAGAACTTGACGATACCCGTAGCTCCTGGGAGATCCGGTAGTCGACGCGGTAGTGGGCGCGGTAGTACCGCGCCGGCGTGTGGCGATAGTACCGGGGTGGCAAGGCGCGGTAGTACCGGCCCCGGTAGTCTCTCCGATAGGTGACATGTCAGGCGGAGGCGGTAGTACCGGGTCGAGTCCGGTAGTACCGCCTGAAGCTGTTTGAACTTCATCTTCTTCTTCTTCTTGGCCATCTTCTTGGGTCTTCTCTTGGTCATCTTCTCCACTCCATTGTGGGTCATCGTCAATGTGGTTCCTGAGTATGCACAAAGTTTCCGTATGAAGTAGCAACCCATTCAAAGGAGTGTCGAGGTCACACATAGTTAGGAGTGAATTCACCTTATCATGGAGAGGTTTGACTCTTGCTCTTGTCATTGGGCCACTTGTTGTAGGAGCCGTAGGTTGGGCTACATCATCGAGACTTCCCCGCTAACGCTCTCGCCATGCCAGGCATCTGGCATATAGCTCACGCTATCAACATCTCGGGTATCAAGGGGAAAGAGAAAGGGAAGGCGGCAGGGAGCCCCCGGCCGCCAAAGGGAACCCCCCCGAGATGGCCGGACAGGGCCTCAGAGAGCAGGGGGAGCGCAGAGAGGAGGTGCGGCCTACGCCTCCTCTCCAGCCTCCCCACGGAGGAGGCGGCGGAGTCACAACCCGGCAGAATGACGACACTTCGGAAGGAGGGGTGATGGCGCCAGAAGCACCTCCGGCCCAAACCCCTCCCTCCAAAGCCAACGCGGGTGGAAAATGGAGGAATTCAGACCATGAGATCGCGCGTGCCTCCGGAGTACCCCGTCGGTCGACCAGGCTGGGGTTCGCCGGGTCAAATATGCTCGCGTCAACTCCATTCCCCGGAATGGAGGGAAGGGGGAAGAAAGGGTGCCCCAGACATACGATCCCATGCACCCCGGAGTATCCCTCGCCCGGAAGCCCTACCTTGTGTAGGGGCAGGATCTTCGGCTAGGTCAAGGTTCGCCGAGCCCCAAAAAACCTGTATCCGGAAAGACAACCCTAGGGATGAGTATGTCGGCAAGTCCATTGTTCGCCGTGCCGAATGTGGCTCTTGTTCGGAAATGGACCCCTAGCGGTAAGAGCAAGGAAAGTTCGACAAGGTCGGAGTTCGCCGTGCCACCACAACTTGAACTCAGGGGTAGAAGCCCTAGCGGCACGCAAGTTGGCAAGGTCGGAGTACGCCGTGTCATACAAACTTGCAACCGAAAACGGGGCCCTAGCGGTGAGCTTGTAACATCCCAAAAATATTATAAGTGTTATTATTCCAAAAATGAGAGCCAACAAAAACTTTTGTTAAATTATAAGTGTTGATTGCATGTTGTGGCTTGTGATAATTATTTCTTGTTGCTTGTGTTGGTGTTTGCTCTAATTACACACTTGAAGAAAAGAAGAGAAATAAAATAAAAAGCAAAACAAGAAAAATAATGTGACAAGTGTCACACAAAATTTCTCCAAGTGGGAAATTATAATTATTCTAAACAAAATTCAGTGGAGTGAATATGATCACTCTCACTTTTATTCCTACCACTTTCCCTCTCCAAATATTAATTTAAAAATTCTAAATTAAAATTCAAAACCTTTCTTTATCATTTCAAATTGCAAAATGTGCTATATTGCACTTGTCAAACAAATGTGCAAACAGCACCACAAATCTTAGTGAACATATTAGAAGCAAATTATGAAAAGAATTCGAAGAAATTTGAATTAAAAATTGGTAGAAGCATTTCGTCGAGCAGCTTGAGGACAGTACCGAGTTCATCCCCAATTCAATGATCGATTCGATCAATCCGTCGATTTGGAGTGAGGATCATCGATTCCCTGCACCTCTCTACTTTCCCTCAACTCGCTGATCACCTCCACGCACCAGAGAGCCCAAGGGGGGCCAATTTGCCGGCGATGTTCGTCGCCGCCCAGGGAGCAGCCGCTCCTGTCCCATGCCGTGCTACCGCTCCTGTGGAGGAGGCAGCATAGCCACCCAGCTAGCCCAGCGCCGCGCCCAGCACCACACCGCACCCGCTGGCCAAGGGCCGTGTCGCCAAAGCACCCACACGCGCGTGCCGTGCACGCCGTGCGCCGCCCGAGCAAGCTCAGGCTAGTCCCCATGTCGAGGAAGCGCAGCTCGTCGCCACGCGCTCCCTTCTGCTCCCCAGCACCCCCGCACCGTAGCAACACCGTAGCCGCCCCTATGAAGAACTCTATCGAGCCCGGGAACCCCCCTCCCTGCACCATGTCCATGGCGAGCCCGAGCGCGGCAATAAAAGTCCACCCGAGCCTCGCCATCTCCACACACCACCCCAGCTTCTCTCGCTCACTCCACTCTCCTCGGTACACCGCCAGGAGGGCGGAATCGCAGCCGCGAAGCCGCTGCTGCCCTTTTCCGTGCTCTGCAACCCGCCGTACCGAGGAATAAGAAGACCACGGCAGCGCCGTGCTGCCCTTTTTCTCTCTTCTCTCTGGCCTGCCTTCGCATCACCACTGCACCCGCACTAACCCGCACGCTTTTCCTCTTTGAATCGTGCACAGACGCGTCGCCAGGAGCTCGCCAGAGTAGCTGCACGTCCGCGGAACCAAAGGAGCTCGCCGCCGACGAACCAGTCATCCCCAGCAAGCTCCACTCGCCTCCCGAGCTTCCCCACGACCTCCGCCGTCGAACGCCGTCCTCCCCACCATCCCTAGACCACCCAGGTACCCCCTCTGGCCACCCTCGCCGTCGCCGGAACAGTAGCGCCGCTGGTTTTAGGTCGCCGGAGAACGCGGGCTCTGTGAGCCATTCGATCTCAGATCAACGGCCACATACCGCTTCGTTTAGTAACGTGCTGACAAGCTGGCCCCACCTGTCAGCATTTTAAACATTATCCATGCGCGCACCATTTTCCACTGAGTCGCTGACGGGTAGGACCCACCCGTCAAGGATTTCAACATTATCCCGTAGAGCTAATTTTCTAATTTATTTCTCTCTGAAAACACCAGTACTGGACACAACTTCAAATTTAAATATCTCGAGATTTAAAAATCCAAATAAATCAAATCCAATTGTTCTGGAAAGCTTATGAAATTTTTAAACAACCCAAGTGGATTCATTTCATTTAGATAAATAATCAAAATGTATTATTAAAAATACTACAGAAGGTTTAAATTCTAAACTTGTTTGTTTCTGATACTCTGTTAAGCCAAATAATTCCAAACCAATTTTGTTAGCTTGGTACTGTCATGTATTAGCTTCCCTAATTTTGGTAGAATTAATTGTGCAGTAATAATTGTTTAGTTTAAAGATGAAGTTAGAGAACCCTTCTGCACTAAAACAATTAAATATGTTTAATGGTTAACCAAATGAATTAGGACCAATTTTGTTAGATCGCATTTAGTCATGTTTAGTTACCCCTAAAAGGATTTAATTTTAGGATCAACGGAACTTATTGGTAGCTAAAACTTGATTATTAAGTTACTGGATTAAAACAATTATGTAGGGAGTTTGGTAACTCCAATTAATCCAAATCAAATTGTGTTGTCTTCTACACATCAGTAGCTTTCTGTAGAATTTTAGTTTGTATTTTTGTGACCAACAGAACTCAAGTTGTGTAATTAAACATGTTCAACAAGTTTCTGCCATATTAAGACATAAATAAATAATGTTTAATTCAATTAAATTGAAACCAAATTGTATTGTTTGAAGTATGCAGTGGCTATTTATAGCATTTTAAGATTGTAATGTTGTGATGTTGATTGAGTAGATTAGTGATTGTTTGCATTTGCTTGTTTATTAATTAGACGAGAACGCTGTCGGATTTATCGAGGAAGGAGAGTTTGTTGAACCTGAAGATCAAGACCAAGGTCACTTTGTCGAGCAAGGCAAGCTACTCTCTGAGCTTGCACCCCAAATACATGCATCTACTTTGATAACATGATTTACTCTTAAGGCAAAGATTTTCAAAAACCTTTTCAAAAGTATATGGAAATTATTTTGCCACCCTATGTAAGATAGTTGATATAAAATTATAGGATGGGAAAATAAATATTGTTTATTCAAAACTCCTTTGAAAAATACTTGTGTGGTTATGAAATGCCGAGATGTCGGTGTTGAAATGGAGAAATGGAGTATGGAGATGTTTATGAAAAATGCACAGTGTGTCCTAGTACTATGACGACCAATCTTACCCTGTGCGACCACATTTACCCACATATGGGAAAGGGCTTAGTCATATAATTTGCTCATATTAGTATGGGATGCCTCATCGACGGAGATGACTCCGTTATGCATGAGGGGATGGTTGCGACCTACCCCTGACCTGGGTCCTCGCTCAAACTCTATGGAAAGATAAGGAGGAGGATTGAAGGTTCCACCATAAACCGCCGGGCAAAACTATGAGTCCTCACACTTAGATTCCGACGGGCTGGGTTAAGTGTTGATGGAAAGTGTCATATGGGCAGGTCCTATACTAGCATGAGCAAAGGACAGGCTAGGGTCGGTGCTCAACTTCGCATACACCTTGTATGGCGGACGTGGCTGACACGATGAGTTACCGGATGGATGTGGGAAAAGCGTGCTACCTCTGCAGAGTGTAAAACTATTCGAATAGCCGAGTCCTCGGATATGGACAGTTGGAAGGCTGTCCTAAGACCATGTGCAAGTTTTGAAAAGAGTTGAGTTTTAAAAGAAAAATGAAGTGGAGAATGTTTCCTACACCTATACCAACGGATCGGTATGAGGTGGTTGGAGGAAAGTGGACCATGACGGGCTATGGTCGGAAAAAGGAGGAGTTTTGGAAAAACAGAAAAATGGTGATTTCTTTAAAGATAGTTATAAAACTCTTCTTACCTTTTTCAATAAAGATATAGAGATGTTTTAAATAAATAAAAGTATGAAAGTAAAATAAAACTAGTGCATACTCATGTTGGGGTAGTTTGCGAGTACAATCAAATGTACTCATATTGGTTTCGTCCCTGGCTATTGTCTTAGCCAGACTTCGAGGAGCACTACGCCGAGGAGGAGTATGGCGACTTCTACGCGAACTAGGATCTCCATAAGTCAGCTGCCTGTCGGGTCGTCGTTAGGATTTGATGCCTACTACGCCGTAGCTTCCGCTGATTATTTTGGTTTGGCCCATGAAGGCACCTATGTAAGACTTGGTCTAAATGACCATTTATGTAAGACTTTTAATTCGGTACTGTAATGGATGTAAACTTTGGTATTCAGTTCGGATTATGTGCAATGACAGACTGATCACGGGATCATTGTGTTAAGCATAATCGGGTATTTCGGACGGCTAGTCCGGGGTCCCCACAGAGCTGGTATCAGAGCCATCCTGACTTTAAGAGACCTTAGATTAGCATGGTCGCTAGATAAAGTTACAAAAGTTAATTTCTAAAAATAAAGGAGTGAAGTATTTTCGAAAATTTCTTATCTCCAATCCTCTTACTTATACAAAATTTTACTCTCATTAAATATTACATTTTCCTTGTATCCTTAAAATTTTGCACACTTGTCATCCCATTAAGCTTAAAATTTTGCTCACTATTGCCACACTACATTTAAAATTTTGATACACTTGTCACCTCACTAACTTAAAATTTTGCTAAAAATTGTAGATGGCACTCCATTGGACCGAGTTCGTTCAGCTTGAGAGGGACGGCAAGTTGATGTTCGAGAAGGACTTGTTCGAGTTGAGCAAGCAGTTAGGTCGCCCCGCCCCAGAGTTTAGGGGAGCCCAGGTGGACACTCTCGGCCACGGGAACCTGTGTTGGTTGGTCGAGTCGTCTGTTCGGGGGAACATCAAGTCTCCCGGATCCAGGACGCTGATCTTCACCACCATGGACGTCCACTGGGGCGATGGACTGTGTCGTGCCATGCAGAGGATGCTAGCCCGACTTTGTGAGGAGCACAAGGCGGAGTTAGTGAACTCCCGTTTCCGGTTCTACGGGAGGCGCACCGATGATGGACACCCTATCCGATCCCCGCTACACCCGACGTTCGGAGAGTACATCCTGGACATGGAGATTATGCTCTTCCGCACCCAGGAGGATCTGTGTGCGCTAGACTCCGTTCTCGCTTTGAGCGCATCTCGCTCGCGGAGAGTCGCGAGAGTGAGGCGCAGCTGAAGGAGGAGAAGGTCGCTCTTCTCAAGAAGAGGACCCAGCTGAGGAGGACCATCGTGAAGCTCCGCAAGAAGGTGGCGGAGCAGGACGAGCTGATCGAGGATCTAGAGCACCATACGACGAGATGGAGGAGGAGGGCGAGGATCTCCGCAAGGAGAACAACGCTTTCCTCAGTGACGATGACGACTTCCTGGAGGAGATGGACTATGAGCAGGAGGATGACGAGGAGGAGTTAGTTGACGAGGAGGAGGAGCCACTCGAGGCAGTTCTCGAGGACGAGGAGGACCCGAGGAGCCACCTTACCAGTACGCTGACGCAGCAGAGCCTGAGGTTCCACCTCAGTAGGCGAGTGACTTGTGTACTACCGCAGGATTAGGTCGACCCCCTATCGCTAGTCGAGTCGAAGTAGTGGTACTTTTGGAAACCATGTATTAGGTACCTTAGATGTACGATGTTGTAAGCTTGATGTTGTAAGCTTGATGTGTAAGCTTGATGTTGTGAACTCCTTGATGTGATGTTTGTGTTATATAAGTATGCTAGTCTGTGTAAACTATTTTCCATATCATCCTTAATTAATCAACCACTTCGCAAATCGTCTTTTCCCTTAGTCGAACCTTTTTGCCTTGCCTCTTATACCCGGTGTGCTTCAGGATGGCGAACACTCGTCGCACCAACACGGAAGGAGGAGCACCACCACCACCACCGAACCCAACCCCCGCCCAACTTCTCGCGCTTATCATGGAGGAACGTGAAAATGCCCGGGAGGAGCGTCAAGCTCATCTCGCTGCCCTGCAGCAGATCGCTGCCGCCCATCTCAACCAAACAACAACAATAACAACAACAACAATGGTGGCAATGGCAATGGCGATGGAAACCAGCGATCCACCTTGAGCGACTTTCAGAAGACCAACCCACCCACCTATTCCAAGGGACTTCACCCACTAGAAGCCGATGATTGGCTTCGCACCATCGACAACAATCTGGAAGTTGCTGCTGTAGGAGAAAATGAGAAAGTGCTGTATGCAACCCACTATCTTGCTGGACCTGCACGAGCTTGGTGGGAAACTACCAAGGCTCTCCAGCAAGCTGGTCATGTATCAACTGGGCTGAGTTCCAGGAGAAGTTCCGCAAGAAGCACATTCCAGCGGACTCATTGATAGGAAGAAGGATGAATTCCGCAAGCTGAGGCAGGGAAGTAGAGATGTGGTCGGTTATCTTGATGAGTTTACCGACTTATCTCGGTATGCTCCTGATGACACCGACACAGAGAAGAAGAAGATGGAGCGTTTCATGAGTGGACTTCATGATGAACTGCAGTGTGCTCTGGTTATCCATGACTTCTATGATCTGGAGTCACTTGTGGACAAAGCCATCCAGCTGGAGACCAAGCGCAAGTCTATGTTTGAAGGTCGTAAGAGGAGGATGAATGCTCAGGAAGGTTCGAGCAGCCAGAAGCCTCGTATCTTTCAGCAAAACCCCAAGCCTGCCTATCGACCACCACAAGCTCCACGCCCCAATTTCCCTAACCGCCCAAACAACTTCAACCGCCCCAATGACAATAACCGTCCCGGAGGAAACTTCAACAACTTCACCCGCAATGCCAATGTTGTCTGCTTTGAATGCGGCAACAAGGGTCACTACTCCAGAGAATGCCCCAATCCCAAGAGGAATGTTCAGCGCCCCAATGCCCGGCACCGAACAATGGTCAAGGCCGCAATGGAAATGGCAAGAATGCCGCACCCCGCGGAAATGTTGCTGTTGCCAAGGGCCGTCTGCACCACATCAATGCTGAAGAAGCTCAGGATGCGCCAGATGTTGTGCTGGGTACGTTCCTTGTCAACTCAGTACCTGCAACTGTTCTGTTTGATTCTGGTGCTACCCATTCCTTTGTTACCCAAGAATTTGTTGCTAAGGGAGGTTTAGTCGAGAGCCTCTTACCCAAACCCATGGTCATCCAAATCCCAGAATCCACCGTAGAACCAAGTTGTTTTGCTCCGATGTTTCCCTTGAGATCAAAGGAGAAAAGTTTCCAGTCGACTTAATCGTTCTGGGAACCCAAGGCATAGATGTTATACTTGGTATGAATTGGCTAGCCAAGTACCATGGTCGAATTGACTGTGCCAGAAGAGCTGTATCCATCACCACCGACAAAGAAGTAGAAGTGGAGTATGTGTCTGAAACCAACCTTCCCACCAGGCTGCCATGAGAGCATAGCTCGACCCGCCCTAGATGAGATCCGTGTTGTTCACCTATTCGAGATGTTTTCCCTGAAGAATTGCCTGGTATGCCGCCAGACCGGGATATTGAGTTCATAATTGAGCTTATCCCAGGAACACCCCTATATCCCAAAGACCTTATCGGATGAATCCGGAAGAACTGGTTGAGTTGAAGAAGCAGTTGGCTGATATGCTCAGCAAAGGTCTTGTTCGCCCAAGCGCTTCACCTTGGGGATCACCCATCATTTTTGTGGACAAGAGAGACGGTACCACACGCCTGTGTGTGGATTATCGCAAGCTAAATGACGTGACCATTAAAAACAAGTACCCTCTTCCCAAGATCGAGGATCTGTTCGATCAAATGAACGGAGCCCGAGTCTTTTCCAAGATCGATCTTCGGACAGGTATCATCAGTTGAAGATCCGAGAGTCAGACATTCCCAAGACCGCCTTCACCACCGTTACGGTTTGTTTGAATACACCGTGATGTCCTTTGGTCTGACCAATGCCCCAGCCTATTTCATGAATCTCATGAACAAGATTTTCATGGAGTACCTCGACAAGTTCGTGGTAGTTTTCCTCGATGACATCCTTATTTATTCCAAGACCGAAGAAGAGCATGCTGAACACCTGCGTCTAGTTTTGGAGACCTCCGAGAGCACCAGCTGTATGCCAAGCTTAGCAAGTGTGAGTTTTGGCTCAGTGAAGTGGCATTTCTCGGACATGTTGTATCTGCCGGAGGAATTTCTGTTGACCCGAGAAGATCCAAGCCATTGTTGACTGGTTAGCCCCAACCAGTGTGACTGAAATCCGAAGCTTTCTCGGACTAGCGGTTATTACCGCAAGTTCGTTGAAGGATTTTCCAGTATAGCCAAACCCATGACCCAACTGTTGAAGAAGGACAAGAAATTTGAATGGACTCAGAAGTGTGAAGATAGTTTCCAAGAATTGAAGAAGAGACTGACCTCAGCCCCAATCGATTATGCCAGACGTCACCAAGAGTTTCGACGTGTATTGCGATGCATCACGCCTCGGACTTGGTTGCGTTCTGATGCAAGAAGGCAAAGTTGTGTCGTATCTGTCCCGGCAGTTGCGACCGCATGAAGAGAATTACCCAACCCATGACCTGGAGTTAGCTGCTGTTGTTCTTGCTCTTAAGACGTGGCGTCCCTATCTTGCGGGACATCGCTGTGAGATCTATACGGATCATAAGAGCTTGAAGTATATTTTCACCCAGAAGGAGTTGAACCTGCGACAGAGGAGATGGATGGAATTAATCAAGGATTATGATATTGGAATCCATTATCACCCCGGAAAGGCTAATGTAGTTGCCGATGCCCTTAGTCGCAAACCTGCACCCTGAATGCCTTGATCCAAGCCGAACAGCCAGCCTTGTTCAAAGAGTTCAAAGATTTTGGACTAGAACTTGTTAGCCATGGTTATCTCGCCAATTAGAGTTAGCCCCAACCCTGATGGATCAAATCAAAGAAGCCCAAAAAGGTCATGAAAGCATTGAAGGAATTAAGAAGAAGATTTCTCTCGGCAAAGCACCCGGTTTTACCGAAGATGCTGAAGGAGTGCTGAAATTCAATGGCCGTATCTGTGTGCCCAATGTCACGGAACTTAAGGAGTTAATCCTGAAGGAGCCCATGAGACCCCTTATTCAATCCACCCCGGCGGAACCAAAATGTACCAAGACCTTCGAGAAAGATTTTGGTGGCATGGAATGAAGCGAGAGATTGGTTCTTTTGTAGCCAAGTGTGATATCTGTCAGCGAGTCAAGGCTGAACATCAGCGACCCGCTGGATTGCTTCAACCTTTGAAAATTCCCGAGTGGAAGTGGGATGAAATTGGAATGGATTTTATTACCGGACTTCCAAGATCTAACCGAGGCCATGATTCAATCTGGGTCATCGTTGATCGACTGACCAAGGTTGCCCATTTTATTCCTGTCAAGACCACCACACCGGAGCTCAGTTAGCAGACTTGTATATTTCCAGAATAGTAAGCCTGCATGGTGTGCCTAAGAAGATTGTATCTGATAGAGGCACGCAATTCACCTCAAGATTCTGGAAATCCCTTCATGAAGCCCTCGGAACCAAGTTAGCATTTAGCACAGCTTATCATCCCCAGACCGATGGCCAAACTGAACGAGTGAACCAGATATTGGAGGACATGCTTCGCGCATGTGTTCTATCCTATGGTTCCAAGTGGGAAGATTGTCTTCCGTTTGCAGAGTTCTCATACAACAATAGTTATCAGTCTAGTCTGCAAATGGCCCCTTTTGAAGCCCTTTACGGCAAGAAGTGTCGTACACCCCTGAATTGGTCCGATACCGGAGAAGGCAAATTGTTTGGACCAGATACCCTCCGTGAAGCTGAAGAGCAAGTTCAGCTTATTCGTGAACGTCTCAAAACTGCCCAATCCCGTCAGAAGAGTTACGCTGATTCCAAGCGTCGTAATGTCACTTTCAGTATCGGAGATTATGTCTATCTCCGAGTGACACCCCTCAAAGGAATGCAGCGTTTCCATGTCAAAGGAAAATTAGCGCCAAGATATATTGGACCTTCAAGATCACGCTCGTCGAGGAGAAGTATCTTATCAACTGGAGTTGCCCCGGAGTTAGGAGATTATCACGATGTCTTCCACATTTCCTTGCTCCGGAAGTGTCTCGAAGTTCCTGACCAGCCTGATGTTTTCAAAAACATCGACCACGTCTCCATCGACTGAACCAAGACCTGACTTATCGCGAGAGACCCGTCAAGATTCTTGACGAAGATGTTCGTGTTACCCGGAGGCGCGCGATCAAGTTCTACAAAGTCCAGTGGACTAACCACTCTGAAGAAGAAGCAACTTGGGAACGCGAAGATTATCTTAGAAGCGAATTCCCAAACCTCTTTAGTACCTAAGCCTAGCAAATCTCGGGACGAGATTTATTTTAAGGGGGGAAGGATTGTAACATCCCAAAATTATTATAAGTTATTATTCCAAAAATGAGAGCCAACAAAAACTTTTGTTAAATTATAAGTGTTGATTGCATGTTGTGGCTTGTGATAATTATTTCTTGTTGCTTGTGTTGGTGTTTGCTCTAATTACACACTTGAAGAAAAGAAGAGAAATAAAATAAAAAGCAAAACAAGAAAAATAATGTGACAAGTGTCACACAAAATTTCTCCAAGTGGGAAATTATAATTATTCTAAACAAAATTCAGTGGAGTGAATATGATCACTCTCACTTTTATTCCTACCACTTTCCCTCTCCAAATATTAATTTCAAAATTCTAAATTAAAATTCAAAATCTTTCTTTATCATTTCAAATTGCAAAATGTGCTATATTGCACTTGTCAAACAAATGTGCAAACAGCACCACAAATCTTAGTGAACATATTATAAGCAAATTATGAAAAGAATTCAAAGAAATTTGAATTAAAAATTGGTAGAAGCATTTCGTCGAGCAGCTTGAGGACAGTACCGAGTTCATCCCCAATTCGATGATCGATTCGATCAATCCGTCGATTTGGAGCGAGGATCATCGATTCCCTGCACCTCTCTGCTCTCCCTCAACTCACTTATCACCTCCACGCACCAGAGAGCCCAAGGTACCCCCATCCCTAGACCACCCAGGTACCCCCTCTGGCCACCCTCGCCGTCGCCGGAACAGTAGCGCCGCTGGTTTTAGGTCGCCGGAGAACGCGGGCTCTGTGAGCCGTTCGATCTCAGATCAACGGCCACATACCGCTTTGTTTAGTAACGCGCTGACAAGCTGGCCCCACCTGTCAGCATTTTAAACATTATCCACGCGCGCACCATTTTCCACTGAGTCGCTGACGGGTAGGACCCACCCGTAAGGGATTTCAACATTATCCCGTAGAGCTAATTTTCTAATTTATTTCTCTCTGAAAAACCAGTACTAGACACAACTTCAAATTTAAATATCTCGAGATTTACAAATCCAAATAAATCAAATCCAATTGTTCTGGAAAGCTTATGAAATTGTTTAAACAACCCAAGTGGATTCATTTCATTTCGATAAATAATAAAAATGTATTATTAAAAATACTATAGAAGGTTTAAATTATAAACTTGTTTGTTTCTGATACTCTGTTAAGCCAAATAATTCCAAACCAATTTTGTTATCTTGGTACTGTCATGTATTAGCTTCCCTAATTTGGTAGAATTAATTGTGCAGTAATAATTGTTTAGTTTAAAGATGAAGTTAGAGAACCCTTCTGCACTAAAACAATTAAATATGTTTAATGGTTAACCCAAATGAATTTGAACCAATTTTGTTAGATCACATTTAGTCATGTTTAGTTACCCCTAAAAGGATTTAATTTTAGAATCAACAGAACTTATTTGGTAGCTAAAACTTGATTATTAAGTTACTGGATTAAAACAATTATGTAGGGAGTTTGGTAACTCCAATTAATCCAAATCAAATTGTGTTGTCCTCTACACATCAGTAGCTTTCTGTAGAATTTTATTTTGTATTTTTATGACCAACAGAACTCAAGTTGTGTAATTAAACATGTTTAACAAGTTTCTGCCATATTCAAGACATAAATAAATAATGTTTAATTCAATTAAATTGAAACCAATTTGAATTGTTTGAAGTATGAAGTGGCTATTTATAGCATTTTAAGACTGTAATGTTGTGATGTTGATTGAGTAGATTAGTGATTGTTTGCATTAGCTTGTTTATTAATTAGACGAGAACGCTGTCGGATTTATCGAGGAAGGAGAGTTTGTTGAACCTGAAGATCAAGACCAAGGTCACTTTGTCGAGCAAGGCAAGCTACTCTCTGAGCTTGCACCCCAAATACATGCATCTACTTTGATAACATGATTTACTATTAAGGCAAAGATTTTCAAAAAAACCTTTTCAAAAGTATATGGAAATTATTTTGCCACCCTATGTAGAAATATAAGATAGTTGATATAAAATTATAGGATGGGAAAATTAAATATTGTTTATTCAAAACTCCTTTGAAAAATACTTGTGTGGTTATGAAATGCTGAGATGTCGGTGTTGAAATGGAGAAATGGAGTACGGAGATGTTTATGAAAAATGCACATGTGTCCTAGTACTATGACGACCAATCTTACCCTGTGCGACCACATTTACCCACATATGGGAAAGAACTTAGTCATATAATTTGCTCATATTAGTATGGGATGCCTCAGCGACGGAGATGACTCCGTTATGCATGAGGGGATGGTTGCGACCTACCCCTGACCTGGGTCCTCGCTCAAACGCTATGGAAATATAAGGAGGAGGATTGAAGGTTCCACCATAAACCGCCGGGCAAAACTATGAGTCCTCACACTTAGATTCTGATGGGCTGGGTTAAGTGTTGATGGAAAGTGTCATATGGGCAGGATCCTATACTAGCATGAGCAAAGGACAGGCTAGGGTCGGTGGCTCAACTTCGCATACACCTTGTATGGCGGGACGTGGCTGACACGATGAGTTACCGGATGGATGTGGGAAAAGCGTGCTACCTCTGCAGAGTGTAAAACTATTCGAATAGCCGAGTCCTCGGATATGGACAGTTGGAAGGCTGCCCTAAGACCATGTGCAAGTTTTGAAAAGAGTTGAGTTTTAAAGAAAAATGAAGTGGAGAATGTTTCCTACACCTATACCAAAGGATCGGTATGAGGTGGTTGGAGGAAAGTGGACCATGACGGGCTCTGGTCGGAAAAAGGAGGAGTTTTGGAAAAACAGAGAAAATGGTGATTTCTTTAAAGATAGTTATAAAACTCTTCTTACCTTTTTCAATAAAGATTTAGAGATGTTTTAAATAAATAAAAGTATGAAAGTAAAATAAAACTAGTGCATACCCATGTTGGGGTAGTTTGCGAGTACAATCAAATGTACTCATATTGGTTTCGTCCCTGGCTATTGTCTTAGCCAGACTTCGAGGAGCACTACGCCGAGAAGGAGTATGGCGACTTCTACGCGAACTTAGGATCTCCATAAGTCAGCTACCAGTCAGGTCATCCTTAGGATTTGATGCCTACTACGCCGTAGCTTCCGCTGGTTATTTTGGTTTGGCCCATGAAGGCACCTATGTAAGACTTGGTCTAAATGACCATTTGTGTAAGACTTTTAATTCGGTACTGTAATGGATGTAAACTTTGGTATTCAGTTCGGATTATGTGCAATGACAGACTGATCACGGGATCATTGTGTTAAGCATAATCAGGTATTTTGGATGGCTAGTCCGGGGGTCCCACAGAGCTTACCGGCGCGGGTAGATCCAGCCCCCCGGATAAGCGTGCCCCTCAGGAACAAGGGTCCCCCGCTGCACAACGCGGCTAGGTCAGGGTTTGCCGAGCCATCGTGCAGCGGAGGCGAAAACCCGGGGAGCTGCCTCCCCGCCCCCCCCCCCCTAGATAACACAAGAAGTTGAAAAACGCCGCTTGGGCGGCCTTGATGCCCCAAAAAATTCACAGTCGTCGGAGCCCACAGGTGGGCCCGGAGAGGTTACACAAGGAACCATCCCTACAAGAGGTTGGAGAGTACCGGTCTCCCCGGAAGGCTGTGGGTCCCGACCACGGTGAGGGCTTCTCCTTTGTGGCTGCTAAGGCGGATCGTAGGGCGGCCACCTCCGCCCTCAGAAGTTCAGTAGCTTCCTGGGAGGCCTCCACTTTGGCCTGCGAGCAGAAGAGTGTTAGACGCGGCAAGATCCGCCATAGGGAGGTAACCGGGAAACACGAAGCAAAGGATATACCTCCAGCGCCTTGTCCAGTAGGCTCACTAGCTGGGTGGGGCCAGGAAGGCCCGATACCTCTCTCCTCACGCACCGGCCACCGCGACGCTGGACAGAAGTTCCTGAGAGGGATACATATGGGAGGGGCCCTGGTAAACCAGTCCCATCTCGAAGACCGTATCCCCCAGCCAGAAGGAGCTCCGAGGAAGTAGCTGGGCAAGGAGGGAGAAAGTCAGGCAAAGGATTGAGGCAGGAGGCCCAGAGGGGAAGCAAGACTCACCGGCGGAGGAGGATTGAGCGCGGTGTAAGCCGGGAGGCCTGGCTGGTATGGGCGGCTGATGGGGAGCGCCGAAATGGATCGGACCCAGTCCTCCATCTCGTGCGCCCGCAACTCCCCCGTCGTAATTCGGGTATAGTCCCCTTCCGGGACCACTCCCCGATTGAGTGAACCCGGAGTTGGAGCGGTTGAACCCTCCGGGTCATCCAGGTCACCAGGAGGTCCAGCCCGGTGAGCCCCCTTTCCACGACCACCTTTAGGCGCTCGGAGAGGACATGCACCTCGTCGGGTTTGCCATGCAGGTTGAGAGACCACCCTTTCCGGGAAGCTGGAAGGCCTCGGCAAAAGGGGGAATGGGTGCACCGGCGGGGAGAGCCCGCGCTCCAGGTGGGAGGCGAACAACACACATTCAGTGGGGACGGTCGGGGGGCCACTTCCTCCGCCTCTGTCACCCGCCAGGAAGACCAGCTTGAACAAGGGAGGAAGCCCGAGGCGGCGATGAGATCTAACTCGCCGCATGTCAGGTCCGAGCCGCGCCACGGGAGACCACGTTCCCCAGAAGCAGCGCGGAGAATGCAGTTACCATGCAAAGGGGAGGGGGCCGGCCCGGAAGGCGAGAAGAAAGGGGGAGCCATGTCCCGAGCCTCCCAGGAGCGGGAACGGACGGTCTTCAGAGCTGGGAAGCTTATGCTACCCGAGGAAGAAGAACGCTCGGGAGGGGCCATGGCGGAAGAAAGCAGAAGGACCAGGATCAGGCGGGGGAAGGAAGACGGTTCCATTTAATAGGGAGGAGGCGCTCAGACGTGCCCACTTCCTCCCTCGAAAAATGGAACCGTCCCAGGAAACGCATCACTACCCGCAGACCGCCCCATTGGGGAGAGAGGGGGACGGAGGTGACACCACACGGCGAAGACCCTTCGTGACAAGGCACCAGCAGACGCTGCCATGCGTCCTTTCCGCGAGCTATGAGGAGGCGGCTCCCCTGCACCTCGGGGTAAGGGCGCCCTAGGGCCGGGGCCCACCCCCTGGCCCCAGGACGCCCGGGGGCAACTGTCAGTGTCCCGGGAGAGGGGGTCTCCCGGGAACCAGGAGCATGGAAACCCGCCCCTCGGGAGACAGGAGGCAAGGCGCCCTCTACCGCCGGAGAAGAGGAGCTCCCGGGGGGAGAAGACTGGAGGCAGGCCACGTGGCAAGAGATTCCTGCGCTGCAGACCGGAGAGGATAACTTCGCAGGGAAGGAAGCACAGCAGAGGACGACACAGATGGGACCTGTCACGCATACTGCGGAGCTCAGTCCTGAGCACGATAGGACCCACTGCGCCGTCCCATCATAAGTAGGAACAGAGCACATCGCGACGACCAGACCCTGGGCAGCCTTCGACGGGCCGTCACATCTGGCTCGGTGGGGCAGGCGGCATGAAGGCCAATGCAGCGAAGGCGGTGACACGAAGATGATCGACGGCTGCCACCTGGGCGGTGGCCCGACGCGTGCCCCAACTAGGTGGCTAGCCATCCGCCTGACCACCTGTGGTGACCCCTTGGAGTATAAAAGGAGGCCCATGGTCGGGAGAAGGGGAGGAGACACCATAGCCAGCAGCTCCACTTAGCTTAGAACATAGAATCGGGGGCTTGACGAAGACACCTCGGAGACCTTCCCGAGGTGGAACTCGGACAGCTCGCAAGTGTAGGCGAGAGGGCTGCGGGCAGTGCATTGTACTTCATCACACACCATCAATCAAGCTAGACAAGCAGGACGTAGGGCTTTACGCGGCAATGCGGCCTGAACCTGGGTAAAATCTCGTGTGTTTGTGCTCGTGCTCGGGAACTCACTTCGAAGTACCTCACGCCCATCTTCTGAACAAACAGGGGGTGTTCGTCATCCCCGGTGTCCACGTTTCGACACGCGGCAGGGTGACCAAGGGCCTGATGATCCCAGCACCACGGCAACCTCCCTAGACATCGTCTTCATGGAGAACGGAGACCCTTCTCCCGAAGAGGATCCACCGAGGGCTACTTCGTCCTTACCCCAAGACGACAACGACATGGAAGAGGCCGAGCCCGACCAAGACTCGGTGACCCGCAAGGTGCAGCATCCGGTCTACTCCATCAGTTCGGTGCTGCGCCATGCCCGGAAGCGGTATCCCCTGATGCAGAAGCTGCTGTTGGCAATCCTTATTGCCTCCCGCAAGATGAGGCCATACTTCGAGAGCCATCCAATCACAGTGGTGTCGAAGTACAACCTGAGAAGCCCTCTGGAGAATCCACTTGCTACTGGACGCATTTCGTGGTGGGCCATGGAGCTTCAGGGTTTCGGTCTCAAGTTCGAGCATACGGACAACATCAAGAGCCAGGCGCTGGCGGACTTAACAGCAGAGTGGACCGAGACAGCGTTCGACGGCCCGGAAGAGGAAACCTGCCTCCCCGGAAAGGAGGACCCTAGCACTTGGACCATGCACTTCGATGGCTGCTTCACCAAGAGGCAAGGAGGTGCTAGAGTTGTCCTCACCTCGCCAACTGGTGATCGGCTGAGATACGTCATCCAGATGCGCCAACACGAGGGCATGACCAACAACACGATGGAGTAAGAGGGCCTCCTTGCAGGACTTCGCGCTGCCATCGGCCTCGGCATCAACAAGATCGTCGTCAAGGGTGACTCCCAGCTAATCATCAAGCAAGTGAACAAGGAGTACGCCTGCCCCCAGATGGTACCGTACGTCGAGGAAGTGTGGAAGCTCCGGCGGCGCTTCGACAGCTTCCAGGTCGTGTGGACAAAACACGACCACAGACGAGCTGTCGCAGCTGGCTTCCAAGCGAGAGCCAGTGTCTCCCGGGATCTACATCGAGGTGCTCAAGCAACCCTCAGTGTCTCCCGAGAGGCTCAAGACAAGATCTGCACCGACGCAGGGGGCTGGCGACCTTTCTACTCCGACAACATGGGTAGCCAGCCCAGAAGCTCAAGACCCGGGAGCTCCTGCGACAGAGGAAGCCATGCTTCCCTCTTGTCAAATGGTGCTACCGGTCGAGAGGAACCATCCTCCCTGGGCCCTGGACATCATCAAGTACATGATGGAGCACGCTCTCCCGGAGAATGATCATGACGCCGAGCGGGTGGCTCGTCAAGCCAAGCTCTACGTCCTGATCAACAGCGAGCTCTACAGACGTCGGGACAACGGAGCTGAGCTCCGCTGCATCCCACAAGAGCAAGGCCAAGCTTTGCTGAAGGACATCCATGAGGGCACGTGCTCGAGTCATGTGGCATCAAGATCACTCATGGGAAAAGTTTTTCGTCATGGGTTCTACTGGCCAACAGTCCTTCATGATGCTGAGCAACTAATCAAGACCTACGAAGCCTGTCAGTACTATGCAAAGAACATACACTAGCCAGCACAAGCTCTGCAGCCAATTCCAATCTCTTGGCCATTCGCGGTCTGGGGGCTGGACATTGTGGGCAAGATTCTGAAGTCTGTCGGGGATATGAGTACCTTTTTGTGGCAATTGACAAGTTCACAAAGTGGGTAGAAGTGATGCCAGTACCACGTCAGACGGCCCAGGCCGCCATCAAGTTTATAGAAGGGATCGTGTACCGCTGCGGAGTGCCAAACAGGATCATCACTGACAATGGCTCTCAATTCACAAGCCGAGCCTTCCTCAACTTCTGTGAAGAATTGGGCATCAAGGTGTGCTTCGCCTCGGTGTCCTATGCAAGATGCAATGGGCAAGTAGAGCGAGCCAATGCGGAGGTCCTGAAGGGTTTGAAGACCAAGGCCTTCAACAAATTGGAAGACAAGGGCAAGAACTGGATTGAACACCTACCAAGTGCCTTGTGGTCCCTCAGAACAACACCAAGCAGAGCGACTGGAGAAACACCATTCTTCCTGGTCTATGGAGCAGAAGCAGTCTTGCCAATAGAGTTAAGGCACGGATCTCCCCGGGTACTTGCCTATGATGAAGACACTCAAGTTGAGAAGAGGATTGATGACATAAATTTCCTGGATGAGGTGCGGTGTCGAGCTTCGTTACGATCTGCTCGATACCAGCAAGGGCTCCGTCGCTATCACGATCGCCATGTTCGCTCACGAGCACTAGAACCCGGAGACCTGGTACTCCGCAAGAAGCAGAAACTTGACGGCACGAACAAGATGTCATCCAAGTGGGAAGGTCCTTATCGGGTAACGCATACCCTGAGACCCGGAGCAGTCTATCTGGAAGACGAGAAAGGCAGGACGGAAGGCAACGCCTAGAATATCGAGAACCTCCGCAAATTCTACCCTGATTACGAACATGAATCGCAGATAGTCGAATCCACTAAGCACGCCCAAGGGGCTAGTGTTCTGTAATAGGGTGTGAGAATCGTCGCCAAGAAATAAAAGATAAGTTTTTTCAATTTCGTGAGCCTCGATTTTTGTCATGAAATGTGTTACCCGTAACAACCCCCAAGCAGGGGGCTGACATGGTGCTGGTGGCTGATGGGTCGAGCGCGAGTAACCTATCAGTAGGACTGCCACCCGGTCATGCCGTACTGCCGCAGGAAGGAGAATTTGGGCAGTGCTGTGTTTTAAAGAAGCTAAACACAGAAATGCACATTCAACTTTGCTTGCGGGTTGCTCCGGGTAAAACATTTTCACGACACGAAGGGAGGGTCCATTCTTTTCCTACTGAAAGTTTGTAGTGTGCAGCGCCTTCCCCGGGACAGGAACAGACGGAGGAGAAGCAGCTAAGGAGCTGGATACCCGGTAAAGGCATAGCAGATCAAAGACGTGACGAAATTCAGCTAAGTCTTTGCATTGCATCTTGCATTTAGGCATGATATCTCGCTTGGAGTTAATATACCATCAACCTGTGCTTGCTTGACGGTCTATGAGAACCTTTGCGGGGGCAATGCGTCCTCCCGGCGAACGGTCCGTTTCCCTCTGGCCTAGTACCCGCGGCTGTGGAGTGGGCTCCCGGAAGGTATAGTGCTCTTGGGGGTACTACTGCTGCAGCAGACAGTCAGAGTACTTGGCACCTAAGAGATCTCCTCAGAAAACTTGACGGCGCGTAAGTGCACAAGAAGATTTGGGAAATGACCCCGGGAGTTGAGCCCTAGGATTGCATTCATTCTTAAATTCTGAAGTTACATTTCCAAATTACATTCAGTTATGCAACTTCCCTAGTACATGTCTAGCTTGTACTACTAAGGCCAGCTCGGGGGCTCCTAGCTGTGCAGATTTGTCTTCTGCTTATTGTTTGTCGGGTGAACTTCTCTCTTCCGGGGACGCCCGGACGAAAGAAGGGCACATGAGCAGGATTTTCAGGCATCTCATGGAAGGAGAGGCCTTGCATCGAACCCGGGTACTCCACGGCCAAAGAGGAGGAAGATCCCTTCAGCCACTTCACCCACAGAGAGGCTTTCAGCCTGTAGCAAGAAAACATATCAGGCCAAGGCCCCGCTCGATTGGGAAGAGGTCAAATGAACACAAAGGACAAGGTGCGTACCTCATCAATGGCCTCAAGTTCGGCCAAGCGTTGAGACGGTTCCAGGATCCCGGAAGTCTTCTCCTTCAGGAAGGCCATCAGACATGCCTTCCGGATGGCCCTCACCCTGGCTTCCTCCTGAGCTGTGATGACCCACAAGTATAGGGGGTGTATCGTAGTACTTTCGATAAATAAGAGTGTCTAACCCAATGAGGAGCAGAAGGTGTTGACAAGTCGTTTTGGTTAAGGTTTCACTGTAAATACTAGCAGACAAGTTTTTAGGGGATTTTGATATAGCAGATAAATAAAATACAAGTAAATAAAAGACAGTAATAATAATTGCAGCGAGTGGCCCAATCCTTTTTAGATCAAAGGACAAGCCGGTTGGTTTACTTATAATGACAAAATGTTCTTGAGGACACACGGGAATTTAGTCAAGTGCTTTCGCTTCATACAGTTGATTAATCTTTATTGTTTTGATAATTGTTGTGTGGGTGAACCTATGCTAATGTACCGCCCTTACTAGGACTAATACACACTTGTGATTATACCCCTTGTAAGCATCCGCAACTACAAGAAAGTAATTAAGATACATCTAACCATAGCCTTAAACTCTGAGATCCTACGCTCCCTCGTGCACCGGTTTACTAACGGGGGTTTAGGTTTCTGTCATTCCGGCAACCCCACAATTAGTAGCCAACTACACAATGCATTCCCCTAGGCCCATAAAGGTGAAGTGTCATGTAGTCGACGTTCACATGACACCACTAGAAGAATAACACCACAACTTAAATATCAAACCATTAAATATTACTCAACATAATTCCACTACTAGCGACAAGACTTTCCCATGTCCTCAAGAACTAAACGAACTACTCAAAAGACATCATATGTATCAAGATAAGAGGTGATATAATGATGAATAACAATCTGGACATAAACTTTAATTCACCGATAAAACTCAATAGCATCAACCACAAGGAGTAATTAACACCGGGAGAGTTCCCCCTATGAACTAGACAAAGTATAACCCTAGATGTTACAGCGAAACGAAGTGGAGCGGTGGAGATGATGGTGTCCGCAGTGGAGATGATGGTGATGATGATCCCGATGAAGTCCAGCGTGATGGCGATGGCGATGATTTCCCCCCTCCGGGAGGGAATTTCCCCGGCAGATTTCTCCCTGCCGGAGAGCTTTTTCTCTCTCTGTAGTTTCCGTCCTGTCGAGGCGGCGGAATATTTCCTCGGTCTCCTCCTGGAAGATTAGGGTTGAGGGGATGATGTACGTGTAACATCCCAAATTTTGGAACTAAGAAAAACTTTGTTTAACAAGACCCAAAATTCAGAACCAACAAAAACTTTTTTGAATTACTTAACTAATGATTGTGTTTCCTTCCCATTGCTATGTTTGACTCGGTATGACTTGTTGTTTAAGTTGAGTGACTAGTAAATATTAAACTGAGAACTCAACCAAAGATAAAAATATATTTAAACTTGGGTGATCATGTCATGACAAGATGTAACAATCCATATACTTTTCTAATCTTAGTTTGGTCAAATTCCATTACCGTATACTTGGTTTAGCAACCACCAAAGTACCCACTCTTGAGAAAGTAAAAGTATTTCCAAAACTATGTGTTCCCAAAAATATGGAGATCTATATGCTATCTCCTATCTATCTTTTAACCTTGATATTTTGCATGTGTATGCAACTCCCATTTTATAAACTCTTATATTCACTCCATTTGAAAATAACACTAGTGGGAAATATATTACCCCACATATTTCATTTCTCAAATCTTTTGAAAATTATTGAGTTATGAGTGGAGATATTTCCTAAACATCATCTTGTCATAATTAAGTGTGATCATTTTTATAAGATAGTATTGTTAAGTATGTAAATGGTGGTATGATTAATTCTTGTGGTTTGATTTGTGTGGTCATGGTTGTGATATTAATATTGTTGTGTTTGTTGCTTGTGAGGATAATTCCTCAGTTGTGCTCAATACTAAAATAGAACACACTTGGCAACCAAGTTGGAGTGTGACTTGAATAAAAACAAACCCCTCTAAAATTATCCACACCTAAGTGAAAATCTTAAATTTAGGGAAATGATCCTATTAAAATTCCCTCTCTATCTATTCCTCTATTTTATGAAAACAATTATATTTTTCCTTATTCTAGGAATGAGATGAAGTAATAATCATCTCAACTCCATCTCACTCATTCAACAAAAAGGAAATTAAGATCACTAAATAAAGGAATGATCTTAATAAATTATTTTCCCTACTTACCTCTCTAATTCCTTCAAACAAATATTTTCTCTACGAAAATATAAATCATTGAAGTTTATTTATTTGTCAAAAAAGTTCCAAGAGCTCAAAACAATATCTCTCACTTGTTTTGAAAATTCTAAAGCAATATCCATTTAATTACTACCAAAAACACCATATTCAAACCCTATGAAGAAATGTGGTTCAAAATATTTTATTTTCAAACACCAATTTTTGTGGAGCTTCTACATGTATAGGGGACGCTACATGAATTTTCGCAGATTTTTGAAAAAGGTTTAAGTACCCCAATTAAATCCCCAAAGGGCCACTGGTTTTGAAAAGGAATTAAAAGAAATAGAAAAGGACTTGGTTGTGATGGAAAATAATTTGCCAGGGGCCTTTCTGTGAAATCTTCTTCTTCCTCCTGTAGCCACGCCGCCGTGTTCTTCTTCCTCCCCACCGCACGCTCGCCGCCCGGGGCCCCCGCCCCCTCCTGTCGCGTACGGAGGAGCACGACGCCGCCCCTCCTTGACCATGTCCCTCTGCGACCTCGTCCCCTCTCCCCGGATGTCCCCAGCTCGCCCAGACCCGCGATTAGAGCACGGCAACGCCGTCTCCGATCTCGGTCCCCTCTACACCCCGGGAAGCTCAGCTCGCCCCAACCTCTCCTGGACCTCGCCCGGACCCCGCAGACACCTCGCTCCCCTCTCTCTCGCTTCCGTGCACCCAGGCCACCATGAACCGGCCGTCGGGCTATAAAATCCCCACCCGAGCCTCGCATCCTCTCCGCTCCGCACCCTCTCCACGGCTCTCCCTCACTCCACTCTCTCCCGTGCACCGCCAGGAGGGCGAGCACGCCGCTGCCACGCATCGCTGCCACGGCAGAGCACGACCACGCTCCGCCGGAATCCGAGGTCGACCACGGTCGTGCCGTGTTCCCCTCTCTCTTCCTTCTCTCTGTTTCTCTGCTCTGTCGATGCACAAACCTCACTGCCCTCTCCCCTCATTGTTCCATGCACAGGAAGCCACACGGGAACTCGCCGTCGACGGACCCGTGACCAGAGCTGCCGCCAAGATCGTCGCGGACGTTCTGGACCTCCCCAAGCTTCGCTATCCACGCCATCCTCTCTCCCGTGGCCTCTGCACCCGCCTCCGCCGTCCACCGCATCCACAGAAGCCCCTAGGTGAGAACCGCACCCTCGCCACCGTCGCTGGCCACGGCGGCGTCGCCCATCTGTGGTCGCCGCCGGCGCGCCCTCCCTGAGCCGTTGGATCTAGATCCAACGGTGACGTACCGGTTCGATTAGATGAGAGGCTGATGGGCTGGCCCCACCCATCAGCATTTTAATTAATCTCCAGCGCGTACTGAGTCACTGACTGGTGGACCCCACCTGTCAGATTTCTCAACATTATCCAAACAGAACAAATTTTTAATTTAAGTTTCCAGAAAATTCAGTACTGGACCCAAATTAGAAAATCAATATCGCGAGATTTATAGCTCCAAATAAATCAAATCCAATTGTTCTGGAAAGGTTATGAAAATGTTTAACCAACCCAAGTGGATTCATTTCATTTAGATAAATAATAAAAAATGTATTATTAAAAATGCCACAGAAGGTTTAAAATCTAAACTTGTTTGTTTCTGATACTCTGTTAAGCCAAATAATTCCAAACCAATTGTTTTAGCTTGGTACTGTGATCTATTAGCTTCCCTAATTTTCGTAGAATTATTTGAGCAGTGATAATTTTTAGTATAAAATTGAAATTTGAAGACCCTTCTGAACTAAAACAATTATAGATGGTTATTGGTTAACCCAAATAAGTTAGAGCCAATTTTGTTAGGTCACATTTAGTCATGTTTAGTTACCCCTAAAAGGATTTAATTTTAGGATCAACAGAACTTAATTGGTAGCTAAAACTTGATTATTAAGTGACTGGATTAAAACATTTGTGTAGGGAGTTTGGTAACTCCAATTAATCCAAATCAAATTGTGTTGTCTTCTACACATCAGTAGCTTTCTGTAGAATTTTAGTTTGTATTTTTTTGACCAACAGAACTCAAGTTGTGGAATTAAACATGTTCAACAAGTTTCTGCCATAATTTAGACTTAAATAAATAATGTTTAATTCAATTAAATTGAAACCAAATTGTGAAGTGGAGAATGTTCCATACACCTATACCAATGGGTCGGTATGAGGTTGTTGGAGGAAGTGGACCATGACGGACTATGGTCGGAAAAAGGAGGAGTTTTGGAGAAAACAAATACAATGGTGATTTCTTTAAAGATAGTTATAAAACTCTTCTTACCTTTTTCAATAAAGATATAGAGATGTTTTAAATAAATAAAAGTATGAAAGTAAAATAAACTAGTGCATGCTCATGTTGGGGTAGTTTGCGAGTACAATCAAATGTACTCATATTGGTTTCGTCCCTGGCTATTGTCTTAGCCAGATTTTGAAGATGAACAGTCGAAGAAGAAGACTTCACTGACGTCAACGCTAACTAGGGCGCTTCCCAGTCAGCTGCCTGTAGGGTTTTGGCAAGTGACTTGGGCTCCACGTTGTTTGGTGATTTCCGCTGCAAGTACCTGTTGAAGTTATGGCTTCAATCAAGTAAGTAAATTCCTTCGGTATTTATGGGTGTTCTGTGATGCCAATTCGAGTTATGTGCAACAACAGACTGATCAGGGGATTGTTGCAGGAAACATAACGAGTATCTCGGATAGCTAATCCGGGGTCCTCACAGACTTGGTATCAGAGCCATCCTGACTGTAGGAGACCTTAGTTAGCATGGACGTTAGTTAGGAAAGGAAATATTTTGGTAAAAATGTATTGTTACCAAAAACATATTTCTATCTAGGGAAGAACAAAAAAAAATAGCTTCCACTCTTCTCATCTTCTCAAATATATCTGTGTCTTATCCCTCTATTTTAAGATTTTCCAAGAATTCTTCTATTACCTCTTACCCATTCAACATACTTGACGATGAACCCAAGTGAGACCTAATTAGCTAGCACCTACAACGAGAAGCTTCCATCTCGAATATTCAACATTTAACATCAAGGCGATTGATCTGCAAATGCCAAGATCATCAATGTCAACAAAGCAAGAGACCTCCGAAGGACTCAGCTCAACATCAACAATCTACTCAAGTGGCAACTCCGATAATCTCCATTTTTCCAGTGAAAGCCTCAGGCGACAAAATAAAGACTTCAACAGTCCTGTTTCACCAAGGACCATAGGAACAACATATGATAGGAACTTTGGTTGTACTACCCGATTACCACGAGTATTAGGCGTCCATTGGTACTAAGTGTACCTTGTGTGTTGTTTGTTTGTGAGTTCTCTGCTTGTGTGTTGCTTCTCCGGTGTGTTTCGCAAATCTCGTCTAGCTAACAAATCCCAAATACTTACTCCATAAAAGTAATCAGGTATCCTGATCATGGTAGTCTTATTGCGCTTTTAATTTTTTTTGTTTTAACTACCTCTACGAAATTTGTTTAACACAATTCCGGCAATCATAGTTCCCCAGACGAAAATGTCGCGGGAGCACTCCTACATCGGTCCGGTTTTGAAGCAACCCAAAGTCCTCCGCTCCATCAAATCGAAGCCGCCCCAGGAACCCACTCGGCACCCTTTGAAAGAGAAGAGTCCCATACGTCTAAAGATCTGCCCAAGAAAATTAGAGAGGACGTCATCAGAGAACAATGTTGGTGTTACACTTGCAACGAACGTGGACATATGACCAGGAAGTGCCCCCTTAGGTACATCATAAAGAAGAGACCACCCCAAGGAAAGGCTTGTAGTCAGTGCGGAAGGGGTGGACATCAGGCCAGTCAATGCCCTGGCAGCTGCCCACACTGTTTTAATTTTCATCCACCTGGCAAGTGCCCAACCGCTAGCGTCACTTGCTACCTTTGCGAAGGAGATGATCATGTTCTGGCTAAGTGTCGTATGGAATTCATAGTAGACGAAGTAAAAGATGCTCATGAGAAGATTGCTCAAGACGCCATCCACGCCCCGAGAAAGACGTCCACCCGAGCATCTAGCCCATGTCGGAATTCGAAGCGCCGGAAGGGTAGAAAGGAGCCAACACCACCCTTAGTAACATATCACAAGTTGTGCCTACGATCTGGAAGAACCCTTCTCAGGAAGAAGTACCCTCTTAGAAGTGCTCCCCACCCAACACAGTTTCAATCCGGCACCTCGAGCCATGGTGACTCCTAGGCAGACTCCTACAAGAAGTATGGATCCTATTTAGTGAGCAGTATTTGGGTTCAATGTAAGATCTTTCACTTTTAATAAAATTCCTTTTAGACTCTTAAAGAAGAGAGATTTCTTAGGTTGGCAAAGAAGTAATATACCAGACTATCATTGAGTATTTGGAAACTCTTATATTAGAATCTATTATTCTTAATCTCTCTAGAAATAGTGTGACATTCCAATGTTCGTGTTATATAGAAGTAGTTTGGTAACAAGCCTCATGAACTTGTTAACAAATCACTTTTGTATGCTCAAACAATTGAGTGTCATATACAAATAAACGGAACGTCAGATAATCAAGTACCTCTCAGCCTCTGGAATATGAAAAGTGGTTTGATGACAAGACTAGCTACCTTGTTAACAAATTCTTCTTGTATGACTAAGGCAACTCGATGTCATAAGGGACACCCACATTCTTATACAACTAACTAATGGAAATCTTTGCTGGAACTAGTGGATGTCTTCACCGCAGGGTGAGACAAAAGATGTTAGAACTTAAGTAAAGGACAATAATAATTTACTTAAATCAAGTGTATAACTTGGGAAATATACAAGTTCTAAATAAGAAAGGCACCTGGAGATTTATAGTGTTTCTCCAAGGATATAATTTCCGAAACAAGAAAAGAAAAAGGTACCCGTTTGGAAAACAACTAGTGCGAAAGTTCTTCACTAACTTTTTCTAGGGTCTATTAAGAGGTGCCAGAGGTGACTCAAAACTAGTTGGAGAAAGGAGACTTTAGGAGGATATAAGGGTGTTGAATTATAAGTGTATTAACCAAAAGGATCTTGATGAGATCAAAATTTGGTGGATGCTGTTGGGAATATCAAAAATTTGGGGTTTATAATGGAAGTGAAAACTTGGAGTGGATCTATATATTAATTGGGGTTGGACGGATGATATATTTGATAAATACTCTAGGGGCTAACCAGTTGTGGTCCCCAACCATTGGTGGTTATCTGGAGCTAGAAGACGTGACCCTTGATTTAAGGTTTAGAAATAAAGGTGAAAGTTGTTGGATTTTTAGGAACTACTTGCTGATAAAATGATGTTTGGATTGGTTAGAAGCAAGTAAATTAAGAAGAATACTCCGGTGTTGGAATGTTTAGGGTGATTCTTAGCACAAGTGACCCTTGTATTAAATTCTTATAGAATTATAGGAAGTGGTCAAAGATGAGTTAGCAAATGAGTAGATCATTGTATGCAAGAAATAATTGATGGGTGATAAGTGCATGTTTATCGGATTCTAGGAATCAATATGACTTGGTCTAGTAGCCCGACATTCTAAGTGATAGTAGTTTTCAGAGCTTGTCACGCTCTGTCTGGATTATTCTTAGAAAGATCATTTATCTTTGGACTTGAGACCTAGGCCCAAAAGTTTTGTGGGTTAGAAAGTGAATTAATTCTCGACGATATGATCATATGATTATTGGATGCTTTATTTAGCCTTGATGATATGATCGTGGGAAAAATGACAACCTGAGGGAGTCAGGTAATATGGGAAAAATCAATCCAAAATAGTTGGTGGATCACCACGATTTTTGTGATAAAAGATAATGGGAAGATTATGCCTTAAAGGTTTGGTGGATATCCGATAGATCGAACGATAATGTGATAAAGAGTTTATGCCCGAAGAAGATGATGGTGGATTAATAACTTTAGCTTGGGCAGAGGCCATGATTCAATTAACTAGTTGATAGTAGTGGCCTTACCAGAGATACAGGAATGGTATTATGAAGACTCGAGAATTAGAGGCCTATGTAAAGTCGGTTGTTTGGATCTTAGGTATAAAAAGGTTGATGTTCAGAGTATAGCACCCAACTCCCTTCAAAACTAACTTAAGCCCCTCAACCAGAGAGTTTTCACGGAAACCCTAACTCTTCTGGTGCACTCTAACTTACTTGTGAAGACACCTTCGAAGCTTCGTGAAGCCCCAGAACCAAAGAAGTCTTTCAGGATAGCCTTTTTCCCCGCCAAGCCGAAGGAAGAAAAGCGTGAAGAAGATCTACCGGAAGTCACTAAGAAGAATCAAACAACGAAAGCACCTGTTGTTGGCAACATCAACCACCAAACAAGCCCAGACGCAACGAGAAGTTTTAACATCTCTCTACTAACTAGAAACCGGAGAGAGTCGAGTATGCAGGCTCGACGCATCCTGAGAACAACGCGTCCCCATTGCGACCCTCGCAAGGCGACAATATCAGGAAGTGATATCTGCACCAACCCCGAGCACTGAGGAGTGACATCCAAGGCGGAGATCGTCAAGCTACCCCAAGAAGAACGATGCCTCCAAGTCAACCCCATCATCAAGGATCTGAACTTAGCACAGAAGATTATCAACAAGGAAAGCCCCGCAACCTCAATTTGTCAAGATCTCAAGTGGCGACCTCGCTAACGAAGCATCGACCTCGAAGGTATAGTCAGCCCAAAACCCGTGCCCTCGTACCCCCCTGTTACCACTGGGCAAATCTCGAGGATGAGATTTATTTTTAAGGGGGGAAGAGCTGTAACATCCCAAATTTTGGAACTAAGAAAAACTTTGTTTAACAAGACCCAAAATTCATAACCAACAAAAACTTTTTTGAATTACTTCACTAATGATTGTGTTTCCTTCCCATTGCTATGTTTGACTTGGTGTGACTTGTTGTTTAAGTTGAGTGACTAGTAAATATTAAACTGAGAACTCAACCAAGATAAAAATATATTTAAACTTGGGTGATCATGTCATGACAAGATGTAACAATCCATATACTTTTCTAATCTTAGTTTGGTCAAATTCCATTTCAGTATACTTGGTTTAGCAACCACCAAAGTACCCACTCTTGAGAAAGTAAAAGTATTTCCAAAACTATGTGTTCCCAAAAATATAGAGATATATATGCTATCTCCTATCTATCTTTTAACCTTGATATTTTGCATGTGTATGCAACTCCCATTTTATAAACTCTTATATTCACTCCATTTGAAAATAACACTAGTGGGAAATATATTACCCCACATATTTCATTTCTCAAATCTTTTTGAAAACTATTGAGTTATGAGTGGAGATATTTCCTAAACATCATCTTGTCATAATTAAGTTTGATCATTTTTATAAGATAGTATTGTTAAGTATGTAAATGGTGGTATGATTAATTCTTGTGGTTTGATTTGTGTGGTCATGGTTGTGATATTAATATTGTTGTGTTTGTTGCTTGTGAGGATAATTCCTCAGTTGTGCTCAATACTAAAATAGAACACACTTGGCAACCAAGTTGGAGTGTGACTTGAATAAAAACAAACCCCTCTAAAATTATCCACACCTAAGTGAAAATCTTAAATTTAGGGAAATGATCCTATTAAAATTCCCTCTCTATCTATTCCTCTATTTTATGAAAACAATTATATTTTTCCTTATTCTAGGAATGAGATGAAGTAATAATCATCTCAACTCCATCTCACTCATTCAACAAAAAGGAAATTAAGATCACTAAATAAAGGAATGATCTTAATAAATTATTTTCCCTACTTACCTCTCTAATTCCTTCAAACAAATATTTTCTCTACGAAAATATAAATCATTGAAGTTTATTTATTTGTCAAAAAAGTTCCAAGAGCTCAAAACAATATCTCTCACTTGTTTTGAAAATTTTAAAGCAATATCCATTTAATTACTACCAAAAACACCATATTCAAACCCTATGAACAGATGTGGTTCAAACTATTTTATTTTCAAACACCAATTTTTGTGGAGCTTCTACATGTATAGGGGACGCTACATGAATTTTCTCAGATTTTTGAAAAAGGTTTAAGTACCCCAATTAAATCCCCAAAGGGCCACTGGTTTTGAAAAGGAATTAAAAGAAATAGAAAAGGACTTGGTTGTGATGGAAAATAATTTGCCAGGGGCCTTTCTGTGAAATCTCCTTCTTCCTCCTGTAGCCACGCCGCCGTGTTCTTCTTCCTCCCCACCGCACGCTCGCCGCCCGGGGCCCCCGCCCCCTCCTGCCACGTACGGAGGAGCACGACGTCGCCCCTCCTTGACCCTGTCCCTCCGCGACCTCGTCCCCTCTCCCCGGCTGTCCCCAGCTCGCCCCAGACCGGCGACCAGAGCACGGCAACGCCGGCTCCGATCTCGGTCCCCTCTGCACCCCTGCAAGCTCAGCACACCCCAGCCTCTCCTAGACCTCGCCCGGACCCCGCAGACACCTCGCTCCCCTCTCTCTCGCCTCCGTGCACCCAGGCCACCATGGACCGGCCGCCGGGCTATAAAATCCCCACCCGAGCCTCGCATCCTCTCCACTCCGCACCCTCTCCACGGCTCTCCCTCACTCCACTCTCTCCCGTGCACCGCCAGGAGGGCGAGCACGCCGCTGCCGCTCATCGCTGCCACGGCAGAGCATGGCCACGCTCCGCCGGAATCCGAGGTCGACCACGGCCGTGCCGTGTTCCCCTCTATCTTCCATTTCTCTGTTTCTCTGCTCTGTCGACGCACGAACCTCACCGCCCTCTCCCCTCGTTGTTCCATGCACAGGAAGCCACACGGGAACTCGCCGTCGACGGACCCGTGACCAGAGCTGCCGCCAAGATCGTCGCGGACGTTCTGGACCTCCCCGAGCTTCGCTATCCACGCCATCCTCTCTCCCGTGGCCTCCGCACCCGCCTCCGCCATCCACCGCATCCCCAGAAGCCCCTAGGTGAGCACCGCACCATCGCCACCGTCGCTAGCTACGGTGGCGTCGCCCATCTGTGGTCGCCGCCGGCGCGCCCTCCCTGAGCCGTTGGATCTAGATCCAACGGTGATGTACCGGTTCGATTAGATGAGAGGCTGACGGGCTGGCCCCACCCATCAGCGTTTTAATTAATCTCCAGCGCGCACTGAGTCACTGACTGGTGGACCCCACATGTCAGATTTCTCAACATTATCCAAACAGAACAAATTTATAATTTAAGTTTCCAGAGAAATTCAGTACTGGACCCAAACTAGAAAATCAATATCTCGAGATTTATAGCTCTAAATAAATCAAATCCAATTGTTCTGGAAAGCTTATGAAAATGTTTAACCAACCCAAGTGGATTCATTTCATTTAGAGAAATAATAAAAATGTATTATTAAAAATGCCACAGAAGGTTTAAAACCTAAACTTGTTTGTTTCTGATACTCTGTTAAGCCAAATAATTCCAAACCAATTTTGTTAGCTTGGTACTGTGATCTGTTAGCTTCCCTAATTTTGGTAGAATTATTTGAGTGGTGATAATTGTTTAGTATAAAATTGAAGTTTGAACACCCTTCTGAACTAAAAAATTTATAGATGGTTATTGGTTAACCCAAATGAGTTAGGGCCAATTGTTTTAGGTCACATTTAGTCATGTTTAGTTACCCGTAAAAGGATTTAATTTAGGATCAACAGAACTTAATTGATAGCTAAAACTTAATTATTATATTACTGGATTAAAACATTTGTGTAGGGAGTTTGGTAACTCCAATTAATCCAAATCAAATTGTGTTGTCTTCTACACATCAGTAGCTTTCTGTAGAATTTTAGTTTGTATTTTTGTGACCAACAGAACTCAAGTTGTGGAATTAAACATGCTCAACAAGTTTCTGCCATAATTTAGACTTAAATAAATAATGTTTAATTCAATTAAATTGAAACCAAATTGTATTGTTTGATATGTGCAGTGGCTATTTAGAGCATTTAGGATTGAAATGTTGTGATATTGCTTGAGTAGTTTAGTGATTGTTTGTATTTGTTTGTTTATTAATTAGACGAGAACGCTGTCGGATTTATCGAGGAAGGAGAGTTTGTTAAATCTGAAGATCAAGACCAAGACCACTTTGCCGAGCAAGGCAAACTACTCTCTGAGCTTGCAACCCAAATATATGCATCTATTTTTATAACATAATTTACTCTTAAGGCAAAGATTTATAAAACCTTTTCAAAAGTATATAGAAACTATTTTGCCACCCTTTTCAAAGGTAGATTATATAAAATTATAGGATGGGAAAAATAAAAATGGTTTATTCAAAACTCCTTTGAAAATACTTGTGTGATTATGGAATGCCGAGATGTCGGTGTTGGAATGGAGAAGTGGAGAATGGAGATGTTTATGAAAAATGCACAGTGTGTCCTTGTACTTACGTCAACCAGCCGATACCCTGTGCGACCACATTTACCCACATATGGGAAAAGGGCTTAGTCATATAATTTGCTCATATTAATATGGGATGCCTCATCGATGGAGATGACTCCGTTGTGCATGAGGGGATAGTGTGTTGATCTACCCCTGACCCGGGTCCTCGCTCAAACTCTATGGAAAGATAAGGAGAAGGATTGAAGGTTCTACCATAAATCGCCGGGCAAAACTATGAGTCCTCACACTTAGATTCCGACGGGCTGGGTTAAGTGTGGATGGAAGTGTCATATGGGCAGGGTCCTATACTAGCATGAGCAAAGGATAGGCTAGGGTCGGTGACTCAACTTCGCATACACCTTGTATGGCGGGACGTGGCTGACACGATGAGTTACCGGATGGATGTGGGAAAAGCGTGCTACCTCTGCAGAGGGTTAAAACTATTCGAATAGCCGAGTCCTCGGATATGGACAGTTGGAAGGCCCTACTTTGACCATGTGCAAGTTATTGAAAGACTTTGAGTTTTAAAAAGAAACTGAAGTGGAGAATGTTCCATACACCTATACCAATGGGTCGGTATGAGGTTGTTGGAGGAAGTGGACCATGACGGACTATGGTCGGAAAAAGGAGGAGTTTTGGAGAAAACAAATACAATGGTGATTTCTTTAAAGATAGTTATAAAACTCTTCTTACCTTTTTAAATAAAGATATAGAGATGTTTTAAATAAATAAAAGTATGAAATTAAAATAAATTAGTGCATGCTCATGTTGGGGTAGTTTGCGAGTACAATCAAATGTACTCATATTGGTTTCGTCCCTGGCTATTGTCTTAGCCAGATTTTGAAGATGAACAGTCGAAGAAGAAGACTTCACTGACGTCAATGCGAACTAGGGCGCTTCCCAGTCAGCTGCCTGTAGGGTTTTGGCAAGTGACTTGGGCTCGACGTTGTTTGGTGATTTCCGCTGCAAGTACTTGTCGAAGTTATGGCTTCAATCAAGTAAGTAAATTCCTTCGGTATTTATGGGTGTTCTGTGATGCCAATTCGAGTTATGTGCAACAACAGACTGATCAGGGATTGTTGCAGGAAACATAACGAGTATCTCGGATAGCTAATCCGGGGTTCTCACAGTACGCGAAGGGGCGACGCCAGAGGTGGGCCAGGGGCTCCACACTAGGGCTTGGCGTGGCCCAGATGGGGCCCGCGCCGAGTCTGCGTGTGGGCCCCTCGTGGCCCATCTTCGCCTCCCCTTTTGGCTGCCTCTGTCTTCTGATAATATAGGAGCTTATGTATATTTTTCGTGATTTGTAGAACTCCAGAAATATAGTGTCTTGACGGTGCTTTTTCCAGCTGAAATCTGACTCCGGCAGTTAATTCTCCAATAATCATCAAACATGCAAAATAAGATAAAATAACATAAGTAGCATATCTTAATATGAAATATATCAGTGAATAACAGTAAATTATGATATAAAATAGTGATGCAAAATGGACGTATCAACTCCCCCCAAGCTTAGACCTCGCTTGTCCCCAAGCGAAAGCTGAGCTCTGTAAACAAGACCACAGGTTTATGGAGCGAAGCGTCGATAATAAAGAATACGGACAAGAAGCATCAGTATTTACTTAACAACACAAATCATTTTAAACAGCAACTACTCTTCATATAACTTAACTTGAACACAAGTAATGAAAACCACTATAAAGGTGCATGAAGAAAATTATAAACTAGTGATGGCATACTTCATTCTTAGTCATAGAACAATCAGCAATTCAAACTTATCTTTCAAAAGGAGTCTTATATTAGAGCTTATATTGCAGAACTTTCATACTCAATCATCACAATCCCCTTGCAGTCATTGATAACTTTCAAAGTTATATTCTTAAAGGCAAAGGTCTTTGTGCTCAGACAAAGGAAAATAAAGAACATGATTGACAATATTAATGCTATAGATGGTTGAATCACAACAACTCAAATGCTTGCTCAAGGAGGAAGGAAATAGGTGTACTGACTCAACAATAAAAGTAAAAGAAAGGCCCTTCGCAGAGGGAAGCAGGGATTAAATCATGTGCTAGAGCTTTTTAAGTTTTTGAAATCATATAGAGAGTAAAAATAAATTTTGGGAGGTGTTTGTTAATTGTCAACGAATCAGAAAATGGAAAGTACGATATGACCCCTGCCAACCAGACTTTTAAGAGCGGCTCCCATGAAGGACGTTATTTCTACCAGCAAGGCGGATCATCCCTCTTTCTCTTTTGTTTACACATGCAGATATTTCACTGGTATCATTGCTTATCTAATAAATCAGGGCAAAAATGTGAAGAGAATTTACCGGTTAAAGTTGTAATTAATTGGGACTGGGCACCCCGTTGCCAGCTCTTTTTGCAAAATTAATAGATAAGCGGATGTATATGCCGCTAGTCTGGTGGTAAAGTCTGTTTGACAGAAGAAATAAAGACATCCACCCCGTCCTCATGAGCTTGGTAAACATTGACACAAAAAGGAGTAATAACAATTTTAAATAGTTTAAAGGTAGTACATGACAAATTTACTTGGAGTGACGGTTAAATACCACGCATAGGAAGTTATATGGACACTTTGGAAGGTATTGGCTCAAGGTTTTGGATGCACGAGAAGTATTTCCTCTCAGTACAAGGTTTAGGCTAGCAAGGTTGGGTGGCAAGCATAAGAGTTGAGGGAGATAAACAACTATACATATAATAAAAGCAATCATGCAATCTTCCTTGTAAGCACAAATTATTTAACTCAAGAATAATAATCTCATTGGCCAACAAGAAAGAAAGATCATGGGATAATATTTTTGCATGTAATTCCCTCCTTCTACTTAAGTTTTCAAAGTATTGTTGCTATTGACCAATCCTAAGTTTGCCATAACCAATCTAATTTACTTGATGTACCCCAAAGTGATGTCAATACTAATGACAAGATCAGCACATAAAGAGGATTTGCAGGCTAAAATAAAATGTACCGAAAGTAAAGGTGAAACTTCTCATTAATATTCTAAACAAAGACACACTCACACCAACGGATACATAGATAACCAACTAAAGGAGTGACACTCCACATTGCAAACCATCTTATATGATAACTCCTCAACTCATGATATGACCACGAACTTATAAAAACAAAAAGATAAGGATGATACCGGGCACTCCCCAAGCTTGGAACAAGCCAAGGGAGTACCATTACCCCTTGACAATTTAAACTTGATCCTTGATGGTGCGCGAGACTCCTTGATAAGTTTCTCAATCAACTCCTTCAGTTCGTCCACCTTGTACGTGAGGATACGAATCATCTCGGTGTTGTGTTCAATGTGATTCATGAATTTGTCAGCAGTCGAGTCCCAGCTCTTCAAATTATTCCCCCATTCCTTGTCAGACTGAAAGCTCCCTTTCTTGCATTGTTAGAACAATCTATGTTCCAACTAGTGGGCAACTCCGCCTCTGGAACTCATTCAAATTGATACTTATGGATTAAAGTGTGGAAGGGGTTGTTGGTGCCTGAGGACTGTGTCCTTGGAGCTAAGTTGTGACGTGGAACCTTACCACCTGTGCTCATCCTTGCGTTCCTCTTTAGGTTGGACGGATTAGATACCACTCCGATACTTGCAATGGTTGCGTGAGGATGTGGATGTGAATCTTCCTCCACTTCATCTTCGGCTTCACTCTTGATGTCCTCCCCAAGCTCTGGATCCACGAGATCATCCTTCAGGGCCTCCTTGCCCTTGTTGTTGTTGGAGGAGACCATGATGCTTCTAAATCCGAAGGTGATTCCTGGCAGAAACAGCTCGAAAACAAAACTCGACGGAAACACGATATACGGACCTCGGGGGATCCGGGTGATTATATAGCAAAAAGTTTAACAACAAAAGGAAGGTAGAGGTCGAAACGGAGTCGGAGACGGGCTCCGAGGCGCCCACACAAGGCCTCGGCGCGGCCAGGGTGGGGCCGTGCCTAGGGGTTGTGTGGTTCCCTCGGGCACCGTTTCCTACCCCTTTTCGACTCGTAATTTTCTATATTTTGTAAAAACAGCAAAAATTAATGTTGGAAAGTCAAACGCGAACTTTTTCTTACCGAAACTGGTACCTATTCCAAATCAGCCTCTGCAGTTACCTGAATTTGGCTTTTTTGTAAAATCTTCCGGAGTTACCACTTGAATAATATCAACATCTTCGTTATAAGAATCTCCAGAAATATAATGCTTGAGTCTTTGCCCATTAACAACTTGTGGTTTATCACCATCAAGCGAATTAATTTTTACTACACCTGAGCGATAGACTTATTCACTAACATAAGGTCCTTCCCATTTTGTGAGTAATTTCCTGCAAAAAACTGAGACGAGACCTATACAATAAAACTTTTTCACCTACACTAAATTCTCTCTTTAAAATCTCCTATCATGCCATTGCTTAACTTTCTCTTTAAACAACCTAGCATTTTCATAAGCTTCGCTTCTCCATTCATCTAGAGAACTCAAGTCAAGTAAGCTCTTTTTACCAGCAAGTTTAAAATCTCTGTTAAGTTCTTTAACTGCCCAATAAGTTTATGTTCTAATTCTAGAGGCAAATGACAAGCTTTTCCATAAACCATTTTGTAAGGAGACATACCCATAGGATTTTTATAAGCAGTTCTATAAGCCCACAAAGCATCATTAAGCTTCCTAGCCCAATTTTTCTAGATTTATTAACAGTCTTTTGCAAAATAGATTTAATCTCTCTATTTGATAATTCTACCTGACCACTTGTTTGAGGATGATAAGGTGAAGAAATTATATGATTAACATCATACTTAGCAAGGGTTTTTCTAAAAGCACCATGGATAAAATGAGAACCACCATCAGTCATGAGATATCTAGGCACGCCAAACCTTGGAAAAATAATATCTTTAAGCATTTTTAATGATGTCTCACCATCAGCACTAGATGTTGGTATAGCTTCTACCCATTTAGTAACATAATCAACAGCAACAAGTATATGAGTATAACCATCTGAAGGAGGAAAAGGACCCATAAAGTCAAATCCCCAACAGTCGAAAGGTTCGATAACAAGAGAATAATTCATAGGCATTTCATTACGTCTACTTATATTACCAACACTTTGACATTCATCACATGATAAAATAAATTTCCTTGCATCTTTAAAGAGAGTAGGCTAATAAAAACCTGATTGTAGAACCTTTTGTGCAGTTCTATCTCCACATGATGTCCTCCATAAGCACTACTATGGCATTTACTCAATATTTCTTTTTGTTCATACTCAGGAACACATCTTCGCATTATACCATCTACTCCTTCTTTATATAAATGTGGGCCATCCCAAAAATAATGCCTCAAGTCATAAAAGAACTTTCTTCTTTGCTGAGCTAAAAAAGTTGGAGGCAAATACTTGGCAACAATAAAGTTAGCATAGTCAGCATACCATGGACTGTCGCGTGAGTTCACCTTTATCGAAGCCAATTGTTCATTTGGAAATCTATCATTAACAGGTATAGGATCATATGAAATATTTTCTAGTCTAGAAAAATTATCAGCAACAGGATTTCAACACCTTTCCTATCTACAATATGTCAATCAAACTCTTGTAGTAAAAGTACCCATCTTATGAGCCTAGGCTTAGCATCTTTCTTTCCCACAAGGTATTTAATAGCAGCATGATCAGTATGGATAGTAACTTTTGAGTCAACGATATAAGGTCTAAATTTATCACAAGCGAAAACAACTGCTAAAAATTCTTTTTCAGTGGTAGCATAATTCTTTTGAGCAGCATCAAGAGTCTTACTAGCGTAATGAATAACATTTAATTTCTTGTCTACTCGCTGCCAAGAACAGCTCCAACAGCAAAATCACTAGCATCACACATTATTTCAAAAGGTAAAGTCCAATCAGGCGGTTGAACAACATGAGCAGTGATTAAAGCCTTTTTTAGAATTTTGAAAGCTTCTTTACAATCATCATCAAAAACAAAAGGTACATCTTTTTGAAGAAGATTAGTGAGAGGTTTTGAAATTTTAGAGAAATCTTTAATAAATCTCCTATAGAAACCGGCATGACCAAGAATACTACGAATACCTTTAACATCCCTGGGACAAGGCATTTTCTCAATTGCTTCAACTTTAGCTCTGTCCACTTCAATACCTCTTTCAGAAATTTTATGTCCAAGAACAATTCCTTCATTAACCATAAAATGGCATTTTTCCCAATTAAGAACAATATTAGTTTCTTCACATCTTTGCAAAACTTTATCAAGATTGTGCAAGCAGTTGTCAAAAGAAGTTCCATAGATGGAAAAATTGTCCATGAATACTTCCACAATCTCTTCACAAAAACCATGAAAAATAGCAGACATGCATCTTTGTAACGTAGCAGGAGCATTACACAAACCAAAAGGCATACGTCTATAAGCATAAGTTCCATAAGGACAAGTGAAAGTGGGTTTCTCTTGATCTTGATGTTTAACAGCAATTTGTGAGAATCCAGAATAAGCATCAAGAAAGCAAAAATGAATTTTCTTAAACAACCTTTCTAACATTTGATCAATAAAAGGTAAAGGATAGTGATCTTTCTTAGTAACTTTATTAACCTTTCGAAAATCGATACACATCCTATATCCAACCACTACTCTTTGAGGAATAAGTTCATTATTTTCATTTGGCACAACAGTAACTCCTCCTTTCTTAGGAACACAATGCACAGGACTTACCCATCTACTATCAGCAATAGGATAAATTATACCAGCATCAAGCAGTTTTAATACCTCATTTCTTACCATTTCCTTCATTTTAGGGATTAAACGACGCTAATAGTAGGAGAAATCCCCTTTAAATCATCTAGAGTATATCCTATAGCTCCTCGATGTTTCTTCAATACTTCTATCAACCTTTTCTTTTTATCAATGTGAGCATATTTAAGATTATCAGGCAAAGGTTTTAAATCGAAAACAGGATCTTCTTTAGGGGTGCAGGGGTACCCAAATCCTCCACGGCAAATTATGTTTAAGTATTGGTGGTTGACGAAGAAAGATATCGTCAATCTCATTCCTTTCTTCCATAAAGACCTCACTTTCGTGTTCCTCCATGTATTGCTGCAAAGCACTGTTAGGAGCAATAGCAATAGCAGCAAGTTGTTCAATTTTTGAATCCTCATTGGGTAATTCGGTTTCATAAAGATTTTTAGCAAACTTAGAAAAATTAAACTCATCAGATTCTCCATCAAATTTAGTATAAAATTTCTCTTTCTTATAGTCTATAATTGCACCACATGTATTTAAGAAAGGTCTACCAAAAATAATAGGACATGTTTTACTAGCAACAGAACCAAGTATTAGAAAATCAGCAGGGTATTTAGTCTTACCACATAAAACTTCAACATCTCTTACAATACCAATTGGAGAGATAGTTTCTCTATTAGCAAGCTGAATAACCACATCAATATCCTCAAGTTCACAAGGACCAATTTCATGCATAATTTCTTTATAAAGATCAAAAGGAATAGCACTGGAACTTGCACCAATATCACATAAACCATAATAGCAATGTTCTCCTATTTTAACTGAAAGCACGGGAACACTTGCTTTCCTAGATCTACCAGGATGTGAAACAACATTAGAAGCATCTTCACAAAAATAATATGTCCTCCTTCTATGTTTTCTGTGACAAGGTCCTTTACTATTGCTACTGCAGGTTCAACAGTTATTTGTTCATCAGGTTCTATAGCTTTCTTTGCACTTTATTAACCACACTAGCTATTATAGAGTGTTCCTTGACTTTAACAGGAAAAGGTATTTTCTCAATATAAGGTTCTGGCAAAATGTGGTCAACAGTATGAACTTCAATGTTTTTAACAGTGGCCGATTTAGCATTATCTTTATAAGGTTCATGATATTTATTCAACTCTTTTTAGGAATATCAAGATAAGAGGCAAAAGCTTTATAACAATTTGCAATAACTTGAGAATCAAGACCATACATATTATAAGATTACGGAAATTATCAGTATCCATGAAAACTTTAATGCATTCATAATCATACTTTATACCTGACTCTCTACCTTTGTCGTTCTCCCATCCTTCAGTATTTTCCTGAATCCGATCAAGAAGGTCCCATTTAATTTCTTTATTACGTGTAAATGATCCAGAACAAGCAGTATCCAACAGAGTTTTATCCTGAAGAGAAAGCCTTGCATAGAAGTTATCAATAACAACATTACCCGGAAGCTCATGAATGGGACATTTGAGCATTAGTGACTTCAATCTCCCCCGCTTGGGCAATGCTCTCTCCATCATGAGGCCAAAAATTATATATATGATTCCGATCTTGATGAATTTCACTAGGAGGATAGAATTTAGAATAAAAGAGAGGTACAATTTCCTCCCAGCCAATAGAACGGCCATTCTTCAGTAGCTTATACCATTTCGCAGCTCTGCCCATTAGCGATATAGAGAACAATTTCTCTTAACTTCTTCCATTGAAATACCTGCACACTTGAACAACTCGCATAATTCATGTATAAACAGCAAATGATCACCAGGATGGACAGTTCCATCTCCTACATAGCGGTTATTCGTAACTGTTCAACAATTTTCATAGGTATTTTAAATGGAATTACTTGATCAGGTGGCGCCTCATCTACTACCTTAGCAGTGGTAGTAGCATTCCGAATAGGGATTCAAATGGAGATCTCTCCATGATAAAATAAAGCAGCAAGCAGAAATAAAAACAGCATTACAGTAAAAGTTTCCCTTACCAATTCCACTTACCAATAGCACTTCACTCCCCGGCAACGGCGCCAGAAAATAGTCTTGATGACCCACAAGTATAGGGGGTGTATCGTAGTACTTTCGATAAATAAGAGTGTCGAACCCAACGAGGAGCAGAAGGTGTTGACAAGTAGTTTCGGTCAAGGTTTCACTGTAAATACTAGCAGACAAGTTTTTAGGGTTTTTGATATAGCAGATAAATAAAATACAAGTAAATAAAAGACAGTAATAATAATTGCAGCGAGTGGCCCAATCCTTTTTAGAGCAAAGGACAAGCCGGTTGGTTTACTTATGATGACAAAATGTTCTTGAGGACACACGGGAATTTAGTCAAGTGCTTTCGCTTCATAGTTGATTAATCTTTATTGTTTTGATAAGTGTTGTGTGGGTGAACCTATGCTAATGCACCGCCCTTACTTGGACTAATACATACTTGTGATTATACCCTTGTAAGCATCCGCAGTTACAAGAAAGTAATTAAGATAAATCTAACCACAGCCTTAAACTCTGAGATCCTACGCTCCCTCGTGCACCGGTTTACTAACGGGGGTTTAGGTTTCTGTCACTCCGGCAACCCCACAATTAGTAGCCAACTACACAATGCATTCCCTAGGCCCATAAAGGTGAAGTGTCATGTAGTCGACGTTCACATGACACCACTAGAAGAATAACACCACAACTTAAATATCAAACCATTAAATATTACTCAACATAATTCCACTACTAGCGACAAGACTTTCCCATGTCCTCAAGAACTAAACGAACTACTCACAAGACATCATATGGATCATGATCAGAGGTGATATAATGATGAATAACAATCTGGACATACTTTAATTCACCGATAAAACTCAATAGCATCAACCACAAGGAGTAATTAACACCGGAAGAGTTCCCCCTATGAACTAGACAAAGTATAACCCTAGATGTTACAGCGGAACGAAGTGGAGCGGTGGAGATGATGGTGTGGCGGTGGAGATGATGGTGATGATGATCCCGATGAAGTCCAGCGTGATGGCGATGGCGATGGCGATGATTTCCCCCCTCCGGGAGGGAATTTCCCCGGAAGATTTCTCCCTGCCGGAGAGCTTTTTCTCTCTCTGTAGTTTCCGTCCTGTGGAGGCAGCAGAATATTTCCTTGGTCTCCCTCCTGGAAGATTAGGGTTGAGGGGATGATGTACGCGAAGGGGCGACGCCAGAGGTGGGCTAGGGGTCCACACAAGGGCTCGGCGTGGCCCAGATGGGGCCCGCGCCAAGGGTGCGTGTGGGCCCCTCGTGGCCCATCTTCGCCTCCCCTTTTGGTTGCCTCCGTCTTCTGATAAAATAGGAGCTTCCGTATATTTTTCGTGATTTGTATAACTCCAGAAATATAGTGTCTTGACGGTGTTTTTCCAGCTGAAATCTGACTCCGGCAGTTAATTCTCCAATAATCATCAAACATGCAAAATAAGATAAAATAACATAAGTAGCATATCTTAATATGAAATATATCAATGAATAACAGTAAATTATGATATAAAATAGTGATGCAAAATGGACGTATCAAGCGGCTGGGCCAGTAACGGCCACCAGACGAGCGAGGTTCTGGACCACAGAGGAGCGGGATGCAACTTCTTCTCCAGCGGCTCAGGCTCCAGCTCCCCTGGGTGCCTCCGCCGCGCCTCGGAAGGCTGACTCCGCCATCGACACGTCGGAGATGGACATCTCTGCCTCCCCAGCCATTGTTCTGCGCTATGTAGAAGGGAAGGGAAGGAAGCAGAAGAGAGCAAGAAGAGAAAGATGCGTCGAGCGAGCTAGGGGCCGAGGGGATTTTATAGGCCTCTTACTCCCCACCTACCCCTTGGCGGTGCTGCTTCCGCAGTAATGGGAGCGCGTTTCGAAAAAAACCGTTCCCGTTCACACAAGTACAACCCGGAAGCCAAGAATCTGAAGAAAGACGAACTCTTTATTACATTGCAACATGTACAAGGAGGGACTTTTTTACAAGAAAAGGATTGCCCCTTGCGGACTAGGCGCAACGATGCATACTGGAAGGCACTACTTCCAGAAATACACCGGCGACGCCGCAGGCAGGAGGTCGAGCAGATCGGCGTCGAATCTCCTCAACCAGACGAGGATGAAGACTCCTCCACCTTGATGCCCGAGGAGCTTTCTTCATCTTCATCCTCATCAGAGGAGGTGGAGCTACCGCTGCTGCTCTCACTCTCCGCGCAGCACTCCACGCGTCCTCCAGTAGCATCGAAGACCTTCACAGAAAGCGTCGCGTCTCCATCGAACTGGAGCACCAAACACTGTCCCCGGGTCAGGCGACGGGATCATGAAAACAATTTCCATCTCTGGCCCAGCTACACGACACCGCTGACAGTGTACTCCGCCCAGACCAAGGAGGGGCCATTGGGACAGCCGTCCACCTACGGCCAGAAGCCGGAGGGCTTGATGTCCTCCATCACCGCCGCGAAGGAGTCCGGCATGTGTAGCCGGCTGCAGAGTCGGTGGTTCAGATCTACGATGAATTCGAATGCCGCAAAGCGGTGTGTGTCACATCCCAAATTTGGAAACTAAGAAAAACTTAGTTTTACCAGACCCAAAATTCAGAACCAACAAAAACTTTTTGAAATGTTTCACTGATGATAGTGCTTTCCTTCCCATTGCTATGCTGAACCTTGTGTGACCTGTTCTTTAAGTTGTTTGACTAGTAAATATAAGACCCAACAAGTATAAAAATATATTCAACTTTGGTGATCAAGTTATGACAAGGAAATATTCCATATATCTTTTCCATTCTAATTTTGGCCAACTCCATTTCAATGACACTTGGTTTATCAGCAACCAAAACTAATACCAGTATTTGAGAAAGTAAAAGTATTTCCAGAATTGTGTGTTTCCAAAATTATGGGGATCTATATGCTATCTCCTACCTATTTCTCAACCACGGTATTTTGCAGGTGTTTACAACTCCCTTTTTATAAACTCTTATTTTCACTCTATTTTGGAAATAACACTAGTGGGAAAATATTACCCCACATATTTTGTCTTGCTCAAAACCCTTTTCAAAAATACAAAGGTGGAGTTGAGATAGTTTTAAACATCATCTTGTCATAATTAAGTGTGATCATTTTTATAAGATAGTATTGTTAATTATGTAATTGGTGGTGTGATAACTCTTGTGGTTTGAATTGTGTGGACTTGGAAGTGATGTTAATCCTGTTGTGATTAATTGCTTGTTAGACTTCTGATTGTATTGATTGTTAATTCTTGTCTTATTGTTTGCTTGGGTGAATTTTTACACCAAGGTGCTTGAATGATAAGTTGAAAACACACTTGGTCACAAATTTGGAATGTGACTTGAAAATAAAACAAGCCCTCTATGTTTACTCACACCCTCAAAATAAAATCTTGATTTAAAGAAATGACCTTATTTAAATTCCCTCTCTACTTATTTCTCTATTTTGTTATAACAATTAGTTTATCTTGTAAAATCCAAGCATGAGATGATAACCATCTCATTATTATATTACTCTCTCCTCAAAAATATTTACTCTTCAATTACAAAGATATTTCCATTTGTCAAATTGGTTTTATCCAAAAATAATATATTCAAACCCTATGAACCAATGTGGTTCCAAACATTTTATTTTCCAAAGCCAATTTTTGTGCAGCTTCTACATGTATTGGGGAGGCCACATGAATATTTTCAAATTTTTATAAAATGTTTTAATGCCTCAATGAAATCACTGAAAAGCTTCTTGTTTTAAAAGAAATAAAGGAAAATCGGAAAAGGACGCAGTTGTAAATAAGAAAAGTTCTGCCAGGGGGGTTTTCAGAAAAGTGCATCACCCTCCTGTAGCTCGGCAGTGGAGCTATGGCACTAGGTCGCCGTTGTCGTCCTCCCGTGCGTCGCCCGCCCGGACCCCCCTCCTCTCCGTTGCCCAGCGAGGAGGATAAGATCCCCCGAAGCCGCTCCTCTGCCCTCTCACTCCCTCACTCGCCCTCCTGCTCCCTCCCTTTCCCTCTGTTATTCCCTTCGAGCTCCGGCCCGAACCCGTCCATGGACGCAGTCACACATCGCCGGCGATTGGAGCCACCCCGAGCCAAGCGACGACCACCACCAGCTCCGCCATGATCTCCTCCACCTCCTCGTAGAAGGAATCGAGATGGGACGCCGTCGTTCGCGAGATCGCCGCTGTCTTCTTCCTCTCCGGCTGACGCACTCCGATCAAGATCGCCACCACCTCCGAACACCTCAGCACCAACAGAACGCACTCACGCATCTAGGGTGAGCAGGCGCACCTCCTGGACATTTCCGTTCATCCCGGTTCGCCGTAGTTCGTCGCGTCACCATTAGCCCGTAGCTCACCGCCACCCGACCTCGTCGCCGGAGCTTTTGCCGGCGACCATTGGGTCCATAACGCCGCCACTAGGTAGCCCGCACTCGTGCGTGTCGGGTGCGACCATTAGTTGGCCTCCAAGCGCCGTAGAACATCGAACCCGTGCGCGTCGCCGCCGGTGGTCGCCGCGGCCGTGCGCGACGTCGACGAGCACCGTCACACCTCAAAAGGACGCGCGCCCATATACTATCACCAGCACCGAGCCAGCCCAGTGGCTAGCACACACGCACACGCGCGCGAGGTCGCGAGTTCGATCCCCCACGCCGCGCTGCCTTTTCGTTTATTTTCGCACGCTGACAGACGGGCCCCACCGGTCAGCGACCGTGGTGGCCAGCCCAGTCAGCGCCAGCATGGCCGCTGGCCCACACGTCAGTGACCGTGTGTAGCGCGCTGCTCGGTTCAAATTGTTTCGTCAGTTTTTCTGGAAAATGAAGTAAGCAGCCAGATTCAAATTTAAACTTCAAAAATTCATAACTAATTAAATACTTGTCCAAAAATTGCAAACAAGATACCAAAATGTTCAGATAAATAAGGCCTGTCTTTTGGTGTAATTCACCTATCCAAATAAATTAGTTTAATTGTTGATTTATTAAATTAAGAAAAATGGCAGAATATAAAACAAATTGGGAAAATTCATATCTTTAAAAATAAGGATCCAAAAATTAAGTTTGACCTCTTAAAATGTTTAGCAAGTGATAACCTTCATATTCCACCTTGTTTCCAAACATGGATAATTATTTTATAGTGACCTAACTTTTGTCTGAAGTATTTCCCGTTCAACGGGAGGTGCTTGTTGTTAACCTTCGCCTCAGATAGTTTTGTGATTGATGGACCTAGCTTGTGTGTAGGTGATAGATTACTGATCAATATAATACCCTCGTAAGTGTAGATCCTAGTTGTTACTCGAACGATTAGTTTGACACTTACGGTTTGTTACTTGTCTGTATACCACTGGTGGTTTGGTTTGCTTAGTGATTGTTGTGTTATTCTCATGTTTGCGACGCTAGACATAAACGCTACCGGAGTGGTCCTTGGAACGGAGTTATTGAGGAAGGAGAATTCGTTGAATCTGAAGATCAAGACAAGTTCGTTTTGCCAAGCAAGGCAAGCTATTCTCTGAGCTTGCTTCTATATACATCTATTTTGGTTAACATGTTTTACTTATAAAGAGCATAAGGGATTTATGTGGTGTTTGCCACTAAAGTTATGATTTTGAAAACCCTTTTCCAAAATACAAGTATATTATTTTGACACCCTATATGGAGATATTAGATGGAAATTCTTTTCAAACTATAGGATGGGAAAAATATTGTTTACTCAAAACTCCTTTGAAAATACTTGTGTGGATATGGAATACCGAGATGTCGGTATGGAAGTGGAGAACTGGAGAATGGAGGTGTTTATGAAAAATGCACATTGTGTCTTTGTACTATGATGACCAGCCAATAATCTGTGCGACCATGTTTACCCCCATATGGGAACGGGGCTTAGTCATATAATTTGCTCTTATTAGTATGGGATACCTCATCGACGGAGATGTCTCTGTTATGCGTGAGGGGATGGTTTGTGAACTCCCCTGACCTGGGTCCTCGCTCAAACTCTATGGAAAGATAAGGAGGAGGATTGAAGACTTCATAAATGTGGTCGCCGGGAAAAACATATGAGTCCTCACACTTGGGGTTGCCGACGGGGACCGGACTGAGTGTCGGTGGGAATTATCATATGGGTAGGATCCTATACTAGCATGAGCAAAGGACAGGCTATGGTCGGTGACTCAACTTCGCATACACCTTGTATGGCGGGACGTGGCTGACACGATGAGTTACCGGATGGATGTGGGTTAAAAGCGTGCTACCTCTGCAGAGGGTAATAAAACTATTCGAATAGCCGAGTCCTCGGATATGGACAGTTGGGAGGCTGTCCTCTGACCATGTGCAAGTTTTGCAAAGTTTTGAGATTTGAAAATAAAATGGAGATGTGTTGTCTCAGCAACTCTACCGACGGGCTGGTATGAGGTTGCTGGAGAATGATTGACCATGACGGGCTATGGTCGGGAGTGAAGAGTTTTGTGATTTGAAAGTGGAAAATGTTTTATGCAACTATGCCAACGGGCTGGTATGAGGTTGTTGGGATTGAATGACCATGAAGGGTTATGGTCGGAAAAGGAGGAGTTTTGGAGAAATAAACCAAATGGTGATTTTCCGGGAAAATGTTTATAAAAGAGACTTCTTACCTATTTCAACAGAGATGTATTTTGGGAAAAAGTTTTAAACGAGACTTCTTACAAAAACAGATTTATGGGAAAAGTTCTAAAAGCCTTCTTTCCTTTTTCAATAAAGATATGGAGATTTCAAAACAAAGTTTTTTAAACAAAAGTATATCCTTCTCTTTTCAACAAGGATATAGAGTTTCAAAGCAAACGAAGTTTTATTTAAACAATAAAAGAGTAGTGCATGCTCTTCCGGGGGTAGTTTGCGAGTACATTCAAATGTACTCATATTGGTTTCGTCCCTGGCTATTGTCTTAGCCAGATTTTGAAGAAGAACAGTTCGAAGAGAAGACTTCAGTAACGTCAATGCGAACTAGGGCGCTTCCCAGTCAGCTGCCTGTAGGGTTGGCAAGTGACTTGGGCTCCACGTTGATTTGGTGATTTCCGCTGCGAGTACCTGATGAAGTTATGGCTTCAATCAAGTAAGTAAATTTATTCGGTATTTATGGGTGTTCTTTTGATACCAGTTTGATTGTGCTCACGCAGACTGATCATGGGATGATGTTGTAGGCACAAGGGTATTTCGGACAGCTAATCCGGGGTCCCCACAGACTTGGTATCAGAGCCATCCTGACTGTAACAGACCTTAGTTAGCATGGACGTTAGTTAGGAAAGAAATATTTTGTTAAAAATATATTGTTACCAAAAACATATTTTTATCCAAGGAAGTCCAAAAATAACTTCCACTCTCACCTTCTCAAATATTTCTGAGTCTCATCCCTCTATTTAAGATTTTCCAAGGATTTCTCTACTCCTCTTACCCGTTCAAAATACTTGACGATGAACCCAAGTGAGACCTGATTAGCTAGCACCTACAAGAAAAAGCTTCCATCTCAAATATTCAACATTCAGCATCAAGGTGATTGATCTGCAAATACCAAGATCGTCAGTATCAATAAAGCAAGAAACCTCGAAGACCTCAACTCAATATCGACAATTCCACTCAGTTACTACCTCGACAATCCCAAGTATTCCAGCTGAAGACTAAGGCGATAAAATGAAGACTTCAACAGCCCTGTTTCACCAAGGCCCATACGAGAGAATTATTTTGGAAAGAAAAATATTACTACCTAAAATTACTTGTATCTAAGGAAGCCTAAGTGTAGCTTCCACTCTTTTCACCTTCTCGAATTATTCTAAACCTTATCTCTTGTCTAAAGGTTTATCAAAAGTTTCCATCTGTTGTCTTACCTCCATTCAAACTTACATACTTGACGACACCCCAAACCAGACCTGGGTACTTAGCAACCCGAAGACTTCAACAGCAAGGCGATTTATATGCGAAGACCGATGATCCGTGCAACCTTCCGAAATCGCAGTAATTTCACCGCCAAAGTTTCCCACTTGGACAAGGTGAAGAAAATCCTCGAGATACAAAGACCCATAGGATCAATAGGATAAGCTCGTTTTACTTGAGCAAAACCCATCTTCCACGGTATTAAACGCCTGTTGGTGCTAAAAGTGCCTTGATTGATCTTGCTTGTGTGTGGCATTCATGTGTGTTGTTTTCCTTGTGTGTTTCACAAAACCCGTCTTGTCGGGAACCCAAAGTAACCACACTTTTATCTGTTGCTTTATTTTAGACTGTTTGCAAAAACCTTTTTGCCGTGTTGGCCATAGATGTACTTTTGTACCCTCTCAAAAGTTCGACTTAGAAAAACCCTTCAGAAAATTTTCTCCTAGTAAGAGAAGCAAGGTATGGAATACTCTCTACCCCAAGACTTTGCGATCTTCTGCAAGACGGATACCTGCCTACATTCGTCGTTTTGTACAACCACATCAAGCCATCGAGAAAGATGAAGATTCAAGACCCGACGTAGATGACACTGGTCGTATCCCGTCGGACTAACAAAACAATATGAAAAACTAACATAACTAACATAATTTATCTAACTTTAGTTTCTCATCTAACCAATTTTTGCAAAATACTAACTGCTTTTTCTAGACAAGGAAAGAGGTGCCATAGGACGACTCAAAACTAGTTGGTAGAAAAGAGACTTTAGGAGGATATAAGAGTGTTGAACTATGAGTTTATTACTCAAAAGGATCATGATGAAATCAAAATTTGTTGGATAATTGGTAATGTCAAACATTTGAGGTTTAGAATAGGAGTGAAAACTTGGAGTGGATCGATAAATTAATTGGGTTTGGACAGATGATATATTTGATTAATACTCTGGGGCTAACCAGTTGTGGACCCCAACCATTGGTGGTTATCTGGAACTAGAAGACGTGACCCTTGATTTAAGGTTTAGAAATAAAGGTGAAAGTTATTGGATTTTTAGGAAGCACTTGCTGATAAAATGATGTTGGATTGGTTAGAAGCAAGTAAATTAAGAAGAATACTCCGGTGTTGGAATGTTTAGGGTGATTCCTAGCGCAAGTGACCTTGTACTAAATTCTTATGGAATTATAGGAAGTGGTCAAAAATGAGTTAGCAAATGAATAGATCGTTGTATGCAAGAAATAATTGGTGGAGGATAAGTGAATGTTTATCGGATTCTAGGAATCAATATGACTTGGTCTAGTAGCAAGACATTCTAGGTGACAGTAGTTTTCAGAGCTTGTCATGCTCTGTTTGGATTATTCTTAGTTTATATTTGATTAAGAGATCAAGGCCCGAAAGTGTCGAGATGAAATCTGAATTTGGTTAGAAAGTGGGTCAAATTCTTGATGGATGATCACATGATTGTTGGATGCTTTATTTAGCTTTGATGATATGATCGTGGGAAGATGGCAACCTGAAGGAGTCAGATAATTTGAGATATGCCTATTGGGGAATAAATTAATCAAGAAATAATTGGTGGACCACTACGATTTTGTGATAGAGGGTAATGGGAAGATTATGCCTTAAAGGTTTGATGGGTATCCGATAGATTGAACTATCTATGATAAAGAGTTATGCCCGAAGAAGATGATGGTGGATTAATAACTTTAGCTTGGGCAAAAGTCATGATTCAGTTAACTAGTTGATATTAGTGACCTTACCAGAGATGTTGGAATGGTATTTTGAAGACTCGAGAATTAGAGGCCTATGTAAATTTGGTTGTTTTGGATCTTAGGTACAATAAGTTTGATGTTCAGAGTATAGCACCTAATTCCCTTGAAAACTAACTTAAGCCCCTCAACCAGAAAGTTTTCCCGGAAACCCTAACTATTCTGGTGCACTCTAACTTACTTGTGAAGACACCTGCGAAGCTTCGTGAAGACCCAGAACCAAAGGAGCCTTTCAGGATCGGCCTTTTTCCCGCCAAGCCGAAGGAAGAAAAGCGTGAAGAAGATCTACCGGAAGTCACAAAAAGAATCAAACAACGGAAGCACCTGCTGTTGACGACATCAACCATCAAGCAGGCTCCGACGCAACTAGAAGTTTTGACCTCCCTCTTCTAACTAGAACCCGGAGAGAATTAACTACGCAGGCTTGACGCATCCTGAAGACAATGCATCCCATCTGCGACCTTGTAAGGCGACAATATCAGGACGTGATATCTGTCCTGACCCCAAGCACCGAGGAATGACACCCAAGACGAAGATTTTCAAGCTACCCAAGAAGAACAATGCCTCCAAGTCAACTCCAGATGCAACCCTCATCATGACCGTTCAAAAACCCCTTTTTAAGGGGGGGAGACCTGCAATAGGTATACAAGAAAATGTTAATAATTAGTCCCTTACGCCTCAGTCTTGTAGTATCTGGAAACAGCCAACCAGGACTCTCTCTCAGCGTCGATCGTTAAGTCAACCCCATCATCAAGGATCTGAACTCAACACAGAAGATCATCGACAAAGAAAGCCTCGCAACATCAATTTGTCAAGACCTCACTTGGCGACCTCACTGAAGAAGCATCGACCTCGGAAGTATAGTCAGCCCAAAACCCGTGCCCTCGTGCTCCCCTGTTACCACCGGGCAAATCTCGAGGACGAGATTTATTTTTAAGGGGGGAAGAGCTGTCACATCCCAAATTTGGAAACTAAGAAAAACTTAGTTTTACCAGACCCAAAATTCAGAACCAACAAAAACTTTTGAAATGTTTCACTGATGATAGTGCTTTCCTTCCCATTGCTATGCTGAACCTTGTGTGACCTATTGTTTAAGTTGTTTGACTAGTAAATATAAGACCCAACAAGTATAAAAATATATTCAACTTTGGTGATCAAGTTATGACAAGTAAATATTCCATATATCTTTTCCATTCTTATTTTGGCCAAGTCCATTTCAATGACACTTGGTTTATCAGCAACCAAAACTAATACCAGTATTTGAGAAAGTAAAAGTATTTCCAGAATTGTGTGTTTCCAAAATTATGGGGATCTATATGCTATCTCCTACCTATTTCTCAACCATGGTATTTTGCAGGTGTTTACAACTCCCTTTTTATAAACTCTTATTTTCACTCTATTTTGGAAATAACACTAGTGGGAAAATATTACCCCACATATTTTGTCTTGCTCAAAACCCTTTTCAAAAATACAAAGGTTGAGTTGAGATAGTTTTAAACATCATCTTGTCATAATTAAGTGTGATCATTTTTATAAGATAGTATTGTTAATTATGTAATTGGTGTGATAACTCTTGTGGTTTGAATTGTGTGGACTTGGAAGTGATGTTAATCCTGTTGTGATTAATTGCTTGTTAGACTTCTGATTGTATTGATTGTTAATTCTTGTCTTATTGTTTGCTTGGGTGAATTTTTACACCAAGGTGCTTGAATGATAAGTTGAAAACACACTTGGTCACAAATTTGGAATGTGACTTGAAAATAAAACAAGCCCTCTATGTTTACTCACACCCTCAAAATAAAATCTTGATTTAAAGAAATGACCTTATTTAAATTCCCTCTCTACTTATTTCTCTATTTTGTTATAACAATTAGTTTATCTTGTAAAATCCAAGCATGAGATGATAACCATCTCATTATTATATTACTCTCTCCTCAAAAATATTTACTCTTCAATTACAAAGATATTTCCATTTGTCAAATTGGTTTTATCCAAAAATAATATATTCAAACCCTATGAACCAATGTGGTTCCAAACATTTTATTTTCCAAAGCCAATTTTTGTGCAGCTTCTACATATATTGGGGAGGCCACATGAATATTTTCAATTTTTTATAAAATGTTTTAATGCCTCAATGAAATCACTGAAAAGCTTCTGGTTTTAAAAGAAATAAAGGAAAATCGGAAAAGGACGCAGTTGTAAATAAGAAAAGTTCTGCCAGGGGGGTTTTCAGAAAAGTGCATCGCCCTCCTGTAGCTCGGCAGTGGAGCTATGTCGCTAGGTCGCCGTTGTCGTCCTCCCGTGCGTCGCCCGCCCGGACCCCCCCCCCCTCCTCTTCGTTGCCCAGCGAGGAGGATAAGATCCCCCGAAGCCGCTCCTCTGCCCTCTCACTCCCTCACTCGCCCTCCTGCTCCCTCCCTTTCCCTCTGTTATTCCCTTCGAGCTCCGGCCCGAACCCGTCCATGGACGCCGTCACACATCGCCGGCGATTGGAGCCACCCGAGCCAAGCGACGACCACCACCAGCTCCGCCATGATCTCCTCCACCTCCTCGTAGAAGGAATCGAGATGGGACGCCGTCGTTCGCGAGATCGCCGCCGTCTTCTTCCTCTCCGGCCGACGCACTCCGATCAAGCTCGCCACTGCCTCCGAACACCTCAGCACCAACGGAACGCACTCACGCATCTAGGGTGAGCAGGCGCACCTCCTGGACATTTCCGTTCATCCCGGTTCGCCGTAGTTCGTCGCGTCACCATTAGCCCGTAGCTCGCCGCCGCCCGACCTCGTCGCCGGAGCTTTTGCCAGCGACCATTCGGTCCATAACGCTGCCACTAGGTAGCCCGCACTCGTGCGTGTCGAGTGCGAGCATTAGTTGGCCTCCAAGCGCCGTAGAACATCGAACCCGTGCGCGTCGCCGCCGGTGGTCGCCGCGGCCGTGCGCGACGTCGACGAGCACCGTCACACCTCAAAAGGACGCGCGCCCATATACTATCACCAGCACCGAGCCAGCCCAGTGGCTAGCACACACGCACACGCGCGCGAGGTCGCGAGTTCGATCCCCCACGCCGCGCTGCCTTTTCGTTTATTTTCGCACGCTGACAGGCGGGCCCCACCGGTCAGCGACCGTGGTGGCCAGCACAGCCCGCACCCAGCCCAGTCAGCGCCAGCATGGCCGCTGGCCCACACGTCAGTGACCGTGTGTAGCGCGCTGCTCGGTTCAAATTGTTTCGTCAGTTTTTCTGGAAAATGAAATAAGCAGCCAGATTCAAATTTAAACTTCAAAAATTCATAACTAATTAAATACTTGTCCAAAAATTGCAAACAAGATACCAAAATGTTCAGATAAATAAGGCCTGTCTTTTGGTGTAATTCACCTATCCAAATAAATTAGTTTAATTGTTGTTTTATTAAATTAAGAAAAATGGCAGAATATAAAACAAATTGGGAAAATTCATATCTTTAAAAATAAGGATCCAAAAATTAAGTTTGACCTCTTAAAATGTTTAGCAAGTGATAACCTTCATATTCCACCTTGTTTCCAAACATGGATAATTATTTTATAGTGAACTAACTTTTGTCTGAAGTATTTCCCGTTCAACGGGAGGTGCTTGTTGTTAACCTTCGCCTCAGATAGTTTTGTGATCGATGGACCTAGCTTGTGTGTAGGTGATAGATTACTGATCAATATAATACCCTCGTAAGTGTAGATCCTAGTTGTTACTCGAACGATTAGTTTGACGCTTACGGTTTGTTACTTGTCTGTATACCACTGGTGGTTTGGTTTGCTTAGTGATTGTTGTGTTATTCTCATGTTTGCGACGCTAGACATAAACGCTACCGGAGTGGTCCTTGGAACGGAGTTATTGAGGAAGGAGAATTCGTTGAATCTGAAGATCAAGACAAGTTCACTTTGCCGAGCAAGGCAAGCTATTCTCTGAGCTTGCATCTATATACATCTATTTTGGTTCACATGTTTTACTTATAAAGAGCATAAGGGATTTATGTGGTGTTTGCCACTAAAGTTATGATTTTGAAAACCCTTTTCCAAAATACAAGTATATTATTTTGACACCCTATATGGAGATATTAGATGGAAATTCTTTTCAAACTATAGGATGGGAAAAATATTGTTTACTCAAAACTCCTTTGAAAATACTTGTGTGGATATGGAATACCGAGATGTCGGTATGGAAGTGGAGAACTGGAGAATGGAGGTGTTTATGAAAAATGCACATTGTGTCTTTGTACTATGATGACCAGCCAATAATCTGTGCGACCATGTTTACCCCCATATGGGAACGGGGCTTAGTCATATAATTTGCTCTTATTAGTATGGGATACCTCATCGACGGAGATGTCTCTGTTATGCGTGAGGGGATGGTTTGTGAACTCCCCTGACCTGGGTCCTCGCTCAAACTCTATGGAAAGATAAGGAGGAGGATTGAAGACTTCATAAATGTGGTCGCCGGGAAAAACATATGAGTCCTCACACTTGGGGTTGCCGACGGGGACCGGACTGAGTGTCGGTGGGAATTATCATATGGGTAGGATCCTATACTAGCATGAGCAAAGGACAGGCTATGGTCGGTGACTCAACTTCGCATACACCTTGTATGGCGGGACGTGGCTGACACGATGAGTTACCGGATGGATGTGGGTTAAAAGCGTGCTACCTCTGCAGAGGGTAATAAAACTATTCGAATAGCCGAGTCCTCGGATATGGACAGTTGGGAGGCTATCCTCTGACCATGTGCAAGTTTTGCAAAGTTTTGAGATTTGAAAATAAAATGGAGATGTGTTGTCTCAGCAACTCTACCGACGGGCTGGTATGAGGTTGCTGGAGAATGATTGACCATGACGGGCTATGGTCGGGAGGTGAAGAGTTTTGTGATTTGAAAGTGGAAAATGTTTTATGCAACTATGCCAACGGGCTGGTATGAGGTTGTTGGGATTGAATGACCATGAAGGGTTATGGTCGGAAAAGGAGGAGTTTTGGAGAAATAAACCAAATGGTGATTTTCCGGGAAAATGTTTATAAAAGAGACTTCTTACCTATTTCAACAGAGATGTATTCTTGGGAAAAAGTTTTAAACGAGACTTCTTACAAAAAAACAGATTTATGGGAAAAGTTCTAAAAGCCTTCTTTCCTTTTTCAATAAAGATATGGAGATTTCAAAACAAAAGTATATTCTTCTCTTTTCAACAAGGATATAGAGTTTCCAAAGCAATCATCGTTTTATTTAAACAATAAAAGAGTAGTGCATGCTCATTCCGGGGGTAGTTTGCGAGTACATTCAAATGTACTCATATTGGTTTCGTCCCTGGCTATTGTCTTAGCCAGATTTTGAAGAAGAACAGTTCGAAGCAGAAGACTTCAGTAACGTCAATGCGAACTAGGGCGCTTCCCAATCAGCTGCCTGTGGGGTTGGCAAGTGACTTGGGCTCCACGTTGATTTGGTGATTTCCGCTGCGAGTACCTGATGAAGTTATGGCTTCAATCAAGTAAGTAAATTTATTCGGTATTTGTGGGTGTTCTTTTGATACCAGTTTGATTGTGCTCAGCGGCAGACTGATCATGGGATCGCTGATGTTGTAGGCACAAGGCTATTTCGGACAGCTAATCCGGGTCCCCACAGTGTGGGCGGTGCTCCTTGGAGGAGGAGCAGCGGAGCCGCGGCCTCCACGACCGCCGCGGCCTCCGCGACCGTCGCGACCTCGTTTCCCATGGCCTTGAGGAGCGGCTCAACCACGACTGGAGGGACCTTCCTCCGCCGCAGCTGGTGAAGAACGAGGGTGCCCAACTCCCCTCTTCGCCTTCACCATTGACGGTTTGGAGCTGGATGAAGAAGAAGAAGATGAATGAAGATTCAAAGGGCGCACCCCTTTTTATAGCCTCGAAGGCACCTTCATTGGGGGTCTCATCGTTCTCTCCGTTACCAGGAATTGAGGAGGCCTGCGTAGTTATTCCCCAAGCGGAATAACTCCAAGACCGTCACGCAGACCGATGGACGAAACATGGAAGACCAGACGCCCGAGACCCACTTTGACCTTTTTTAGGTCATAGCCCCGGCAGCTGGAGCAAGAGCCGCCGGGACCATGCCGGGGGCTACTGTCGCAACAGTGGAACATGGGTTCCCCTAGTGCTGCCACAGTGGGTCCACCGCATGTGGGCCCAAGTTGAAGATGGACAAGGCCAAGACTCAAGGCAAGGTGGTGGGTCCGCCCTCCTACCTAGTGAAGACCACGCAATCTCTACATCGACTAAGGACCCCGGGTTTGGGGGCCTGCCGGGTCCCCTATACCCGTCGGGTATGATGAACATGTCCCCGAGAGCCCGAGTCCCCGGCAGGAGGCCGGGCTCCCTCTCGGGTACCACTCCGTACTGCTGCGGATAAGGACTCTAGCACACTCCGGAAGACACCAGAGGAACCTAGAAGACTTGGGAAGCAAGGCGGAGAAGGCGTGGGCAGGAACAAGGCCCGTGGTGCTGTCAGCCCTTGTCCGCCCCGCTTTCCCTAAAGGTGGACGATCCCACCTAACCCACGGAGGATACTTGGAGGAGGAGAGGCCACGTCTCCTAAACCAACCTAAGGGGCTCTTCCCGCCAAGACGTCCTCACGCTCCTCGCATGACCCTGTGGTATCCCCTTAGCCTATAAAAGGAGGACCAAGGCATGGAGGAGAGGAGGACAAGCTAGAACACAAGCTCAAGCATTAGCCGAGATAGGAGAGAAGGAAGGTGATCTTCTCCGGGTCAGGATCTGTCCTTCGTCTACCTCTAGCCAAAACCCCTTCCGGGTACCTCATCCGGAAGACCACCATTGTAGCCACACTATGAAGCTATCATCTATCCAGACATGCAGGAGTAGGGCTGTTAGCCTCCGGGCGGCCTGAACCTGGGTAGATCGCCGTGTCTCCTTGTTTGCTTGTCTTGATCGTGGTGAGGAGAGCTTGACCGTGATCTTCGTCGAGAGACGTTTCCCAGCCTCCTTCGCGCCCCATACCGAATCTACAAAGGGGTACCTAGTATCCCGGTGTCCGTCCTTCGAGACACGACACCATGCTTGCCTTTTTTTGGACCATACTCGACAAGCAACATGGATGCGGAGTGCCTGCGAATTTACACTCGGCGAACCCAAAAACACTCCGCATAGACGATTTTTTGTAGCGAGACTTACATGTCAAGTTATAATCCTAACAAAGCGTCGATCCAAAAAGCGCCCTCGTCATTTTTGCCTCCGGACACACATTGTTTGGTCAAGTCTTTATTGACGACCACGCTCGAGTTTCCGAACGATTGGATGCCAATTTCAGTCCTGCAAATTATAAGCTAGCTCTTTGATCACATTCACAGATATGCTTATGAATCATGTACCATGGCAAGGAACATTGGAATAGAAGACACGAAGATGGGTAAGCGGAATTGGGACTGCCGCACCCCTTAATGATTCTTTTTGGCACCTCTACGGCTCTACCAGTGCATCCATGTGGTTTAATCTATCCAAAAGTGTTCTAATGAACCCGCGATATGCTTGTTATTGAGACGAGAGGGGACTTTTGGCTCCAGAGCACCAGTGCTCCCGCCATTTAAAAAAAACGAAAACTGTATTTCAAAGTTCATATCGTGAATACATATACGTGTTATCTACATATCTGCATAGTTTCACTCAATAATACAATAATACGTTGTATTGAAGGTTCACAAAAATCACAAAATTATGGGTCTGAAAGAGGTTTAAAGAACTAATTTTACTTAATAGATTTTTCTTTTCTGTGCAGATCACGTATCAAAAGATATTTCACCAAAAATTTGTCCATACATAGAATACATGTATATGTACTTGTGTGATTTTTTTCCAGAATAACTTTTAGAAGATTATTTTTTTGAAAAACGGGAGCACTGGAGAGTTAGAACTGTTTTTCGGTATTGAGAGTTTGAGACTATACCTACTAAAACAAACAATCTACTTGCCTTATATGCCAGTATGGAAATAATTTAAAAAAGGTAAGCTGGAAAGGAAATTAAGTCCCATATAGAGAGCATTTGATAGCAGTATGCATGAAAGGCCTAAAGTGTATTTTAGAATGGGCAGGACTAGGCGTCCCCGGGGGATCGGAGCTTACGATCCCCGCCTCCACCTGCCGACACGTGTCCACTAGGGGCCACTCACGTGCACGGAAAAGAAAAACTCATGCTCCCAAAAAAAATCAAGCGCCATATCCCGTCTCTTTCGCTCACGCACTGCACCCCATGTCCCCGTCGCTCTTTCGGTGAGCCCCGTCCGTCGCCGGAGAAAGACGCCGCCGTAGCTCCGCCCGTGCGCGTCGGTAGCAGCGCCGCAACGCCGGCGACCGTCGGAAGCAACGCGGCGCGCCGTGGGTAGCAACGCCGGCTACCATCGGTAGCAATGCGGCGCGCCGCCGGTAGCAACGCCGGCTACCGTCGGTAGCAACGGGAGCCGCCGCCGGTAGCAACGCCGGTGACCGTCGGTAGCAATGTCGCGCTTCTTAAGCAGCAGAAAGAAATTGCTACAAAGGCTCTACGGATTTGCATAAAAAATGAAAACAAATTGCTACAAATCTTCCAAACATTTGCACAAACAATCAAGAAAAAAGAATCAAAAAAGTAATTTGCTACACCTGATCATTGAATTTGCATCAATAGAGAAAAAATTGTGCTACAAAGCTTCAAAAAATTTGCACCATAAGAAGAAAAACAGACACAAAATCAGCAAAAAAACTGCTCTGGCAGCACCACTGCCGACCTACGGGAGTACCACTGTGCGCCATGGCAGCGCCGCCGCTGACGCTGACGGGCAGTAGCACTGCCGTGGCGCCGTCCACCATGGCAGCACCGCCCTGAGGTCTGGCTGCGCGGGCACGACGGTGACGGGGCAGCGTGGGCACCGGCGGTGGTCGGCCGCAACACTGCCTTGGGTCGTCTCCTTCCCTAGCGAAGGGACAACGGCGGCATGGATTAGCCGCCCGAGCTCTCGCATGGGAGCGAGGCGAGATGGAGATGGGAAGATAGGATAAGCTCAGGCACCGCATCCGCATTGTCTTCCGCTCGGCTAGGCCCATGGCGGCGTGGTGGTGCGGCTGGTGCCGTGGGACGCAGCCGCAGCCCCGTGAGATGGGCGGAGAGGAAAGGGGAACGGGAGGAGAGAATCGAGTGGAGGAGACGAGCCGAGGGAAGGGATAAGGTAGGAGGTGGGCCGACAACGTTTTTTCTCTCGCCAGAGTTGACACGCGTCGCGTGCTGGGAGCGGAGGATTGCGGGACACGATCCCCCGGGTGATGTTAAGCGTTTTCCTTTTAGAATCTTTACATGATGATTAATTACTGGAATATCCGATCTGTAATAACAATCTAAAAATATCCTATCAATATAACAAGCTAAAATAAATCCGATCTACTTCAAGCGGCGCACGGCATTGGCACAATCACTTCGCGACACCCGGCTGGCACGAGGAACCCCTGGTACACTTGGATCACCGGCTGGTAAATTATGACAGGCTCCAGTGGCACCAAGAACACCGGAGCAGGGCCCTGCTGCATCGCCGGCGGGAACGGCGTTGCGTAGTGTAGAATACCTTCTTGGGTAGGACGCGTGCTTGTTTCTGCAGCAGTTGTCGTCCTAATCGGATTCGCCGACGGAATTGTTAACCTGGACGCTGACGCGCTCCGCTGGATGAGAGAGGGACGTGGCGGCTTCGACGTATCGTTCGCCGCCGAACATGCCGAGAGTGAAGGTGCCGAAGTGCTCCGCGTATGGAGAGTGGAGGGAATAGGATACACTGGTACCCAGAACACCGGAGCATGACCGCTCTCCATCGCCGGGAACGGCGCCGCCGCCGCGTAGTGCGGAATACCTTCTTGGGTCGCACACGTACTTGCTTCTGCAGAAGTTGTCGTCCTAACCGGATTCGTCGTTAACCTGGACGCCGACGCGCTCCGCTGGATGGGAGAGGGAGAGGGCGGGTTCGACGTGTCGTCCGCCGAACACCGCGACAGCGAAGGAGCCGACCCGCTCCGCATCTGGAGAGGGGATGGTGACACGGGCGCCTTGGCAGGTGGCGCTGGCGACGGAGCCAGCGCCGCGATCGGCGTCGTTGGAGCGGCAGCAAATAGCCACTCGGGAAGCGGCGGTCGGACGTCCAAGCTGACCACGATCACCCGGACACGGCGGACGACCACCGCCTTCTCCGGGTTGGCGCGGTACAACAGCTGGATCTGCAGGTCCCGCAAGAGCACCCAGTCCAGCATGTGCCGCACGTCGTCGTCGGTCACCACGTCGTGGAGTTCGTCGGGGGGCGTCGGGACGGATGTACTGGAGGGCGACGTTGAAGCAACCCGCTACCGCCACTAGCGTGTCCCGGAGCTCCCGCAGCGAGGTGGACCGCTTGACCTTAACGAGCCGGTTTTCACCATCGTCGTACGTCAAGCGGCCATCTTTCGAGGAGCGCTGCATCTTCCCGCCGTAGCTGACGAACAACATCGCCTCGCCGGCCGACATGACGCCGATCGATGTTGGTATTAGTCTGAGCTTGCCAAATATGTCAGATGAGTTTCGCTGATCCATATGTCGATGTTTGATCAGGGAAGCCGTTTGATCGGGTATGTGAATTGGTTTCCTCATAGGTTGTATGAGTTGTACTCTACTCTGTACGTCCTTATCCTGGTCTACTTAAAGTTGGTCCACGTGGCAACTTCTGGAAAAGTTGATTCGAAAAACAAACTCTACAAACCTGTTTCACGTCTTTGACTTATCACATCCCTTTATTCACCGCATCGATCAGTGGCGGCAGCGACGGCGCAAAGTTCATCTCGGTCGAGGTGGCGGGACTAGGATCAGTGGCAAAGGACGAAAAAAGTTTTGAGGTCGGGCGAACTTTAAAGCGAAGTAGGAAATGAAGCAACTACAGTAAAATTGTATACAGACATACATACTTTACTAGTACTGAATTATTGGAATACTTTGTTTTTCACACTTGTCTTTTGAATTTAACATCATATGCTGCCCTTTAAATATTATGGATGCTACATGGCCCACCCTCATGCTTATGGAATGTATCTACCACATTATTCCAATGGTTAAACCCCAATTTGATGAAGTCATCATGCCCAAATTTCTCATCATGTTTAAAAACATAACAATCGTAGCAATAAACGTTATTCTTATCCACACTATGTTCTAACCAATCAAATTTGTTATACCATTGTGGCCAAAATGATATTTCATCTCTATTTTGGGTGAAATTGTGAAGAGTTGGTTGACTCGGACCATTCTTTAGGTAAGCAAATCTAACAGAACACTCGGGTCAAACCGATCCGTTTGAATGTGAAGTCCTGGATCAAGTTTTATGTAATCTATGAAATCAGTTATACCTCGGGCTTCTAAAACCTCAATATTTTATTCATTGAATGTGAAGTCATGGATCAAGTATCATGTTTTTCCTGAATACGCAGAAATTTCAGAAACTTGAATATACAAACGAAAATGTCGATATATATGTAGTTTTTGTTTTGCCAAAAATCAAGGTACGCCCTACCTTGCTCTATGGGGAGCTTCGCCCCTGACTAGGATGGCAGGTTGCGCGAGAGTTTGCCTGGAGCTTCATGGACGAGGTTGGTGATTTCGTGAGGGCGGCGCCGAGGCTTAGCGTGCACGGCGCGGTGGGAGACGTCTGCGGTGAGCACAGGATTGCGAGGTCGTGAGCGAGGACGTGACAACTCGGTTTGCGCCATGCTCTCCGTGTAGTTCGGCGGGTGTAGAGGACGGCGTCGGAGGCCGAACTACCGTCGGGCCTATTCGTGTATCTGTCGGTGTGTTGCAAGGGGTGGTTCCTGGTGCTGCCGCCAAAGTGTTCACGAGGAACCACCCGTTAACGAGCCTTTCGTCCAAGGAGCCCGGCGCTGCCACCGTTGCTCGTGGTGGTAGTATTAGTTGTTGTTAGATATACATTTTGCGTTGCGATAATTTTATGTTTAGCCATTGAATAAATGGTTATCAACCCGCAATCCGTTTTACTTAAGTCCGCTTCATTTTCGAAAAGACACGCCAAATATATCCTCCCATCCCCTTCCTTCTTCATGTTCTCTATCGGCGGGACTACCCTCCCCTACCCTTCTTCTTGCCGTGGCACTGGCACCCCTCCCCTCCTCCCATGAACCCCCTCCCCCCGTCTCTCGTCGACTATATGAGCCGCCCCCAATATATTTTTCATCATGTTGTTTCCTTACATCTGTGTTCGTTTCCGGCGACCCCGCCACCACAGCTCGATCCCGCGGTACTGAAGAATCGGATGCATAGCTAGCTCCGGCTGGTGCGCTTAGCGTCAGGCCATGCATGCAGAGCAAGTAGGCGAGGAAAATAATATTATGGGAGCAGTGCAGCAGGGATCAGGGAAAACCTAAAATGGAGCCTGAGCTACCAGGAGCTCGTTTGTTTGAAAATTCAAAATCGACATTTTAAGTTTCCAAAACCATGAAAACATTCTTGTATGTAGATATTGTGTAGATCTACAATCATGCAAGTTTTCAAGTCCAAATACGTTGTATTTTGGGCTACACAAAAAAGACAAACGGGTGGATCTGGGTGGTGAAAATACACAGTTCAAAATTGTGAAATTTCCCCTGATTTGACTTTTTTGTACAAACCAAACTATAATGAATTTGGAGCTGAAAATTTGTATGATTGTAGATCTAAACAATATCTACATCCAGGAAGTTTTTCGTGATTTTTGGAAACTTAAAAATATGGATTTTGAATTTTCAAAACAACGAGCTCCATGTATCTCGGGCTCCAAAAATCCACTCTCGATAGAAGACCCCAATTGTTTTGGAGAACCCCTACTGCCAGTTTTCTATGTGCTTGGCATCTACTTCAAATTTGAGGTATAGGTGAGTTGTTTTTCTTATGCCTAAATTTTAGATATGAAGAAAAATTAATTAGAAGAGGAAATGAGAGAGTACATTAATTGTTGCGTCCAAAGCAGTGACAAAGCAATATTTTTTTATAAACCACAAATATGTTGAGTATTCCTTGGGTTGGAGGAATATGACAAGGCTTTTTAGTATTTCCGGTTGTATGGTATATTCAGGTAGTGAGGAGTGTAACCTAAATTTAGACCCGAAAACCAAACAAGAACAAAATAAGAACAAAACCTGGATCCGAAAGCCGAATTAGATCGATAATATTTTAGTCAATTCAGGTTGATTCGGTAGATCTGCACTTTAAATCCTCCCTCGATGACTAATTCCGCCTTACTCTGCTTCATATATCGCTGACTCTCGAGGGATTCCATCGTAGAGTAGGATGAGGCGGTGCATGGATACTAGATTCCCTAGCGCGGCTTGCCGCGCGCCACCCGCCGTTGACACTGGTTTTCGACATGCAAAACACTATGGCAAACATTCTTAATATGACACAGCAAGTAATTGTTGGTAATATTTTGGTAAAACAATATGGTAGACATCATTAATATGACACGGCAGGCAACAATTGCTATACATAGTAGTCACAATATAATTTTAGAGCAGAGCACGATGCTCTTCATACATAAACTTTACACCCATAAGAGTTTGACGATAGAAACGTCTTGTCGCACGCCACCTGACTTGTGCTTTACTGATCGACGGGTAATATGCTACGTGGAACATCATTACTTCCAACAAAAATGATACCTCCTAAGCACATGCAGAAAATATAGGAAAGCATATTAGGCATAACCAAGAGATAAGAACAATTAAAAGGAAAAGAAACTTTTGATTTCTTATAATTAAAATATGCTTTCTTCACAGTTCATCTAACGTACATCATATATTGTAGACCAACTTCAAAACATGGAAGCACTCTACTTATGAGATAAGTAGACGCTGCAGGTTTCTATGCAGTTGCTAGTCACAAAACTCACACATTTGCTCAGGTATGTCAACACCTAGTGTGTCGACAACGTCTCTGTTGTGTTTGCGTCTCCCATTCCGTGTCTCTGTGGAGCTTCCTGAAATGAGAACCACAAATTATGAGAAAAATAAACTACAGACGTGGCAAATAGAAGTGGTAAAAAGAAGAGATAGATGCAGGATATATCTATCAAACTCAAGACTGATGAATTTATATGGTAAAAAGGGAGTGTGCCCTTGCTTGAATGAGGGAGAATGTAAATGAAGCGAGGCATTGTAATTGCATCTGACAATGATGATGCTTCTATTGGCAGTGCCCAAATTGTGAATTGCAATCGACATTGAAGTATGACATGTTTTTGCAATACAAACATATAACAATGAAAGAGTAGAGATCAATGAACACTCCCAAAGCTACTCTTCTGTTTGCAGGGGAGGCGCTGATGGAGCTGAAGATGGCCTTCAACGCCATGCTAGGGGCGCTGGGCAGCTGGAGGGCCGCCGACGGCGACCCCTGCGGCTAGGAGGGGGTCTCCTGGATGAATGTTTCTAAACAACAATGTCATCATCGTAGAAGGCCGAAGGGAGTAATATAGTGTAAGAAGAGAGCATCTCAGCAAATATATACCTTGTCCTTCTGCCTTTTTATCTTTAATCTAGGCATCTCATTCTTCCAATACTGTTGTGAAAACAATCTGTTGCATGATAAAGAAAACATAAACTCGTCATTGGAGGGGTAAAACAAAGCTTAACGCACTATTATTTTTAGTGAAATTGTGTTTACTTTCGTAGGGGAAAAACCAAACGATATATAGAAATTATGATATTAGTTCGACGTTCTTGACTACAATCCATTAATTAACCATCATGAGAACATAAGCTTGTGTTCCATTTGTCAGGTTACCAGTTGACAAAACAAGATAAAATAGAACAAATGGTTCAGTGTAAAGAAGTACATATATGATCAAAGCAGAGCTGCTCGTGCATTGTCTTTGTTGGACCAATTTTCAGAAAAGCTAACTTGAAAGACAAAAGACAAATCCTAGGAAATCAGGACCATATGGATCACTGCAGGTACAAGACGTAGTGTTTCTGATGGCACAATAAAATTGCCTTCACTGAAAGGCACAAGAAAACATGAGCATATTGCAGGTAGCACGCATCAATCAATCATAAATCCACAATCCACCAAACATTCTTAAATATTGTACCATCAGAGCTGAGTTCAAGTTGTGAATGCATGGAAGAAATATGTAAAATTACTTACAGTGCCATTGCTGGTATGTAGATCATCCTTGCCGAGCATGCTGGGAACCTCTTGGAGGCACAACAAACAATCCTTCTTTTTGCGTGGGAAAGATTATGTAATTACAAACACAAGCATGTTCAGAATTGTTAAACACTGAGCATAGCGATAAGAAAATTACAAACTTGCAAACAGATAGGTGGAGCAAAAATATGACAGAACTACAAATAGCTAGGTGAAGCAATTTAATCTAGGCAAGATTTTCATCAAACAGCTGATATGCCCAGATAAAAATGGATCTGCACAAAAACAATTCATGTTCAGGGGGAAAATCAAACAGGCACAACAGCGGCGTCAGAAGCATTCAATTTATTACTTTAAAATGGACCAGCTTACCTATCTTCATCCTTTTCTGCCTCCAAGCCCATGAACTAAACATCGAAATCTTCCTTTCCATCTGGTGGTGGCATCTGCAGGTTCACTCCATTTGTGTAACTAATTTGATTCATCAAACGGAAATCCCTCAAACAGGTAGTTTGTAATTTACAATACGTAGCTAGATGAATTATTCACCTTAGTGATGATGGAATAGAATAGAAGAAACAGGTGACAGCGCCAGCCAAAACACATCCATTTCCCTAGCTTTGAAACGGACTGGATCAAAGTGACGCCAATTCAAAGTCCCCGAGGGAAAGGCTCTCCACCATGGCTTCCACCATCAGTCGTATCTTCACCAAGATTTCTCATCCAACCTAAAACCTGGAACTATACAAAAAGATCAAAACAAATCAAATTGACAACGGAACAGATTTCACTGGATGGGGATCATACACAACCAACAAATTACTGCGAAAAATTAAGTACCAAGAGACAGAAAATATAAGTACCAATCTCATGGCATGCGGCTGCTGCTCGCAGTGGAAGCACGTGTTGACCACCGAGAGGAGACAGAGGAGAGACGAAGGTATGGCGTGAGCTGCACCTCTCCACCTCGGGCTCATCGATGTGGAGGAGAAGAGACGACCCGGACGATGTGGATCTGAAGGATATAAAACGATTTTCAGATCGAGCCACCCTGCTCCTCAAGGTGACGGGACGTCGCTCTGCAGCGGTGCGAGCGCCGGGGTTGCGCTGCTGCCGGCGGCCTCCAGCCGCTTTTCCTGGCGACTGCACGGCGCGCAACAGGCTGCCTCCATAGCTCCAGCTCCGGCGAGACACCAGCCAACGGCGGCAGATCTGAAGGTGGATCTGAATCTCCGTTGGGGATAAGGTTGGTGGGAGGAGGCAGGAGCGGAGGCGGAACCGAGGAGGCGAGGCTGAAAACTGAGGCGTGCGAGGTCGGCGGCGCAAGGTCGGCCATGGGGAGAAAATGGGGCGGAGGAGGGTGGCGGAGCCGCCGATGCAAAGGGAGAGAGGAGCACGGGGATGAGAGGGCGCGCGTGCGGGAACCATGGATAAGGCTCCCAGCACTGTAGAAACACACACCACGACGGCGCAGGAAAGAAGAGGCTCGAAAGGAGCTGCTACCGCAAAACGGACTCTTTCTCTGTGTAGCGGGACCGGAGCGGGACCGGCGATGTCTGGACCCACTGTCAGTGAGAGATGTAGGCAGTAAAATAAGTAACACAGGAAATGGACGGCCCAGATCGCGCTGTAAGTCCTTCGATCCGACGGCCGACGTGCGCTAATCGCTGTGAGAGCTCCTTGAGGTCTCCCGGTTTACCTCTTTAGATGCTAACGTTGGTGCACATGTACCGGGTGACCTTGCTAAAGCGGCGGATAGAGAGTAGAGACATGCTAAAGCTGAGTTGTTTGTGGAAAATGCAACTCCATAATTAGGAGGATCTTCCTCGCTTATCTGAGACGCTTTACGATCCGTGTACAAATTATTAATGAATGTTTACAAATTAATGCATTATCAATAATTTCTTGATTTATGTAACTTATTTGATAGATTCATGTACTAATAAGAAATTTATGTATATGCATCGACCAAAAAAATAAAACCACTCATTAACATATTTTTTTATTAACACATTTATTTGTAGGAATAATACAATTTGTTGGATGCGTGGGAGATCTCTTAGTTGTCGGAAAACCGCGTTGTTATTTGTGTGATACGTCGCGACTATACAGTAAGAACATACTTTGTGTGTCTCCACGCCACTTTTTTTTTTGGCTAGTTCTATACAACAATCCACGTATACCGTGAGATTGTGTTTAACACGTCCAGCCTCGCTAGGTTTCCTGGTCGGAGTGTGCTGGCCCCTGGGCTTGTCCTGGTTTCTTGATGCCGTCTTCACCCTCAGCCGCGCTAATACCAATCGCAGCTGCAATACCTAAAAACCTAGCCGCCGCTAGAACGTGGTTATTGGATGATCTATGGCTTCCACCTCCACCTCCTTGGTCGGCGGCGCCACCCCTTCTGAAGACGAACTGATGCCACCAGTCGACGACGATGGGTCTGACTCCGACGACGACACACTCGAGCGCATCCCCGACCTGGCGATGCACAAAATCCTGACACTCTTGCCGACATCGTCGGTCACGAGGTCCAAGGTCGTCTGCAAGAGCTGGTTCTCCCTGATCTCCCGCCGCTCGTTCGCGCGCGACCACGGCGCCGCGAGGGCGGCGAGTCCCCTTCCAACCCCAGTATCCTCCTCTTCGACGGCGCCGCCCGCTTCCCCGCCACAATCGTCGACGAGAACAGGACTGTGCGGCTGGCGCTCCGCCGGTGGCTGGCGGAGCCGAGGGAAGGGTACACCGTGCAGAACTGCTGCGGCTCCATCGCCTGCCTTCGGGACGGCCGTGGTGACGCCGAGCTACTCAACCCGGCGACCGGCCATTGCCTTGAACTTGGCAGTCAGTGCCAAGGCCACCGCGACACGAGGACGGGGTCCAAGCAGCTCCCATGGTACTGCCTCGGGCGGTGCGCCAGGACCGGTGAGTACAAGGTGGTAAGCCTCGACGTCCGCCTTCCGTACTCCAGCGCCCCGCACGTGAAGTGCGAGATTTTCGCCCTCGGTACTGGCAACGAGGGATTCAGCCGCCGCTACTGGCGAGAGGTGGGCCTGTGGGACGTGAACTACTGCCCCATCGGCCGCGGCGTGCACGTCGACGGAGTCGTGTATTACCTCGCCGGCTTCTACGGGCAGTTTGTCGTCAGCTTCGACCTCTCAACTCATGCGGGGCGCCTCATCGATCTCCCGGTGCTCGACGGCATGGTGGCGTCGCTCTCGGAACTGGAGGGCCAGCTCTGCACGTCGCTGGTGCCCAGCGATGGGCAGTCATGCAGAAAGAACATGGACGTGTGGGTGCTCGGCGACGGCGGCGGCCAGCACGGCGGGTGGGTCCACAGGTACAGGTTTGAGTTGGACGGCACCGCGCGGCACGTCCCAAGGCCTCTGTTCTTAGGTAGCGGCGGGATGCTGGTGATGAAGTGCACCGATGGCTCGCTCTGCTCCTACGACGTCGAGGCTAACAGCAGCATCGACGGTGGTGTTTTGGTGTTCCCGCACAAGAGCCCGCCAGGAATGATGAGCGGCACCACCGCCGACGTCTTCGTCGAGAGCTTGCTCCCCCTGCGCCGCATCCTGCGATCATAGATAGATCTTCTTGTTGGTTAAGGTGGTTATAATGTGACAACAGTTCCAACCTTTTGTTTTTGCGAAACACAGTAGAACGCAGACGCTCACATATATATGCACACACTCACCCCTATGAACGCTGATACGTCTCAAACGTATCTGTAATTTTTGATGTTCCATGCTGTTATTATATCAATTGCTACATGTTTTGGTTACACTTTATATCATTTTTATGCATTTTCTGAGACTAACCTATTAACAAGATGCCACAGTGCCAGTTTCCTGTTTTCTACTATTTTTGGTTTCAGAAAATCTATTAAGGAAATATTCTCGGAATTGGACGAAACAAAAGACATCGTCAATAATATCACGAGGAGATCACGGAGTCCAAAGTGGAGTCGAAGCAGACCCATCAGGGGGCCACGCCACACTAGGGCGCAGCCCAGGGTGGGCCCGCGCCCTCCTATGGCGTGGTGGCCCCCCTCGGCCACCGACGCCGCCTCTTCGCCTATATATTCTCCGCGACGCGAAAACCCTATTACGGTCGATCATATTCCACGAAAAGTTCCGTCGCGGCCGTCATCGTCAATCTCAGATCGGAAGAGTTCTGAAGCTCTTCCCGGCACCCTGCCGGAGGGGAGATCATCACCGGAGGGCTCTACATCACCATGCCTGCCTCCGGAGTGATGCATGAGTAGTCCACCCCTGGACTACGGGTCCATAGCAGTAGTTAGATGGTTGTCTCTCTACCTTGTGCCTCCATGTTTAGATCTTGTGAGCTGCCTAACATGATCAAGATCATCTTATTGTAATGCTAGATGTTGTGTTTGCTGGGATCCGATGAATATTGATACCATGTTTATTCAAGTTGTTTATCTATGTGCTCTTGATCTTGCATGCTCTCCGTTGCTAGTAGATGCTTTGGTCAAGTAGATGCTTGTGACTCCAAGAGGGGGTATTTATGCTCGATAGTGGGTTCAGTCTCTAGATATCTGGATCAGTGACAGAAAGGTCTAAGATGGTAGATGTGCTGTTGGTACTAGGGATAAAACATTGGTGCAGTGTCCAAGGGCACTTGTATTGATTACATTACACACTTTACTTCATGCAATAATCTGTTGTTAGCAACTTAATACTGAATGGGATGCAGATGCTGCCTTGAAGGTGGATTATTTAGGCATAGATGATGTTGGAATAACGGTCTATGTACTTTGTTATAATTCCCAACTAGATTTCATAGTAGACATCTTGGCATGTATTGCATTGTTATGCCCTCTCTATTTGTCAATTGCCCAGCTGTAATTTGTTTACCCAACATGCTAGTTATCTGTTCTGAGAGAGACACCACTAGTGAGCTGTGGACCCTGGTCCAATTTCCTCATACTGTTTACACAACCTGCTGCAATCATCTGTTTCCCGTTACTTGCTGTTTTTCCTGCTGTTTTCCACACCATACGTTTAACTCTTTGTTTCTGCAAGACCGGAGAGATTGACAACCTCTCTGTTTCGTGTTGGGCAAAGTTCTGGTTTGTGTCTGTGCAGATTTCACTTTGGTGCAATCTCCCTAGCGCCAGGGGGAGTCAACATCAACAACCTTCCGATAGATCATCAAGTCCTACTGGATTGATAACCTTGGGTAGATTTTTCAAGGGAAAACTTCTGCTGCCTACATCATAACCTTCCTCTTGGGGTTCACCAACACGTAGACATCAAACGCACGCACGCACATCCTACCCCTATGAGCACCTCCGAAAGACTGAGCCGGCGATCGGGTCTTGAGATTGACGAAGTCACCATAGGTGCCTCGCTGTCGATGGGAACGTCGCCTCCCATTGAAGAATATTCCGCCTAAATGAGAAACACCAATGTCAAATCTAGGATTTGAACTCTGCTGGGCTGGAGTTACAATCACCCTACTAACCATCTTGTCACAGGCAAGTTCTTGCTCCTACGTACTTGTCGAATAGCTTTTTCAGCTCAATCGAACGTACTGTCCGAGTTTCGGTGATGTTGTCTATGCTCTGGTTCCTCACAAATTTCCTTGTGTAGCGAGGTTTTGCCAGATCATCCTACGTTTTACTGTAGACAAATGTTAAGACCTAAGCCGGTGTATAGTCATCAGTGAATTAGTCCATTAAGTACACCTAGGATGTAAACGGATCAGATCGTATTTTGCCTCCATCATATTGTTTACCACATGTCTTTCTCGGATTCAGATTAGATCGGATAATAAATGGTTACGTATTCGGTGACGGATATTTACTATCACGGATACAGAATGAAAACGGAGCGGTTTTGGGGTGGAAATAAAAATAATTGGATCGGTACGCGAATGTACATCATCAACTCACAGAACCAAAAATAATCGCTCAACAATCTAATAACCTAACATAGTTGTACTCCATTGTATGTACAATGACCATGTGAGTGGGTTGTTCAATGGATGAACTTCACAATTCACTAACTACAGACTGTGCTACGTTAGTTTAGACATTTCGGTAGAAAATCGGATTCTTCAAATTATAACCATCGGACAATCTTAATTAATTTTTGGATAATCCATATTTGAATGCTATTTTACATACCATATCATATACCACATCCGAGTGTTCAGTTCGGAATCGAATATTATCCGTCGCGGTTTCGACGGCGGATTCGGTGCGGAAATTATCATGTCCATTAATACCCAAGTACAGCATACTGTTGAAAACGTTTGTTTCTCCTTATCCGATGTAACTGCTTGAGAAGAGCGATATCAAGTAGTCCTTCCGAGGATCAACAAGAGTAAGGTTACAGGACGGAGAAGAGGCCAGCTAGCACTCGCAGCTGCTGTGCTTGGCCATCTTCCCCAACTCCAGTAATATTTCACTTGCATCACACTGAGCTAAAACATAAGAACCAACACGAGCAAAACAGTTTGAAAAGCTCAAGTCAGCAATTGGACCTCACATCTGCTAGAACAGCTTTCATTAGGAACATCGTTCCTACATTTGTCGCCGTCAGCCAGGTGGCATCTGCCTGCCAGTCCAACGGGGATGAACCGAGAAAACATCCCCTTATATATAAAAGTTGGTGTGATCCACACCCCATTCCAGCGTCCACGTCACCCGCAAAACGTCGACCGTCGGATCGCGGCAGTGGACGGTCCGGATCACTCCCTGCTACAGTATTACTGTAGCTGGGGAATTTCTTCCAATCAGGCGCGGACACGTCGCGCTCCAGCGTGCCTTTTGCAAAAAAACGCCCGCCAAGGACCGATTTGCAAATTGAAAATACTCTGAGGGTCTCCGTGCAAAAGTGCCGCCACAGCTCCCTCCTCCTCTCTCTTCTCCCCGTGCGAGTTGACCTCGCCGGCGATGCCGCCGCGCCGCGCCGCCCCTCCGCACCTCCGCGCTCAAATCGGCGCACGCAGCGAGGTGCGTCGCCGCGGACTCCACCTTCTCGCCGCGGATCGCCTCCCAGAACGCCGCCAGCGCGCCGGAATGGCCACCGCCGTGCCGCGCTCCGTCCGCCGCGTCCGCGGCCCACCGTCGATGTTCCGGTGACTCAACGGGGGCGGCGCCGCTGCTCCCGGGCCCCCGACTCCATGCGCGTCCAGCGCGCAGAGTCACGCGTCGTCGCTCGCCGTCCTTCGACGGCGCCGCCGTGGTCGCCGCCGCGGCAGTGATGCGGCAGCCCAGGGCACCGCTGACGTCAGCGCGACGTCAGCGTGGGCCCAAGCTACCTTTTTTTCGGGAAAAAATCGGAAAATTCAGAAAAAATTCGAAAAATGATTAATTTCTTACATGTGAGCCCTATTAACTTATGCAGATTTCAAAAAAAAAGTACAAATTCACTAACTTTAAAACTATCCACCGGGAAAACTTGAAAAATTATAGAAATATCACAAAAAAAAATCATCACTTATGGCATATGATATAGATTCAAATTCAAATATTTTCAAATTGAAAACGACTTTCAATAGCCACCATTTTACAAAGAAAAAAAACAAATCTACATAGCTTCCCAAACTGAACAACTTTAAAAATCTGAAAAAATTTAGACCTTACCTTTTTTTTTGAATTTAAATCATTTTCAAACCTAAACGATATTCTAATATATACACTCTCAAATTTGAAAAAAAAAAAACAAATCTACATAGCTTCCCAAACTGAACAACTTTAAAAATCTGAAAAAATTAAAACCTTACCTTCTTTTTTGAATTTAAATCATTTTCAAACCTAAACGATATTCCAATATATACACTCTCAAATTTGAATTATAGCAACACATCCGCGACACACAAATTTGCATATTTTAAAATTTTAAATGCCTTTTAAACAATTCAAATCCAAAATAACTTGCCAACTTGACCAATTCGAAAGATCTAGACAGTATTTTAGCCGCAAACTTTCTTTCAACTCCGTTAGCTATACCTGGGGATGCCTCGGGCCGGGCCGGGCTCGGGTCGGGCCTGAAAAAGCCCGACGCATGAAAACCCAGGCCCGGGCCCGGCCCGACCGTCGGGCTGCAGAAATCGGGCCCGAGCCCGGCAAAGCCCGGCTAGGCCCGGTAGGCCCGGCCCGACCCCAGCTGAATTTGCACTTCCAGTAAGCCCGAGCCCGGCCCGACCTTACCAACGGGCCCGATATTTAGGCTCGAGCCTGGCCCGATGTGCAAGCCCGGCCCGGCCCGGCCCGAGATTGTCGGGCCAGGTTGCCCATGCCCAGGTATACCGTTAGCTTCCAAAAATTCAAAAATAAATAAATGTCCAAATTTTCAAATTCCAATTTTGCCCACACACGCGCCGCGGGATTGTCGCGCTAAGTTACCTAGTATGGTGGTAAAAGTAGATCAGAATACATGTTTGTGGGCCCCACACCCCACTTGGTGGAGAGAGACAATAGAAAAATAGGTAGATATTTGCTTCTTCTAGCTCAAGGCTGCACCGCCGTGGTGTGTAGAGCTCCATGGATGCAGTGGCACAGTTCTTTGTCGGTGCTGCAGAGACGGCGCGAGCAGCAACGTAGCAAGGCACACGCCGCACGCCTCCGTGGTGTCGCGGCTGGCCGGCTGGATCGGGGGAGGCTCAGAGGAACGCGCAGACGAGACCTGGCATGGGTAGAAGCGGAGGAGCTTGCTGCCGTTGGCGCGTCGTGTTCATGGTGGATCCCCAGCCCGCAGTGGGTCAGGAGCGCGCCCACAGCGCCGTGCGCCAGCACGCGCACCTGCATACGGGAACGCGGCGGAGGTGGAGGTCGAGCTCGACAGGCGTAGGGGCGGCGTTCCTAAGGGCGTACCGGCGTAGAACACCCAGTGGTCCACGCGGCGTGGCAGTAGTAGAGCGAGTGCAGCGGCGCGGACCCACGATGGCGCGCGAGGAGGGCGGCCGTTGTGTGGGGTCCTCGGGGACGCCGATGGTGCAGCCGGGGCAGCCGCAAAGATGGTCCTCGTAGTCCGGGGCGGGGCTCTCCGGCTCGGCGGCTCCTCCGACGAGTCAGCGTCGGTCTCATCTAGTCGTTGCGGAAGAAGAGAGAGAGAGAGGAAGGATAGAGACTTAATTACTGGGCCCGCGCATGCATGTATTCCGGTTCGCGGTAATGCTACACCTACGGACGAAACGGTTTACGGAACGCTACGCGCTGACGAGACGAGCGGACGTGGAGCCAGCGGGGATAACTTGGTCGTCCTAGGCGAAAGAAAATAAGTAACGCAAATTAGAAAATAACCTCATCTATACCGGGTGATCTCCACTTCGCGGCCGGTGCGGCGACCTAGCCCTCGTTGCGGCGCCGGCGCGGAGACCTAGGCCTCGTCGGAAGCTGCGCCCGGCGACCTAGGCCTCGTCGGAAGCTGCGCGCCGATCTTCCCCTGTTCTGAAGCTGGTGGGTGAGCCCTTGGTCGTCGGCGGCGGCGCGGAGCTTGCCCTCGTCGGAGGCAGCGCGGCGACTTCCCCTTTCTCGCAAACAAGGAGCTCATCAAATTTCAGTTCGTGTAAATGCAACGGCTGTACGGATGGATGAGCTAATGTGGTCTGCAGGGAGATGAAGGCGAGAGGATTGCAGCCAAAATTCTAAAGGATTGCTGCCAGATTATTTTCTGCAGGAGCAGAGCATACAAGTTTGCTAGTGGATAGTCTTGGGGACGATGTAATGTACTACAGCCTGTGGCAGAGTTAGTGAATGTAGAAACAAGGCTGGCTTGTAGGATTTCTTGTGAGGGTAGAAGCTGTGCAGCACGGCTTGATTATGTTGAATAATCTAGCCGTTAGCTGTTAGTTTCTGCTGTCAGCTAGCCGCAGCTAGTTCTGTTATTCAGTTAGAGATTTGTTAGCCGGATTAGCCGGATGAGCCCACGACCTGTGTGTGGCTAGTAGCACGACGCACCCTGGAACGTGGGATGGCACGTTCGCGTCCGTGGGGGTGTGGCCGATGCCACGATCGTATTTCCTTCCTGTATAAGTTCAGAGATAACCCAGAAAAGCAGTAACACTTTACGCTGCACAAAACTCTCTTCGTTTGTTGTCTCTCGCCTGAACTCTGCAGCTCGAGCAGCTGTGGAACAATTGGCATCAGAGCCGTTCCGATCTTGGGACCATGGCCACCGCCTCGCCCAATGACTCGCCCTCCGCCGCCACACCGGCGGGACACGGTGGCAACACCGGCGACCGGTCGCTCACTCCTCCGCCGACGAGGCGTGGCAGGAGCACGACGCGACGCACGGGCCGGGAGATCATCGTCCAGGAGCGCGTCATCCAGGAGCGATTGGTGCGCGAGCCGGGCAGCACCGGCTCCGTCCCCATGTTGACGGCAACAAACTACATCGAGTGGGCACTTGTGATGCAGGTTCAGATGGAGGCCGCGGGCTCTGGGACGCTGTCGAAGGGAAGGACACAGCCACCTTCCGCGACGACAAGTACGCCATGCGCGATCCTCCGTGGACTGCCGCCGGAGATGATCGGATCGATCGTCTCAAGAAATCGGCGAAGGAAGCCTGGGAGGCGATCCGCACCATGCGGGTGGGCGTTGGGCGCGTCCGCGAGTCCACCGCGCAGAAGCTCCGGAAGGACTTCGAGAACCTCGCCTTCAAGGACGGCGAGACGATCGACGCGTTCACCATGCGCGCCACCGCCCTCGTCAACAACCTGCGCACGCTTGGCGACACGGTCGACGACGAGAAGGTCGTCAGGAAGTTCCTGCGCGTCATCCCAAAGAAGTACGCCCAGGTAGCGATCTCCATCGAGACTCTCCTTGACGTCAGCAGGCTGTCACTCGAGGAGCTGACCGGGCGATTCCGCTCGGTTGAGGAGCGCCTGGAGGAAGAAGAAGGCGGCAGCAGCTCCCGCCTGCTCCTAACTGAAGAGGAGTGGGAAAATCGCCGCAAGCACCGCAGCGGCGGGCAGTCCAGCAATGGGCAGCCCAAAGGGAAGCAGCAGAACCGCAACGGACGCGGTCAGCAGAAGGGCAAGCCCGGCGCGCCGCCGCCACGCGACGGCGGGCGTCCCGCCACACGCGACGACAAGTGCCGTTACTGCAAGAAGAACGGGCATTGGGCGCGCGAGTGCAGGAAGAAGCAGCGTGATGAAGCGAACATCGCACGCGTGGACGAGGAGGAAGAGGAGGACGGATGCCTGATGGCGCACATCGTCTCCCTCAACGTCGAGCACGGCCACGAGCAGGAGGTCAAGGAGGGAGGCCAGATCTTCCTCAACGAGCAAGACGCCAACGTCACGCTCGGCGAACCTGCCACCAAGCGGCGAGACGACCTGTGGTACATCGACACGGGGGCGTCAAACCACATGACCGGCGATCGCGACGCCTTCTCCGAGCTGAACACCGGCATCACGGGACGCGTGCGTTTTGGCGACGGCTCGGCCGTCGACATACGCGGGCGCGGCACCGTGCTCTTCGTCGCACAGGACGGGCGACACCGCGCACTCACCAACGTCTACTTCATCCCAAGGCTGCAGAACAACATCATCTCCGTCGGACAGCTCGACGAGGTGGGATGCGAGGTGACTATCCATGGCGGTGTCCTGCGCGTCCGCGACAAGCACGGCAAGCTCATCGCACGTGTTGCCCGCAGCGGCAACCGTCTGTACAAGCTGCCCGCCAAGCTCTCCAAGCCGGTGTGCATGACTGCGCGCGTCGATCAGGTGGCGTGGACATGGCACGAGAGGTACGGCCACCTCAACTTCGACGCGCTCCGCAAGCTCGCGTCAACGGACATGGTACGCGGGCTCCCCTCAATCCATCAGGTGGACCAGGTGTGCGACAGCTGTCTGCTGGGCAAGCAGCGTCGTGCATCTTTCCCTCGCGCAGCAAGCTACCGTGCCGGTGAACGCCTGGACCTTGTCCACGGCGACCTGTGCGGGCCAATCAGCCCGGCCACGCACGGTGGGAAGCGGCACTTCCTGCTCCTGGTGGACGACATGAGCCGCTACATGTGGCTCGTACTGCTGCGCTCCAAGGATGAGGCGGCCACGGCAATCAAGCGATTCCAAGCCGGAGTCGAGACGGAGACAGGCCGCAAGATACGCACCTTGCGCACTGACAGAGGTGGCGAGTTCACCTCGGTGGAATTTGCTGCTTATTGTGCAGGAGAAGGAACGCAGCGCCATCTCACTGCCCCCTACTCACCGCAGCAGAATGGGGTAGTGGAGAGGAGGAACCAGACGATCGTCGCCATGGCACGGTGTCTACTGAAGGCGCGACGGGTGCCGAACGAGTTCTGGGGAGAGGCAGTCACCACGGCTGTCCTCCTGCTGAACTGCTCACCCACGCAAGCTGTCGACGGTCGAACTCCATACGAGGCATGGCACGGGACGAAGCCTGCTGTGCACTTCTTCAGGACCTTCGGCTGCGTCGCCTACGCCAAGAACACTCGCCCACACGCTGCGAAACTCGACGACCGCAGCACAAAGGGCGTCTTCGTCGGGTACGAGGCTGGATCGAAGGCGTACAGGGTGTTCAACCCAGCAACCAAGCGCGTCATCATCTCGCGGGACGTCGTCTTCGACGAGCTCGTAGCATGGAACTGGGACGGAGACGGCGGCGACGGCAGCTTCTCCGTCGAGTACACCTTCACCTCACCATGTCCAGGTGTTGCAGGACCGGCTCGCCACGTCGAGCACGTAGGAGGCTCGAGCTCGGGAGGAGCTCCGTACAAGCAGGCAGCACGTCTCCTGTCATGGACAGAGCGCCTGCCAGCGACATGGGCACGCCGGCACCCGAACAAGCCAGGGAGGAGCAGCCGCACATGGAGCCGCTGGACGTGAACATAACAGGGCCGGAGAACGCCGCCGTCGCAGCAAAACGGCGCGTCGCTGCGCCTATGCAACAGGAGCCGCCACGGCACCAGATGACGACACGAGCACGGGACGGCATCATCCAGCCTAACTCTCGCCTACAGGACTATGTCTTGGCGATGGAGGAAGGCGAGCTGCAGCTTGGAGCAGACGAAGAACCCGCCACGTTTGCTGAGGCAAAACCGCACGAGTGCTGGAGGAAAGCTATGCTCGACGAGATGCAATCCGTCGAGGAGAACGGTACTTGGTACCTGACTGATCTGCCTGCAGGAAAGCGCCCCATTGGCTTGAAGTGGGTCTTCAAGCTCAAGAAGGACTCCAATGGCGACATCGTCAAGCACAAGGCCAGGATTGTGGCGAAAGGCTTCGTTCAGCGCGCCGGCGCGGACTTCGATGAGGTGTTCGCGCTTGTTGCTCGCCTGGACTCCGTCAGGCTTCTGCTATCGATCGCGGCGCACGAATCCTGGCAAGTTCATCACCTCGACGTCAAGACGGCGTTCCTGAACGGTGACTTGGAGGAGGAGGTCTACGTCGTGCAGCCTCCTGGCTTCTCCTCCGTCGGCAACGAGAACAAGGTGCTGCGACTCCGAAAAGCCCTCTATGGACTCCGTCAGGCCCCGCGTGCGTGGAACACTAAGCTGGACAGTACTCTGTCAGAGCTCGGGTTCACGCGCACTCTGTCGGAGCACGCCGTGTATCATCGCGGCACCGGCGACGCTCGGCTGCTTCTTGGAGTGTACGTCGACGACCTCATCGTCACCGGAGCGAGCAACAACGCCATCAGCATGTGCAGTTCCAGCTTTTCGTTGCATAATTAGTGGGACTCTTTTTTTTTTCTTCCGTTCAGAGCCACGATGGATTTCGTCCTCGGCGCGTAAGTGGTCCGTAACCATCCGTAGGTGTAGTCCGGTTCGTATCCTTCTTTTCACCAAAAAATGCCTGCGAGGACGCGCCTGTGGCGCGGTGGCTTCGCATGCAGTGGCATGCAAGCCCGCTCGCGAGTTCGACTCCTGGGGAGCGAACTCCGGGTTGCCTCACCCGAGCGGCACTGTTCGCGTGAACAGTGTTTCGCGTGAACAGTGTTCGGCTCCTACTTCTGGGCCATTTCCACCGTGGATCGATCAGAGGTATTGTGGTGCACCCACCACCGCAGGGGTTTCCCGGTAGGTTTAGGCTCACGGGGCCCAGAAGCTTAGTATAGTCTGGTTAGGTCTAGCTTGCGCACAGGTGGCGTGCGTGTGGTGTTGAGTGTGTGGTGTGAGTTGTGCGTGAGTTCAGATACTACAGCTGTACTGTGTAAGACCAGGAATTATCAAAAAAAAAAAAAACCAAAAAATGCCTGCTGCTGCTGTGGGGCCCACGTCATAGTTGGACCAATGAAAAAGAGACTTGTGCCGAGAGCAGATGCCGCCAGGTTCAACGAAGCATTTTCCTAGCAGCCGGCTGCTTCCTATCTATAAACGAAAGGAAGAAATATCAGTAACGTGCTTTGAACGCCAATAGTACTATTTCTTGACTCTTGACTCTTGACTTGAGCAAGTCGATAACATAGACAGCACTAAGATTATCTTGAATTGAGCAAGTCGTCGATAGGCCTGGAATTCGAGCCGAGCCGAGCTGGCTCGGCTCGACTCGTTCAAACTCGGTCAACTAGCGAGCTCGGCTCGACTCGGCTCGTTCGACAAACGAGTTCAAAATTGGAACTCGGCTCGGCTCGGCTCGCTAAACTCACGAGTTTACTCGTTTAACTCGTTTAGCTCGGTAAAACTGTTAACATGCATTGTAATATATTTTATGCATATTTTTTCTAATTATTTAGGCATGTATGGTGTAATTATCAAACAATCTATGACAATATTAAGTAATATCTACTCGTTAAACTATGATAATGAGGTAAAATAATTCACAAAGACAAGAATAATGTAACGATTTTATTTTACCGAGTTAAACGAGCTAAACGAGTAGCTCGGAACTCGGCTTGTTTAACTCGAACTCGTTTAGTGTCTAAAATGAAAACTCGGCTCGGCTCGTTTAGCAACGAGTTCGAGTCGAGTTCCGAGCTACTCGTTTAACTCGCGAGTTTCGAGTTTTAATCCCAGCCCTAGTCGTCGATAACATAGACAGCACTAAGATTATCTTGAATTGAGCAAGTCGTCGATAACAGCGACAGCACTAAGATTGGTCACTGCTCCTATTTAGCCCCCAGCCCCCCACCGGACAGGGCACTGGCAAGCTAGCGAGCAGCTTCAATTCGTTCTCTCTCCCTTTTCCTCAAACAAAACTTGGTTCTCTCCGATCCCGTTGGTCGATCTCCCCGGCAGCTCGGCCATTTATCTCTGCCATGCATCTTCTCCGTCCTTTTGTTCTCTCTGTGCTCCTTTTCGTCATCCTGCACGCACCCTCGCCCTCCGCCGCCACAGACACGCTCCAACCCGGCCATGCGCTTGCCGGCAGAGACAAGCTTGTCTCGGCCAATGGCAAGTTCGCGGTCGGCTTCTTCCAACTCCAAACAGGGAGCTCGTCCTCTAATAGTAATAGCACCTACCTCGGCATATGGCTCGACAAAGTTCCCGTGCTGACCCCTGTGTGGACAGCCAACAGGGACAATCCGATCTCCAACTCCACTTCGCCGGAGCTCCTCATTTCCGGCGACGGCAACATGGTTGTCTCAGCTCAGGGCAACACCATCTGGTCTACCCGGGCAAACACAACAACCAATGACACCGTGGCCGTGCTCTTGGGCAACGGCAACCTTGTTCTACGTCGGAGCTCCTCCAACTCTTCGCTCACATTCTGGGAAAGCTTCGACTACCCAACAGACACCCAGCTACCTGGTGTAAAGATTGGATGGAACAAGGTCACAGGCTTGAACAGTCAACTTGTTTCGAGGAAGAATTCCATCCATCTATCTTCTGGTATGTACTCCTCGAGGTTGGATCACGATGGGGTTGCCAGGATGCTATGGAACTCTTCTGTCGTGTATTGGTCTACCAAGTGGAATGGTAAATTCTTCAGCTCGGTACCGGAGATGTCTGCAGGTTCACCAAACGCCAACTTTACGTTCGTCAACAACGACCAAGAGCTTTCCTTCACCTACAACATATTTGATGAGAGCATAATCACACTCACTACGCTGAGTGTCTCTGGTCAAAACCAAGTGCGCTTTTGGACCGGGCAAGATTGGATGATAGTGAACAATCAACCATCACAGCAGTGTGATGTGTATGCTGTCTGTGGCCCTTTCACGGTCTGCACTTCTACTGCACATCCTTACTGCAATTGCATGAAGGGATTCTCTGTAAGATCACCTGCGGATTGGAGATTGAGGACAGATCAGGCGGGTGCATCAGAAACACTCCACTCAACTGCGGTGCAAACGATGGAAACAAAACAGGTATGGCAGACAAATTTTACTCTATGCCTGGCATTAGGTTGCCCCAGAATGGCCAAACCATGCAAAATGTGTCTAGCGCGAATGAATGCGCACAAGTTTGCCTGAGTAATTGCTCTTGCACTGCATATTCTTACAGAAAAGATGGTTGCTCTATTTATCATGACGGCTTATTTAATGTAGCTACTAACGGTAATGAAGAAATACTTTACCTTCGCCTTGCTGCAAAAGAGTTAGAGAGTGGGAAAGGCAATAGGAGTGCCATGATAATTGGTGTTGCCGTTGGCACAAGCATTGCTGCTTTGGTTTTTATTCTCCTCTTGGTAATTTGGAGGAGAAATGGGAAGTGCTCTAGACCCATAGTAGACAATGATCAAGGTAGTGTTGGCATAGTTGCGTTCAAATATGCTGACTTGCAAGATGCAACCAAAAAATTCTCGGAGAAGATAGGCGCAGGTGGTTTTGGTTCAGTATTTAAAGGGTGCCTGAGTGACTCGATTGCCATAGCAGTGAAAAGGCTCGATGGCACCCGACAAGGAGAGAAACAATTCAGGGCAGAAGTAAATTCAATTGGAGTCATCCAGCATATAAACCTAGTGAAATTGATCGGGTTTTGCTGCGAAGGTGATAGGAGGTTACTCGTGTACGAGCACATGCCAAACGGCTCCCTGGATTCTCACCTGTTCCAAAGTGATGGTACAATTTTAGATTGGAACATGAGATACCAAATAGCTCTTGGAGTAGCTAGAGGTCTAGGATACTTACACCATGGCTGCCGAGACTGCATCATACACTGTGACATCAAACCACAGAATATACTTCTGGATGCATCTTTTGTTCCAAAAGTTGCAGATTTTGGGATGGCGAAGTTACTTGGGAGGGAATTCAGCCGTGTTGTGACTACAATGCGAGGAACCGTCGGATATCTTGCTCCAGAATGGATTAGTGGAACACCTATTACTCCCAAAATTGATGTTTATAGCTACGGGATGGTCTTGCTAGAGATCGTATCAGGAAAGAGGAACTCTATTGAACATTCGTCCAGTAATACTGAAGGCCAACGAGACTATTTACCTGTGCAAGTTGCACACAAGCTTCTCCATGGTGACGACATTATGAGCATTGTGGATGCAAATTTGCATGGTGACGTGAACATAGAGGAAGCTGAAAGAGTTTGCAAAGTCGCATGTTGGTGCATCCAAGATCTTGAGTCTGATCGGCCCACGATGGTTGAGGTGGTACAGTTTCTCGAGGGAATATACGAACTGGAAATGCCTCCAATGCCAAGGCTACTCAGTGCTATTGCAGGAATCAGCCCACATCAGACGAGTGTGATCTATAGCTTTTCGGCAAATCCAACAATCCATGAGAAGTCTGTCAGTTGGGATGGCAAATAAATTTATCCGTAGTGTACAAATAAATGTATTTTCTGTAACATGTAATATTTTGTCTTGTAAGCAACAATATGCAGACAAGTACATATGTCAGGCTTAAGTCTTTTTTTTTTTTTGAACAAGAGGTGCTCCGAAGGGGCTGGAGCTATATTTCACGCGGCTTATACAAAGTTACAAGGAGGACCTCAAAGAAACAGAAAATTACAGTCGTATCCTCCAAGATTACAAACAGGACCTCAAGACTAAAACAAGAAGCGCAATTAGGTCCTTCGTCTTCGCCACCAGCAACCACGGACCTCGAGGCCAGGGTGTCACCATCGTCGCCGGGGAACATGCCACTTGGGACGACGGCGCCGGAATATCCCTCGCCGAAGATCCTCCAGTGAAGGAGGAAGAATAACCTCTGGAAAAAGCTCCAGAGCACGGAGTAGCGCCCTTCGCCATGGATAGCCTCGGCCGAGCTTGGCCGTGGCTTGGAATCTCCGCAAGACGAAATAGCTCCGCTAGTACGCAACATCGCACGCACTAGCTCCGAATGCGCACCTACAATAGGATGAATCGCCGGAGCAGCAACTCTGTTCTCCCAGTCCCCACCACTGCAAGAACAGGAGCACAACAGCTCGAGATCAACCAAGCGCAGAAGCACAGCAACTCCCAGAACCAGAAGCCGCTCTTCAAACTTATTAGGGAAAGAGGCTGCGGCGCCGTTATCCTCAGCATACGGCTCCAACCACCGGAGCACCACCGGAAGGAGAGCGAACTCCGCCATCCCGCAGACACAGCTTGGATGAATCTGCAAGCAAATCCTCAACAAAAGGCAGACCTTATTCAGAGAGATGCGCAGCTCCTTCAGCCTCCCTTGCAGCGGCGCCTGCCACCAACGCGCTGCAGCGAAGAAGAAGAAGAAGACTACGGCGCAGCGGATCCGGTCGCCGGGATCCTCTGTCCTACTCTCAAGCCACGGCATAAAGCCAACAACAGCCATAGAGGCTAACGAAAACCTAGAACTACTACTCTGTACAGGTAGCCGGCATCCTAATCCATCTCCAAACCAACCAGCAAGAGCGCCGGCGGCCGGAGGGATTGGATCCGGGGAAGCACAGGGGACTCTCAAGGGGCGGCGGTGGAGGCTTCGAGAGGAAAGGAGAGGAAAGGACGTCGGGGATAAGGCCGTGAGAAGGCTCAATGCCGATTTCACTGAAAATAGAAGATATAAGATCACTAGATATAGCACATGCCAGCAGCAGAAATATTAGCCGACAATTCCATTGACAAGAACAACCAGCCATCCAAAAATACAACGACACAGATACAAGTAAGCCTCCACGGGCCATATTGGCTTTTATCAGATCACATGCCTAATCCTGCGACCTGCCTATGATCTTCAAGCTAAAAGAATAGGTCAGAAAATTACACTTTTGTACGCAAGTTTTAAGGAGGTGGCTGACGCTAGCTGTACAGGAATATCAGCATTACCCAACAGAATCATCTCATCTCTTAGCCTGCGCAACCATCTCACGTGAGATGCAAACAAATATTGTTACTCCACACAAGTCATCTGACCTCATCCCAGTAAGCCGCAGCAGACTGCTGTAAGTCAATACGTCCCTGAACAAATGCAGTGCTAACAAAGAGTGGAAATACACATTACATCCAGTGATGTGATCTTCTTGCTACACGGAGCTTCTAATTATCTGTTTTGACTTGCTGGTAACCAATTTGGATTACCTTTGAGCAGACAACACGAATCCAACCCCAGATGATTCCAGTGTGCTGCCTGCACCACTCCCTTCTGTGTATGATGCCTTGTGTAGTCAGTTAAAATTTCCGTTCCACGTTGGCTTCCTCAAGATAAGCTAGGAAATAACCTCTTCAGTTCATGAAACCGCATCCTCCAGGCTTGCTTAACACATGCATTGAGCTTGGGAAGAAGGAAAAAGAATAACCGCAAGATGACAAAAGTGCTAGCAAATGCCAGACATGTATCCTCATGAAGTAATCTGTCAGGTGATCTTGCCCATAAGAACAGAGAATCCTCCAGCTCTGTATTTTTTTCATTCTCACTCTCATTCTCAACTATATCTACTGTGTCTTGCATTCTCTTCAAGAATATTGCATCCGCTGAGACGGGATTTATACCTACATTGTTTTTTAGAAATTAAAACGAGGTGAAATGCTTGAAAACATAAATAAGATGAAAGAACACTATCAGCAGCTCAAACTGGAAAGCAAACATCATTTCATGTTCATAATAAACATATAATTTTACTTTAGCACAGCGAACTTCATAGCAAATCAATGTCACCATAGTTGCAGAAGCATCATGCGAAATGTGCAGAGGAATATACATGTGGAAGGTCAACATGTTCCATACAACGTTCATTTAATCAGACAGAGAAATAGATGCTAGGTCACTGTTACAGAGTCGAAAATTCTTGGAATCATACCTGTAACATCTTTGTAGAACATAACAAGAGAACTCACGGTCCGAGATCCATGATACCGTACACGAACAGTAGAGTTCACGAGGAAAAGCGTAGGAAAGGCACGGACTCCATATCTTGATAACATTCTGCAATTAACACATTCAAGTGAATCCCATGCCAAAAAATAGTAAAAGCTAATCAAAATATTAGTTTTTCGAGTAAATACCCACCTTGGTTTGATACGTGATTCTTCAAAAGAGAAGTGAGCAATTGCTGGAAAAAAGGATGATAACTTTTGAAAATCTGTCCTGAAGATCTTCGAGAAAGGACACCATGAAGCATGAAAAAGAATAGCCACAAAATCTTCCCTGTTCTGCAGCACTTGTGTCACCGCCCTTTGCAGAACGCCATCATCTCCCTGCAACACAAAATATAGAGCAATGAATCAACAAAGCTAGAGTAGTCCACTAAACATTAAAAAATATATGGGTCCAAATCACTTCGTCAGATGCCCAGTCAGTTCGGCCAATTAGATTGTGCACATAAATCTGAGCGTACCAGTTTCAACTTTTTATTTGGCCCAAAGTTGATCCCTTTGCCCTGACTTCTCATACATTCTTAACAAAGTTCAGCGCTTCCATGCTACTACTAAGAGGCCTTATGAAAGTAGTATCACAAAGGATCCTGGGACATTCCAAGATATGATCTGTACATAGCATGTGGATCAGCACCAACATTCTTATCTCTGATCAGGACCTGGACTCGACTTACTTGGGTGTTTTTCAACCTTGAAGGAGGATATCAGGTGGGATTCGCAAGACTTATACAAAGAATCTAGAGCAGCATCTAGGTACTGGCTTTATTCAATGGCAGAACCTTCATCTTGAGCTTGTTGGATGCACATATTGGTTGATGGGATCAGAGAAGACGAGGCACCATGGAAGAAGATGAGAGAAACCTAATATAGAAATTCAACCTGGCATGGAGCCTAAACGCACAGGCTCAAGCGTAATTACAACATAAGAGCCAAGCTGGGTGTGAGAGGGATTCATATCAGTCTCCAGTGGTGAGATTGACGAACAGGAGCGGGACTTGAAGCATGTTGGAGACTGGAGAGGAAGGTTAAAGTTGTCATGGTGTAGAGCGCAGATGAGGGGAGAAGTAGAAGGTAGAGTGATGCTTCACCTAGTTAGTGGTGAGCACTCTTAAAAGCAAAATGCGCTCCTCTATGAAAAAGGTAAATTAACGCATAAAAATAACTCCAATAGTTTAATCATTTATGTTCTATAGACAACAACGCTATATCATGCATAGAAAGACACGAGTTATGTGGTGCATACAAGCACTTGCTAACTATTAGACAGGTTTATTCTGAGGGACTGCGCATCCAAAAGAAAAAAATGCTTCCATAGCCAAGTAGTTCGTGCGTGTAACATAAGTAACTGAAAGTCAGGTCCTAAAGGTGGACAACATAAAGATCAGGCAAATCATTCTCATATTAAAATCAGTGCCAGTTATAGATTATCGAATCAGGGACAAGTGACTCCCAAAAAAGAAAACTAGGGAGCACATAACTCAGCATCAGTTTTCACAGAATTAGTGTAAACAAAAGGGTAGGTTGGACGGTTGGAGTGCGAATATTTTGCAACTAGTTGCACCAGCAACCCATTGTCGGATGCCCCACTTCGGAGTTTTCAAAAAAATGCAAAATAAATCATGCATATAGATTATGCTATATCATGAGCACCCACAAACTTTCATCCAAAAATATGATTATATGTGACCTGTGCAAAAAAGAAAAGTATCTAAGCTAATAGTATCATGTGCTATTCAAACTCCATTTGTCTTTTTTTGAACAATCGGTGACAGCTAATTTCTTCAAAAAATACCATCAACATAATTTAAAGCTGAATCAAATTATATGTTTAAAAATGCACAATGTCAACAAAAATCAGGAGTAGTATCATGCAAAAGATAACCATACAAAGACAAGCTTAGAGCGCATCTAAATCCAATTTAAGTCCTTATGCTTGCAGCCTCCCACTTGTGCCCTCCCTTCAACTTAAGAAAGAACGTAGTTCAGTCCAATAATCAGAATTATGTCACCAAGCCATGGAACCCTTCCGGCCTTCCCCCATATTGTCCCCCACCTGATTGACATACTTACAAAGTTCCAATTCAAAGTCAACTTAACAGCGAAAATCAAATTGGGGCGTGGTGACAAAATCTTCTCGTACAAGGCAGCATACATTTGATCATCACGGAAGCACAACATTATTAATCTACGGAACCCTATGCAGCGAAGGATGAATTTAGGCAGCGAGATCACAAGTCACGCTGACCTCCACGACGCCCACGTGGTGGACCCGGAGCCCCTGCGAGTCCGCCGCGGGGCACGAACCCGACGCCTCGGGCAGGATGGCGACGGCGGCGGGCGACTTCGGGCAGGCCCCCTCGCTGGCGGCGACGAGGAGGGGGAGGAAGAACAGGAGGAGCGCCGCCACGGAGGCCCTCGCCGACATGGCGAGCGCAGGCAGGCGGAGCCTAACAGATCGCGTCGGCCCCGGGCTCGTCCGCCGCTGCGCGCTCTCTGCGCCGGGGCGCGAGCGGAGGGGAAGAGGCGCAGCGGCGGAGTCAGCGTCAGCAGCCGCGAGGGGAGATGGGGATGGCGATGGAGAGGAAGGGTCAGAGACGGATGCAATTGGCTCCTTGCCTCCTTCCTCCTGTTGTTGGGAACTTGGGAAGGTCGCCCCCGTTTCTCGCGGTTCCCGTGTGGATTTTTGGGAGTAGCTGCGATACGGGCGTGTGTTTTTTCCCCGAGGATGATGTTTTTATTTTTTCTGTCTGTTTTTATGGTTATTACTAATAAAGGTTTTTAAAAATTTATGTTTTGTATTTAGGCCCGCAATAAAAGTTATAGATCGACTCGTTTTGTAGCTCGACTCGAGGACACACTCGAAAAGAAATGAGTTGACTATGAGTGTCTTATAGATCTTGAGCCAGCAATAAAACAAGCTATTTTGAAGAAATTTATAATGTTGCCGTTTTTATTTGCCCTTTTGTTGATTCTCAGTTAGCCGAGTTTTAGCTTAGCTCCCAGTCGACATTGTTATTCGTCGGATGGTTTTCGTCAGGACCTCAAGTGGTGGACCTAGGCTGCGCTCAATGGTGGTGTTCTAGTATTTTCTATTTCTGTCGCATCTTCTCTTTTTGGTCTATGCCTATTAAAGCCGACTTTTTCATGTTTAAGGCAGATTAAGTGATAGGTTGACTCGGGGAAACGGAGGAAAACGAAAGGACTAGAGGTCAACTTTGGTGATTTTCTCCAACAGTTGGGTTCTTGTATGTTCCCATTCTTTAGAGGTGGTGTGCATTTTCCTATCTACTTTCTTTTTCTATGTTCTTTTTTATTAGTTCTCCGGATGTGGATACATTTTCTAGGGTTTTGTTCTTCAAAGATATTTTGTAGTTGACATATATTCTTTGCTTAATATGAGGTGCAGCAGCAAGGTTTTTTTGGTTCTTAATATGCTTAGGTACTTCCCCTTGACATGTGAGCATGTACACATCCCTACATGCCTACTACAGATAAGATTTATTTGTTGTGAACAATTGAGCTCTCATTTTACCAGATTTTGCAACTGTTTTCTCAATCCTATATTTATACAATAACTCGACTTGCTTGCATGCAGAAAATAGGTCCTTGGCCCATGTATCCACCTCACCTACCCCTTCACCCTAAGCACTATCAATACCTCCCTATGTTGAGATCCGGAGGCTGCACCTCGGGGTTTGTTGCCGGGTGATCTTTCCCTACAGACCTTGCCATTTATCTACACTTTATTTTTGTTTCCTTCGCGATTTTCCTTCGTTCTCCATTCATCGCCCCCTCTCGCCGTCAATCTGTGAAGATCAGACCGCAACCCACAGCAGAGGCGGAGCACATCCTCGGGATGGAGGCGAGGCATGACGCGCGACATCGGGAATAAGTTGGGGGTAGCGTGAGATCTGATCTCACAGACACAGTGCTAGATTTTGTTTGTGCCCAAACCGATTGAACAGATGGTTGAGATGTATCCGCTCTTGATCCTACAATAACTAATGTGTAAAACTGAGGAGTAAGGACAACTCACCATTTTAAGAGGTTCAGATTGTTGCGAAGATATGCTCATCCACTCGCGCGTGCACTAACTGGATTCCTACACACGAGTACGTCATGCAGTAAGACAAAGTTGTGCAGAAGCATGGATTAAAATTCCATTCCAATATAAATTAAGGTAGCATATTTTGCATTTGCAAATAGTGACATCCTCTATTGAGAAACGTACATAAAGGTGCATCTCAAATGTAAGAAATTGCAGGATCTTGGTGGAATTTTTCTGAACTGAACAAATTATGCTATGTTTTTACTAAAAATTTGAGTGAAGTGGTTTTTTTCTTAAAGTCTTAGATGTGACTGAACACTTGCAAAAAACCAGTAAGATACAATGAAATGGGCCTACTATGTACACGAGTACATCATGCAGTAAGACAAAGTTGTGCAGAAGCATGGATTAAAATTCCATTCCAATATAAATTAAGGTAGCATATTTTGCATTTGCAAATAGTGACATCCTCTATTGAGAAACGTACATAAAGGTGCATCTCAAATGTAAGAAATTGCAGGATCTTGGTGGAATTTTTCTGAACTGAACAAATTATGCTATGTTTTTACTAAAAATTTGAGTGAAGTGGTTTTTTTCTTAAAGTCGAAGATGTGACTGAACACTTGCAAAAAACCAGTAAGATACAATGAAATGGGCCTACTATGTAATGGGCCAGGCCCGAATCCCCCATGTCGAATCCAACAAAAAGATCCCAACGCCCAGGGCAAAACCCCTCTTTCCTCTCCGGCTCTCCTCACCTTGGCGGCTCCTCCTCTTCCGCCGCCTCCACTCGAACTCCGCCGCCCCCCACCTCTACGTATCCAGGTACCGAAGAATCGCCAAATCCTCCCTTCGTTTTAACTCAGTTCCCCTCCGCCTCGAAGATTTCCTTGCTTCGGTTGTGATTTTCGTTCTCTAATAACGGTGCTCCGTAGGTTTATTCAAGAACAGAGAGGTAGATAGACATGGGGTTGAGGGACAAGAAGAGGAACCAGAGGCGCGTGCTCTCGCGGCGCTCCGCTGGTCCCAAGACCGGGGAGGGGAAGGATTTCCTGGTACGTGCTTTCATCTGAACCAAAAAAAAGAGAACACATCCTTTTGGTTGTTGTCGCTGATGTTGTGTTGTGATTGGTGCAGCCGCTGGAAGCCAAGGAGAAGAGGATCAAGGAGAAGCAGCCCGAGGAGGTGGAGAACACGGCCACCGTGCTGTATATCGGGCACATCCCCCACGGCTTCTACGAGGACCAGATGCAAGGTCTGTCTCTGTTGGTTAGTTTGGACAAGTGTAGTTGACGCTAGGAATTTGGTCCTAACGGCAACCGTTGCTGGTCTGGTTAATTTTGCAGGTTTCTTTCAGCAGTTTGGCGCTGTTAAGAGGGTCAGGATTTCCAGGAACCGAAAGGTATTCTTATATACTGCCTTAAGTGGTGCCTGGTAATATGTGTGTATTTCCTCTAGGCCTCTAACTTTCTCTTTGTTGATATATTTAGACAGGAAAGTCTAAGCATTATGGATACATCGAGTTTGAGAACCCTGAGGTAACCGCAGGCGTTGTCAAATTGGGGGCACACTGTATGTTTCTTTTCTTCTCACAATTTTGGGCATGTTCTGGTGTATCAGGTGGCGAAGATTGTAGCTGATGAGATGAATAACTATCTGTTGTATGAGCACACCCTGCAAATTGCGCTTGTCCCACCAGAGAAAGTCCATCCCAAATTGTAATCACTGCAACTACACTGCCTATTAAATTGAAGCACTTGCTTCTGTTTGTTTTTTGCTTTGTGATAGTGTAACATAGTTTTCATCTTTTCTTTAGTACTGCACATTACTTGCCACTAACTGAGGTAAAAAAGATATCTATTCATGCAAATGGTGCATTACATGTCTGGTATTATGCTAGTTCATTTGTGCAAATAGAAATGAATTAATGTTGCAAGCACATCAGGCTAATGCAAAACTGGTGTCATATACTGTATATTGCTAATTGCATCATACAAAATGTAAGTCTTGTCAGAAATATACAAAAAAAAGTGCATAATGAGTGGTGTAGGAGTGATTGTCCACAAAACGATCCATATACCAAGAATCGACTATGATTCGAATCGATAATGGTGAAAATGTTGTGATAGTATCATTATACTTAATGCAATGTGTATATGACACTGTGTCGATAAGTGCGCAGTCAAGCTTGGGTGGTAATCATTCGTCCATATGGATTTATACTTGCTTCTTTTCTGTACTTCACCTGGTGCTTGCGATAATTCTTACTGCACTATAGTTTTGTTTCCCTGTGCTGTTGTACCAATATAGCTGTGCATAATCTCTGTTTCTTGCTTCTTAATAAAAATGTGAACACAATTCTCATGATCTACAATGTCCACATTGCGTATCAATTTTAGATGGAAAGGGGTGCGGAAGGGATTTGTACCAATTGACCGGGTAGCAATTGAACGGAAGAAGCTTAGCAAGGTAATCCATTTGCCAACTACAGTTGGGACATGAACATGTGTGCTATAGACTAATAGGCTGTTTCGTTACCAGGATAGAACAGTAGAAGAGCACAAGAGGATGCTTGAAGGAATTGTAAAACGGGATGAGAAGCGCCGTAAAAGAATCATGGCTGCCGGCATTGATTACGAGTGCCCCGCCCTGGTAAGTAACACTTGATGCTGTTTACTGTTATTTTGAATTTGTCTTCCTTAATTAGATCTGAAATATTTCACTAAGTTTTTTATTTGACATGAACTGATCTGTTTGTATTAGGAATAAATCGTGTCAATTTTCTGGAACCCACTAGTTGTTACCATACGATTTGTGAGATATGGAAAGAGATTAACCTAGAAATTCTCTGTTTCCCTCAATCTACCTAATCCCCTGTTCCCTGCCACCCAATGCTGTGCGAGCTGCCACCTCCACATCTCTCTTCCTCGCCTCTCTTCTTCTCCAGATCTCCCTTATGTAGACCTCCATCTCCTCCCAGCCTGCTGACATCCATACTCGATACCAAAATCTGGCTTCCTTGGCTTCCATTGATGCAGGCCTCCTTGAGGTCGCCAGTGTTGAAGGCAGCTGTTGTCCTTGGTGGCAGACTGGCAGTGTGGAGCTCTGCCATGCGGGTTGGTCACCACGTTGCTGGCCATATACATCTTGAGACGCCATGTGCCACAGTGGCGCCGTGTCATGATGAGAGCCATGTGATGAGCTCCTCGAGAGTTTTACAGAAATTTTCGACATTTTTGCAAGCACATTTATACCGACAAGTGAACTTGCTGACAACAACAGTGCTGGCTTCACCCACGCGCTTGTGACCTTGATGATCCGCTGCTCCCTGAATTAATAGCGATCAATGAGAAAACCTTTGCCACTCTACAGTTTTGCGTCTGTTCTGTTTGGAACTCCAGTTTTGTTTGTGCCAAAATAGAGGTTGAAGAAGATCCTTAGTCCTTACATTTGGGCCCAACATGGCAGTGGTGACAGTACAGAATGATTGACTGAAGAAACCCGTGTTAGAAATAGTACTATCATATTGGCTGTAGTGTTTCCAGAATATTGCCATAGAATTTAAATGGTACTGGACAAATTGCAACTTTTTTTTGTCCTGTGGCAAAAGACATAGTTGTAAACTTGTAGTCTCCTAGAGCCAATTTCTGCGTGTTTACTGTGTAGTCAGTTTCTTATTCTTATATAGTTATCTTACATTTGCTCACTGGAACCGAATAATTTAGGCAATAGCACCAATATTCGTTGCAAGCTTTGCTTAAATCATACTTTGAGCTCCATTTTTTTGTTTCATGCTGTATGTGAACCGTGGGGATAGATTATGTGGATAAACAGTTCATAATTGAGCAGTACTTCAGCTCTTTACTTCTAGCTGGATTATCTTTGTTACATGGTGTGACATTTTTCTGATCCTATGCTATGTGAGATCGTGGCAAAATATTTGCCTGGTTGCTAAAGTTTTCTCGGTTGCGCAGGTTGGCTTTCAGCCTTCTTCTAAGAAGATCAAGTTTGATGAGGATTAGCTACATGGAGGGCATATGCATCTTATCCAGTGGGAGTGATGGGACTGTCGAGTTAAAACATGCCTGATCTATTTTAGCGAGGATGAGATGGTGATTTCGTACTTCGGTTATGTTTGTCTTGAGTCGATGTTGTATTAGTTAAATGACTGGTCTATCTAGCAAGGAAGCATATGAAGCTTGGATGAACAAAAATACTTTTGCTTCGCCACACCTTGATGCATATTTACATCTTCAGCTGTCAAAGCTGTCTTGCTGCATGTTTGTGACACAGTAGCTTTGCAGAATTTTGCGAGAAAATGTTCAATCAAATCTGCACAAATTTAGTACTCCCTCCGACCCGAAATAAAATAATGGGCGGGGCTGTGTTTAAATTTCATTTTACAACCCCCCCCCCGCTATTTCGATTTTCTTTCAAATAAGTCCCCAATCTCCCCAATCACAGGTGCTCGAGCGGCGCGGCGGATCGCGGCCGTCCTGAGCTCGCCGGAGAGAAGGATTCCGGGGCGGCTCCGCCCGCTCCCTCGGAGGGCTTCCTCCGCCGGCCTCTTTCCCTTCCCATCGCCGCGCGAATCCGGCGGCGGCCACCGAGGGGAGGACGGTGGAGGCGGCGTCGCGCGCGGCGGAGCAGGCGCGGGGGCTGCAGGACGCAGCGGCGGCGCTGCTGTCGCGGACGTGGGCGGAGGAGGAGTCGCTGCGCCGCCGCGCCGGCGTGCTCGGCGAGGAGAGCTCGCACGCCTGCGCAGGCCGTGTCCCGGACGTCGCCTCCCGCCGGGCTGTGCTCGTCTGCTCGTCTCCTCCCGCCGGGCTGTGCTCGTCTGCTCAAGCCTCCTCCCTCTGCTTCCAGTGGTTAGTAGGAGCCATCTTGTTCACCCTCCTCATGTTGTTCTGTCCGAATCTGCAATCAAAGTTTGTCAATGTAGCAAGCAATCAACACAAAGTTAGTGTCTGAAAACTAACATGTTGGTCACCACGCATTTGCTGATTGTTTACTGAACCAGAAGCTACGGCTTAATCTGTGCAACATCAAGTCCAAACAGTCCTTTGCAGTATCTGTGCAGCATCAAGCCCAAACACTCGACATCTGTTTGTTTCCTGAACCTACGTCGAGTGGCTTCAGTAACTACGGTTTCTCCTGGTTGGATTCCAACGGAGATGGATGTATCAAGATAAACAACATGTTCAGTTTCAGTAAAAATGCAGTCCACATAGTAATGTAGCAAGCTGTTGTTGCATATCAAGCAAGGATCTGAAGCTGCTGTTCTAAAAACCTTACCAGTCAGAGACATAGACAACAAATGTTCTAAAAACCATACCAATCAGAGAAATCTGAAGCTGCTGTTGCAACTGAAACACAACTAACATGCCAAATGTTTCTGGAATTCTGGTACTCCAGCATGTTATGTTTGGAGAGTGTTGTTATGTGCAGTTCATTTGCAATTTCATATGTAAGCAATATTCTGTTACTCCTGTGTGTAAGCAATATTTACCAAATTCTGGCAGTTGCCTTGTTCTGCCAGTTGTCACTACTCATGTGATCTCACTGTACATTTGTATACTTCACAACACTACAATATTGTCTGTTTAATTGAACCACTTCTCAATTGCTTTTCTGGCTTTAATCAACGGAAACAGAGTCATCAAGGAAGCAGCAGTAATTTTCTCTGAAACAAAGTCGTCTAAAAATGCAGTCCACACTGTTGCATATCAAGCAAGGATAAAATGTTGTTGCATATCAGGAGTACCAGTAAGTGAGATGGAAAAACCTTTATGTCTTGTTCTTCTTCCTTGGAATAACCAGCACACCACTGTTGATGAATTTATGCTCCAGAAATATAATAGAAAAACTGAATTAGCAAGTAGCAAGCAAGCTACTGCTATACAAACAGTGGTGAGCATTTGTTTGCTGTGTGAGCATTTGTTTGCTGCTAAAATATACTCACTTCTGCTGCATTCACTTCTGCTCTATTGTTTATTAGCAGCCTGTTTTTTCCTGCATTACCTTACACCATTTCCTGCAAATAATTCAACAAGTAATTATTAGCAGCAGCCCATAAAATCGTGATGAAAATATAATGTACATTTTACACATTGCTATACTTTTACTGATGCAATATTGTGGTTATGATGCCTATATTAATTTCAGAGAAACTAAATACTCCTCAATTGCTTTTCTGCAGGTTGCCCAGTCCACCATAGGACAAGATGGTCCTCTTTGATATCAACTTAACTCCGCCACAAGAGCTGGATCTCAACTTCAGTCCAAATACTCCACAAGAACAAGAACAAGCTGCTCATGTTCAAGAAGAAGAAGAACAAGAACATGTTGTGCAAAGACATGATGTGCCGGAGAGTTCTAAATTTGCAGCATATATTGCACTCAAAGCTTTAGGAAAAGATAGACCCGTGGTGAAGGCAGATAAGGAAAATGTGGCTCAACTTTTGGGAATAAGTCTCAGATCTGTCGAGAAGATATGGAAGAAGGCCATGGATCAAGAGGGCAGAAATGAAGTGACTGATTTCTCAAATAAGCGGAAGGGCAGGTGCGGAAGAAAGAGGAGGGAGCTTGAACTCGATGAAAGGGTGCCTCAAATTCCCTTCAACCAAAGGGGTACATTGAGGGCGCTGGCTAGGTCCCTTGATATCCCTTTCACAACACTGCAAAGGAGGTTGGAATGGGGCGATTTAAGGCGCCATACCAATAGCCTGAAAACACACCTATCTTTGGAAAACAGATTAAGAAGGCTCATACATTGCATCTCAATGGTCGATGAAACCACAATCTTACAAGCAAAGATTTGGTTCAAAAAGATGGGGAACACAATGCACATGCATGAAAAATGGTTTAATATGACTAAGACAGATCGGACGTACTACCTAACACGAGAAGAACCAGCACCAGTTCGTACTATCCACAACAAAAACAACATCGGCAAGGTCATGTTCTTAACTATAGTTGCTAGACCTAGACATGATGAGCAAGGAAACGTGACATTTGACGGAAAGGTTGGCATCTGGGCTTTTGTCACAGAAGATGTTGCCAAATACGACTCAAAGTATAGGACAAAAGGCACAATGGAATTAAAGAACGTCAATGTTACTAGAGACATCATGCGGGAATACCTCTGTGAGAAGGTAATTTCAGCAATTGTAGAAGTGTGGCCTGATGATGGATATGCGGAAACAATATGGATACAGCAAGACAATGCTCAAACGCATGTTTAGCCTGATGATCCTGTATTTCTGGCTGCCGTAAAAGCTTCAGGACTGGATATTAGGCTGACTTTCCAACCTCCTAACTCGCCGGATTTGAATGTTTTGGACCTTTGCTTCTTCAGCTCCATCCAATCCTTGGCATTTGAGAGTGCACCTAAAAATCTCAAAGAACTGATAGAAACAGTGGAGCAAGCTTATGATGCATATGACGTGAAGACACTTGCCAAAGTGTATATCACCTTGCAGTCTGTCTTGTTGGAGATTATGAAAGACCAAGGTGGAAACACATATAAGCCACCCCACATGGGCAAGGACAAGCTAATAAGAGAGGGAAAGCTGCCTAACATACTAGAGGTTGATAGCACACTGTATGAAGATACCTTAAAGCTAATAGCCGACTATGAGAAACAACTAGTGGAGCAAGAGGAGGAGAAGATGAAGGATAAACAAGCAAAGAAAGCATCAAAGAGAAAAGGAAGGTCCCAAGTAATCCTGGATTATGACTCAATGATCGCAGGAAAAGAATATGCCACATGGTTGAAGGACCCTTCAAGCATTGTCCGTCCACGCCGTCGAGTCAAGAAACTTGATTTCATCCGGGAAGCACAAATAGGTGAATTCGAAGCTGCAATACAACCAATAATACAAGAGAAGCATAAGGAGAAGAAGAGGAAGGGAAAACAACCAATAATAGAAGAGAAGCATGAGGAGAAGAAGAAGATCGGGGAGAAGAGGAGGAGAAGATGAAGGGCTATACAAGAAGGCCAAGGAAGGCACAAAACAAACAGCAAGCCCCATCCTAAATTAGTTGGAGTAGAAAGACAGCAATCAACTTAAATACAAGACTCGGCTATATGCCCTAATGAGACAAATATTCATGAGTTGTAAAGACAAATATTCATGAGTATGTGATATTCATGAGTTGTAAAGACAAATATTCATGAGTATATTATGCATATATTGATGTTGTATGTGATATGTGTCAATTAAGTTTCTAAATAAACACTATGGTTACAGACCATAGTGTGTGGTGAAGCTTGCTTCCACTATATGTGCTCCAAACATTTTTTTTCACCAATTTTACAATAAGCAGAAGCAAGTTTACAACAACTACTACTAGTGCATCAGTAAGTAAGCAAGCTAGCAAACATCAGTAAGTCCACAATAGGCTGTCATTGTTTGCACTTGCATTGCAAAACTGAAGATAAACAAACAGCTACGAGCGAGGAGCTAGCCGGAAAACACCAATGACCGCTACGAACTATACTGTATAGAAAACATTGCGGGCATATTGATAGGAGCTAAGGCGTAAATTCAAAGTAGCCCTGACCATTCATTCAACCTGATTGGAGAAGTGCAGCAGCTAATGGACTAGTTCGATCAGCTCGAGATAAAGCTAGACTCTACTCATCGAGCAAGCTGAGCAGAGCTTTTAGTCTCAGAGTATCGAGACGAAAGCCTCCACTCCAAGCCAGAACCCCTAGCGAGCTCAATCGGGATCGCCTGCCCAAAACGGACCTCTCGCGCGGCAGGCGAGGGAGGGGCGGAGCAGGCGGCGCGGGACGGGCGGAGCCGGGGACGAGTGACGGGCGGAGCCGGCGGCGAGGGACGGGGGCGAGCAGACAGGGGAGAGCTGCGGGAGGACGCGAAACTTCAGGTGAAATCTTCCTGGGGGGTTTCTGTAAAATATCCGACGCGCCCATTAAAACGGATCGGAGGGAGTATTTTATTTCACTAGCATACTTGTAGCAGTAAATGGCCTTGCAAATGGATCTGCTTTTCTTTTTTTAGGGGAAAAATGGAGCAGCTATTCTAATTTAAATTTTGGAACCCTCGCCATCCTGATTTGCATCGAAAATTTGAACCCACATCGGTTGAGTGTTTCTAGTTTGCTACATTACCAACGCGGTCGGGGAGTGCGTCCGCCGGGGATCCTGTCTTCAATGTGGGGTTGAATCTGCAAGTTAGGGCAGCTTCAATTTGTCGGGATGTGTTCGTTTGTAACTTTGTATTCGCGCAGGTAAAATGTAAGGCCTAACGCAGCGACGAACGGGCCGATGTCTGTTTTCCTATCCGTTTTGATCCATTTTCAGCCTAAATTTAGGCTGAATTTGCGTCGGCCACGGACACATGCGGACGGGTGATGTGTCCTCCCCTGCCTGCACACCAGTTTAATTGGAAATGTGGAGACTCTTTTTTTTTTTGCCTTGGTCTAGTGACAACGAAGACACACTTCTCCTTTTTTTTTTGATACTTCAAAATTAAAGGTGTATCGGAGAATAGATTCTGAAAAGAAAAGTGATTATAAAATATGAGAACAATATCTTATATAATATTGTCCGTCGAAAGAGCGAGGAATAGGAAAATGAAGCAAGGCCCGTGTACATGGGAGCAACGATGTGGTCGAGTGGTAGATGAATCCGCTGGTTCGGCCGGTCGATGGAAATCGTTTCCGCAATTCCGTTTTGCTATTTTTTTGGCGTGGAAAATGTTATCTCTAGAATAATCGGGCCACGAATTGTAGCACAACTGAGAACACTACTAGCTTTGTCGAACAGGAGTATAGTACCTCCGGATGGCACCCACCGGGTTCGGGTGTAGGTTTGGCACCCCATACCCGCACCCGTCCCTTCTCCCCGCCCTTGCGACCCGCCCACATACCCGCTGCCGGGTACAGACTTTCACCATACCCGCCACCCGCCGGGTTTGCGGGACCTGACGGGTACCCGCCAAGTTCTTGCTGAAGCAGCAATATGACAGATTTTTAACAGCAATTTACAACAACAAATCACATCAATATACAAGAACAAATCACAACAATATGTAGCAACCGGCGACGGCAATCCGCCGCGCACGACGCCTTCCTGCGTCCCTTGGAGGTCATCGGCGAAGGGCCCGTCGGTCCCCTCGTCCGACTCGGACGCCATGGCCCTTAGGGAGCGGCGGAGGAGCGCCGCGGGAGGGGCGGGGTGGCGCACGGAGGCGCTGGATGCCAGGAGCGGGGGTGCAGGACGGGCGTCGGAGGAGCGGCGGCGTAGGGAGGCGCAGGATGGCAGGAGGCCGGAGCGGCGACGGATGGGGACTCGGCTGGGAGGAAGAGGAAAATGTGGTCGAGTGGGGAGTGTGTGCGTGCGGCGCTGGGGGTTGGGGAGTCAGAGTTTGCGTCAACAGATTGACTGGTAGGGCTCCTCTATATTTGTTACTCACTGACATGTGGGGTCGACGGGTAAGCGAGTTAGAGGGTACGAGTTTGACACCTCCATACCCGTCTCCGCTAGATCCGACGGGTTTTAATTTTTCCCGGTAAACACACCCTCGGATTTTTTTTCTACACCATACCCTCTCCATCACAGTACACGGAATCACCGATCACGGATGGTACCAGCAGCGGCAACACAGAAATGCCAAGGCGCTACAGCTCGGACACGTCGTAGGGACTACTGTAGTCCTGTTGTTGCTTGGATTAAATGGAGGAAGTGTCGGTGAGTGGCACCGCCGCCCACCCGGAAAGCGAAACCGCGTGGACTGCCCACCAGATCGAGCGGAGCCAAGACAGAAGACGACGGTGCTTCCGTGCAGCCCGATGCGCGCCTGTGACCCTCCTCCCCCCTTGCTTGCTTGTCCCCTTCCCCCTTGCATGCATCGCCAATTCGCCATTTCTGACGCATGGCATCCGCATGGCAAGTACCGTGGCCGCTTTCACTCGTTAATGCTGGGTGGATCCTCTCTCTAATCATCATCTGTTGCCTCACCACTCTTCCTGCAGTGCTCAGAAATACGTAGTGGCTAAAAAGGTTCATCACATTGTATTGGGTTTATCACGAAATGCCACGGCTAGGCTATCGATCGAGCACTCCCATCATGGTGGAGCAGGTATGGAGCAAACAAATTGTTATCCTAACGTTTATTACTCCCTCCATATCAAAATATAAGCCTTTCTAGCATTTTTCTTAGTGGCTTATATTTTGATATGGAGGGAGTATATATATTTTCGTTTCTAAATGGAGTCCCCCAAATCTTCGGTCACCATAGAGCTTTTCACTCGTGAAAACAGATACTGCAGGAGTGCAGGGTTGACTCGAGGTGTCATCGTCGAGATGTTTGCAGGTGGAACCAAACATTCCATCACCGACAGCTGAATTGTTTACTAATCCTAAAGCTGATGTTTTTTTAAACGGGGGCTAAAGCTGACAATTTGATTCCAGGGGGACCAAGGTCGATGCAATGCGGCGCGAGCCAAAACCCATGGACCGCAAGCGGCCATGCCATTGCATGGAGGAAGGTGACCTTGGGCCAACCTATTTATGGCTCTCCAGTCCAAGGTCAATAATTTAGAGGGGTAGAGACAGTGGTCATAGCATTACTGTTTGGGATTAGAAGCAGTAAGCAGTAAGTGAGGGTCACGGGAGCAAGCGCAGCTAATGCGACTCACCTAACCAAATTCTAATGATGCAAGAAGAACGACAGGAAGGTCCACTGCAAGATCAAATGCAGGAACTGAACAAGGCAGCAGCAGTAGAGGGAGAAGGAAGGTTGCTGGTACTGCACCCAGAGCAACAAAGACAAGAAGGAATGCTATTGACATCCCAGATCTCAATGAAGAAGCACAAGAAGTTCAGCTGAGTCAGAGTGCACCACCTCCACCTGATGAAATGTAGCTTTGTTCTGTTGAAATAAGTAGTGTTCATGATTTCGTAAGACATATCACTGGATACAGTCATGTAATGTATTGATTCTGTGAGACATACATGGGAACAATATAAATTCATGCGATTTTTGAGACATTTATGCTATTCTGATATGTTTTCCATTGCTATGCGCTGAAAGTGTAAGCTAGAACCAACTGATGCAAGATAAGCACAACATTTGGGTTTTTGTTATTCCACACAACACAAGCATACATCACTACACAAATCCTATAATTATCAACGCAACACAAGCATAAATCACTACACTAGTTGCTCCTACAAGCACCATCACTAATTCCTTCCTATCTCTGATCCTTATCTCTTCCCTGTGCTTCTTTTGCATTTTGTTCTTCTCGGCCTTCAATTTCTGCACCTCCAGCTCCAATTCAGCATTCTTCCTCACCAGCAGCACATTGTCATCTTCGAGTTCCCTCATAGTTCGTCTGCTAACATACGGGTCCTGGTACTGGAATTCAGCAGCATTCACCTGTCGAGCAGAACACGGTCAGCTTAACTGACGACATAAAAATGCAGAGAAAATTTCTGAAATCAAATCGAGGCAGAGGATGCCAACCTGTGCAGGAAATTGCGATCTTCTTGCTGTCACCGTCGCCGTCGGATTCCAATACACCTCACCGGTCACCGTGGCCCATGGCTCACGGTCGTCGCTGCTCATCCCGCGGCCGCACCCGAGGCGACCGTCGAGCTCTGATTCGAGCAGCTCCAAGTTTCGAATCGTCCCCATTCGACAACCTCCGCCTCCTTCCTTCGAATTCTACCTGCTTCGCCTCAAGTCCGACGGCCGCGACGGTCGTCGTCGCCGCCGGGAGAGCTAGCTAGGGTTAGGGATTTCAGAATTTTCGTTTTAACTGGTCGTGGATATTTTCTGCGATATGAAAAAACCACAGGGGGTTCCCTGCAAAACTACCACGACCTGGCGTGTGCAAAGATCCACCGTGGCATCACACGTGTCAGCATCACAGCGATTTGGGACCAAATCGTATCAGGCAGACAAGTTGTGGTACCTGCAACGTACAATCTACAAGAAGTGGGACTAAATCGTACCAGAGGCGCAAGTTGTGGGACTAAATATGTTAATACCTCTTAGTTGGGCAGCCAGGCCTGGACGCCGACATGTCTCCTGTCACAGGTCAATGCCGAAAATTGTTCGGCACTTGCCCGCCTTCACTCCACAAGCCGACTTCAGTTCACTCACCATTTTAGCTTTTGTGGTACTAGTTGCAACTGTTGTAAGTTCATTAACATCCGGAAATGCATTTTGACTCACATGAGCATTTGCTCCTAGTGTTCAAAATCGTGTTTTAAAATGTTAAGAGAATTGAACAAAAAATTCGGGTGAACACCGCAACATTATGTGCTCACACATAAATTTTTATCAACAAAGACATTTTTTTGTGGTCTATGTCAAAAAGACAAAAAAAATGTCGGGTGATAAGTCATTTTGTAATACCAAAATTTGTTTTTTTACAAACCAAAAAAATCTTTTTCCCACGAAACTTCGTGCATGAACATTAAATGTCCGGAAATCTTTGTTAGAATTTTTCATATTTTAAAATGTTCTATATATTATTTTTTCATAATGTGAGTATCTGTTCATACAAGCCCAAACAATTTCTAGATTAACCTCATCCTATTTACAGCTAGTACCGTTTTCCTCCTTGACGAGACGGTATACTAAAGTGCATGATGCCATGCTTGCCGATGTGAAAACGTGAGTGGACAAATGGCTCCCAAGCTTCAGAGAGCTCTTTTTTGAACAAATTGGAAATGTCATTTGAAAGTTTTAATTTTTTTTGGAAAAAAATCCTACACGCAGATAATGATGAACTCTACTAGTGTGCAAAATATGAACCCAGAATTCGTTATATTTTAGGCTCAGAAAAAAAAGACAAAACTTGATGTGGTGACCCGTGGACATTATTTAAAATTTCAAAAATTGTCAGATTTTTCATATTTTTGTAGGCTAAAATATAACAAATTTTGAATTAAGAGTTGGCATGAGCTCGGTGTTAACTACATATAGAATTTTTGTTCCGAATTTTTTGAATCTTTGAGATCTCATTTTCAATTTTTTTAAAAGGACCAGCTTGGGCTCCATTGTAGTTTCCGATGTGAAAACCACTGAGGGCTCATTTGATTTGCAGGATTTTCAGAATGCAGGAACATGAAAAGCCTAGGATTGGAATGGCATGTCTTCTTCAATCCTACGGGAGTTGGAAACTATGGGATTTTGGATCCATGAGTTTTTTATTCCACAGGAAAATCAAAGTAATTGTGAAAAGAGATTGAAGCAGAGGGAAATTTTCCTTCAAAATAGAGTGCAAAGAAATCCTCTGTAGTAATTCTGAAATCTTTTGAATCAAACCATTGTAGACAAAAAATGCTAAGGATCTAAATCCTCCAAAAATGATACACAATTCCTTTGAATCAAAATAGTTTAGGGTCCCCAACTCCTCGCCATGTGTCGTTCGGTCAGAGCTGCTTGTTGGTAAATCTGCAGGTCTCTGGATTACTGCTGCTAGCCAATACCACTACGCCAGTGTATGCGTCTTCATAGTCGTCTCGACTCTGGAAGCAGAGTCCGGCAAAATGCCAAATCGATAAACTCTTACAAGAAGAGTTGGAAAACAAATGTGAACATACATTGATACCGGTGTTACGAATCTTATTTGTTTTGCAAAAATCACCAAATCCACTTTTTTATTTAAAACTTCGACATACATTTGCTAGATCGACGGAGCAACATGCTGATATCTCCCTAGTGAAGAGCCTTTTCCAGCCGAGAGGAATGATCAATCCCCGTCGCATATCTCCTTTTCTCAGAACTCTAAAAAACGAAACTGCTAATGAGAAGAATCGTACTATATCTATATCATTGGACTTGCATCGTGATTCGATCACCTATTAGTTACATTGGTTAAATTGCCACTCCAGAGATACATGCGGGACATATAAATCAGAATAAAGGGAGTAATACTTAGGAGAAATTGATGTTTGTTTCCCTCCAATTATGGAAATCAAACCGATTCAAAATGAGAAAGAAAAACATAATATGGAAAAAAATTAATAATAGCTTTCTCCGGTTGTTCTCATTGATCTTTCCATTTTCCTCCTTCCTAAATTTCCAGAATTCTTACAGCCATGCCCTTTGGCTTTCCCTATATTATAAAGTTTGCACATAAACCCCTAACGTTTCCATCGCTCAGCTCTTCTTCCACTCTTCGTCCGCGCCGTCATGGTAGGCCTTCTTCCTCTTCTCGGCACGCGCACACGCGCAGATGATGACAAAACACGCGGCGTACACGGCGTACACGCGCCAGTTGGCGCGTGGGGCCTCGCCGGCAGCGGCGCGATGGAACACGGCGGCGTAGTAGTGAAGGCCGACGGCCAGCCCCACCACCATCTGCGCCAGGCCGAGCGCCTTGGTGGCGTCCCCACCGCTGTCCTCCTCCGGCGCGGCGGCCCCGGAGAAGACGGCCACGAGGTCTGGAGCACGAGGTAGCCCATGAATCCGAGCGACTGCGCGGCCTGCGTCCAGGCGTACGCCGCCGGCGAAGCGGCGTGGAAGAAGCGGAGCGGCTCCAGCCCCGAGGCGGCAGCGGCGAGCGCGAGCGTGGCGAAGTAGATGGCGAGATACGCCTGCGAGAGCAGCAGCGCGCGGTGGAGGAGCGGCAGGTACGGGCCCATGCGCCGCACCAGCGCCGTGAGCATGAACAGAGGCAGCAGCAGCAGGGCCACCGATGCCGCGGACGCCGCCGCCGCCGCCCACCGGCCCCCCAGGATCGGCCGCACGCCGCCGCCGATCCCCGCGTTGGCGGCCGAGAGGTACGCCTTGGACGTGTACGACAGCCGCGCCAGGTCCGGCATGAGCGTCTCGTGCAGCCGCGCCGGAAGGCCCCGGAACTCGGACATGAGGTCCTCCGTCCCCTCCGCCTCCTCCCCCAACACCACGTCCTCCTCCACCCCGGCCGTCTCCTTGCTCACGGTCGTGTTCACCTTCGAGTTCGCCTTCACGTCGGCGACCACCTGCGTCTTCTTTGTCGATTTGGCCGGCTTGCCGCCAGCATCCGCCGTCGAATTAGACGGTTTCTTCGCCTTCGGGGCACCTCCCTCAGATTTCACCGGCTTGCCAGCGCCCGTCTTTGTGGACTTGCTGGCGGAATCGGTGCTCTTGGGCTTCGTGGTGGCCGCCTTGTCCGCCGGCTTGGCGGTGGCGGCCTTGTCCAGTTTCGCGGTGGTCGTCTTGTCCAGCTTCGGGACCTTTGGCTTGGCAATGGCCTCATCGCCGGCCGCTTTCGTGGTCGTCTTCTTGGTGATTTTCGCTGTCGCTGTCGGCTCCGATTTATTGCCCTTCACAACCACCTTGGCCTGGTTCTTGGCGTCGGGGGAGAGCTTCTTCTTGATTTTGGTCGCCGCGGTGGTCTTGGGCGCCTTGATCGGCGGCTCGTCCCCTTCGTCAGAATCAGACGACACGAGCGCCTTGCGGCTGCCGGAGAGCTTGGTCTTGGGCTTGGACGCCGGCGGAGCTGAGGAGCAGAGCGCAATGTGGGAGCAGAGGAGGGCCAGGAGCAAGAGCATCAGCAGTGGCCTCGGCGGCGACCAGGCCGCCATCTCTGGCAGTAAAGGAAGATCTGGTCGGGGTTTTGGGGGGACGAGATACGGCGAAGGGGCAGCGGTGCGGTGGTGGTACTAGCTAGATCCGGGAAGAGTGAGGAAGGGTTAAGGTATTTTTGGCTTTTTATATATAGAAATTGGAAGCGAAAAGGGGCGAGCGAGGAGGAGAGTGTGGGAGTGAGTGGGGAACGAACTGCACCACCGCTGCCCCGCTGTGGTGTTTGGCGCTGGGGGGAGAAGGGAGAGGACGGAGACATCGCTGGTGGTTGGGTTTGGCACGGCCGGTACAAGGTCACATGACAACATGCATGGTGCGTCTCCTCCGAATCGTGGAGACAAATGTCAAACGGCGCAAAATCTACCGCTTGATTAGCCTCTAGCCCTCTACCGCATATCACATCTCTTCTCTTTGCACATGACTGTTTGTGTTCACATTGGAAAAGTTGGTTCATTTTTTAACCAAATAGGGGAGAGGGCATAGGCTCCGTGCAGCCCTTCCATTAGTCCAATGACAGAAATGATTTGAACGGTACAGTCAGGACAATGTTAATAACATAATGAGTCCTTGCCTCTTTGGTTTAAAGGATTTTCAAAGGAATTTCGTATGATTTCAATCTATATGATTTTTTTAAGGAATTCATTTGGTTTAAAGGAATGGACATGGAATGCTTTCCTACACTACAATCTCATAGGATTTTTAGTAAGAACCTTTTGGAAAAAATTGCTATGTGTTTATGACAACTATGACTTATACTCAACTTTATAGAAAATTCATGCGATTTTCCTACTGTGCAACCAAATAACTAGTGAGACTGGTTCTTGCGTTTTCATTTCCTGTAAGATTCTAGGTGTCATGACATTCTTTCCTACGTTTTTCATATTCCTCTGCTTTTCAATTCATGTGAACCAAAGGGACCCTAAGCTGTAAACACAAAATGTAATGAGGGAAATATGAGTCGTGATTTTGATTCCCAAAACTCGATCTTGGCACGCATGCACCCAATTCCTCCTGAGTTTGCATTCTTCTCCATTAGCCAATTCGCAAGTCTTGAACCGATTTTTAATTGATTTTGTAGAAAATCAATGAAAATATTTACCTAACATGTCGCGACAAATCCACACGATGGATACTCGAAGAGCTGATTCCGGAGTGCCAATCTCTAAGAGTAACTCGTTGGTTCAAAATTGCTCTTAGACTCGTACTCTCACTCTCTTTCTTCTCATTTTTTTTTCTCTTTAAGAGAAATACACTAAAAACATAGTTATGTCGTATGAATCACCGTGCCAAAGAGTTATGTTATTCTTGCATGTTCACACGGAGTTATGCTGTATGAATACCATGACAACGTTAGAAACAACGGACGCTACACATAGTGCACTTCAAAATTTATTGGAAACAAAAACTATTTCAAAGTTTGACTGCATTTATATAAAAATAAATCAAACAATGATATGCTGAAAGTATTTTTTGTTTTAAATATGGAGTACTAATTTGGTTTCATAAATGTTGGCACCTTTTCTTATAAACACTATCAAATTTTAAAAGTTTGTTTTTTTCAAAATGTTGGAAATATGCCTTGTTTATTTCTAGTGTATTTTAGGGGATTGAAGGGGATTATCCCGGATCCCGGAAAATCCTCACTCGTCTGTTTATTTCTAGTGTATTTTAAGTGATTAGAGGGCATAATCTCTATATATCCCCCACCAACCATCTCATTTTTGCTAAAACAAAAACTCTAATCCATACTAGTGTATTGTATGGGAAGAGTATTTGTTGAGATTTGTGGGGATTGGGTGTTCACCAAATCCCTTCCATCCCCTAGAAAACCCTTTGAGTAAACATGGCCTTAGGGCATCTCCAGCCGTTGTGCCCCCCAGGCCGAAATCCGGCGCTATTTTGGGCCGCCGGGGGGGGGGGGGGGCAACGGTGCTATTCGGCGCGCTAGGGGCGGCGTTTTCCCAACCGTGGAACCCAGGCCCCCTCGCCCCCCCCCCCCCCCCCCCCCGCCGGCGATTTCGCCCAAATTTGACATATAAAAATTCCACAAACATTTCGGCATACAAATCCACACATAAATAGTTCAATATACAAATCCACACACAAATAGTTCAACATAAAAATGCACACACAAATAGTTCAACAATGCAAGAAAATAGAACAAATCAAACTAGGCATTGGCATTGCCATTGCCTTTGCGCCTCCACAAATGCTCCACCAGATCATTCTGCAGTTGTGTATGCATAACCGGGTCTCGAATCTCCTGGCGCATAGCGAGGAAGGTTGCCCATGTTGCCGGCACCTGGTGATCTACATCTGCAAGAGGACCCTGTCTGTAATATTCTTCAGTGTCATGCACCGGATCATCCCGCTCGCTCTCAATGATCATGTTGTGCAAAATCACACAACTGTTCATCACCTCGCACATATTGGCCTTCGACCAAGTCAGAGCTGGGTACCAGACAACAGCGAATCGAGATTGCAGCGCACCAAATGCCCGCTCAACATCCTTCCTGCAAGCTTCCTAGCTCTGAGAGAACCAAGCTTTCGCGGTTCCTGGCACAGGTGAAAGGACAATGATGTCGCCTAGAGGGGGGGAGGGGGTGGGGGGGGTGAATAGGCGATTAAAACTTTTTCGGTTTAGGCTTGATAATTGCGGAATAAAACTAGGTGTTTAAATTAACAAGAAACCCCAAAGTTATGTGGTGTTGCGTCGGTAACAGAAGCAAGAAACAATAAATAATCAGATAAGAAATAAGAAAAAAAGAGATAGGAAGCGAACTGGGCTGAGATACTTCGGAGCAGGCCGAGTTATCCTCAACTCGGAGTAGGACGAATCTTCCTCGGCTGGACCGAAGCTTGGCATGCCTCGGACGGGCCAAGGTGCCCCCATTCCTCAGATCAGGCCGAACTGCTGCTTACCGAGGTAAAGCAGGCCGACTTTCAGTCCAACCTCGGTTGGGCCGAGGTGGCTCAGACCCCGGCGGGCCGACGACTCCTCAGCTCGGCTGGGCCACGTACTCCGTAGCTCAGATGGGCCGAATCAAGCGTCACCACTCCTCGACTCGGTCAACTGCACTACATCGAGACTCGTCTTCAACCTCGACATCTCGCCAGCCCGGGCATCCCCGCACCGCCGACCTCGCGCCAGCCCCGGTCAGCGTCGACCTCCGTCTCGAGCCCAGGCCGCACCTCGACCTCGGTCGCGCCCAAGATCCGCCCGATGCCCGCGCCTCCCCGTCGCCACCTCCTCACCATGACGGACCCCCGATGCCCTCAACCTCGCCCCGGTCAGCTCCGACCTCGCCGTCCTCGACCCGGTCCGCTCCGACCCCGACGACCTCGACATTCCCAACCCCGGCTCTGTCGACCAGGCGACCTCGCGATCTTCATCCTGGCGTCCCCGATCTCTTCTCCGCTCCGGACTGGCCTGGTACTTTGGCTGGGCAGAGGGTCGTACCTCGGGTGGGCCGTTTTTCATACTTCGGCTGGGCAAAGCCCTGACTACTTCGGCAGGCCGAGGCATGTTCCACCCCGGGCTGATCCGAGGTTCCAGGAAGGCCGAGGCATGGCCTCCAGGTCCCGGCGTGGGCCGCGATACGCCGCAGGGTGAGTAACGACCCGGACTGCAACATCGGCACTACCTCGCAGTTGTGCTTAATATCTCCGCCAACCGATGTGTGGTAGCCTCGGCTGGATCCATGCATCCTTGACGGCTACGTCTCCGTCAACGCTACCTCAACCGGGACATCCCCATCCGGATCACCGCACAAATATCTTCCTCGTCCCGTACGAGATACTCTGCAAAGTGATTCCGGAGATGCCGGAGCCAAGAGCTAGAAGACAAAGGGAAGGACGGGCGCGCTGTGCCAAGCCTGTCCCATCGGAGTCAACTCAATGAACAGTGCGGTGAACAATGCGGTGAACAGTGCCACAGATGTGACAACATTACAACTACTGTGACGCAGCTACAGTGTTGATTAGACCCCCAGTAGTCACATCGGTGAACAGTGCTTTGTGTCCCCTTGTCCCCTGCATGTCCCCTGGGCTCTCTCTATATAAAGAGCACCAGGGGGAGGAGATGGGGAGAGGCTGGGCAGAGACACGCGCGCAGGCGCGCAGGGACAGCCCCCACGTTGGCTCACTTCCCCCCTTTTAGCTTAGCTTCTTCTTCTTCCTTGAGCTCCTCTCCGTGGCTAGCTCCTCACAACCCAAGGAGCACCTTGTACTTGTCACCTTGAGATATACACCAAGTAGGATAGTGCTGCAGTAGGGGTTTTACCTCCTCACGAGGGCCCCGAAGCAGGGTACATCGTGGTGTGCTTTGTGTTCTTGGTTTCTTGGTTTCTAGTTCATGTTCTTGCGGTTTCTTGCGTGTTCTTGCTTGTGCACTTCTTGAGTGCACAAACCCTCTCCCGAATCCTCAAGCGTCCATTCGGCCAAAGAATAAGCCACCCCGTGGCATCTGCGTGATTCCCACCACGACAGTTGGCGCCCACCATGGGGCTGATAGTGGCGCTTGCTGGATTAATTCGGATGGGACCTTCGTCATCAATGTGGGGACTCAACTTCGGCATCGTCCCCGTGTGTTGACTCATTTTCGAGTTGGCTACAGTGCGAATCCGAGGTGTTCTGGAATCCGAGCTGTTCTGGAATCCGAGATGTTCTGGAATCCGAGCTGTTCTGGAATCCGAGCTGTTCTGGAATCCGAGGTGTTCTGAAGTCCGAGGTATCCTGGGAAAATCCGAGTTAAGACTTGGAAATCCGAGTTAAGATTTCTCCAACAACCTGACCGTGTAAGTATCATTTATATGTCTGCCCATGCTTCTAGATAGTCTCAAACAGTACTCGGGGACTGGCCCCTCGTTTCTACCTTACTTTGGTTAGTCGTTCTACCCGGGACAAGATGTCTTGACCCGGGGACTGGATAGCCAGTCTGTTTTACACCTCCTCCTAGATAAGAAAAGTAACTCGGGGACTCGGTTGAAACCGAGTCTAGTTTTTTGTGCATAGTATCTGCTGTTAGATTCGTTTTCTATTAAGTGCTATAGCTGGTTTGCCTCGGTTAGTATAATTGTTATTCCCGTCAAATATTCTTCATGATATGTATGTTGGACTAACGTTGAAAGGTGACATCGGTTTTGTTGAGAATGTTCGTTACTGAGATATCCTGGAAAATCCGAGGTATATTGGAAATCCGGGTCATATTGGAAATCCAGGTCATATTGGTAATCCGAGGTATATTGGTAATCCGAGGTATATTGGAAATCCGGGTCATGTTGGTAATCCGAGGTATATTGGAAATTCGGGTCATGTTGGTAATCCGAGGTATATTGGTAATCCGAGGTATATTGGAAATCCGGGTCGTAATGGAAATCCGGGTCATAATGGAAATCCAAGGTATCATGGTTATGTTGGTTATGTAAAAATTATCCAAGGTACCCTAGCATTATCGGTATTCTCTAGATCGCCGTGTGTTTCGGTTTACCACTGTATCACGGTATGATTCCCCATCCCGGATCGCCGTTTTATTTCGGTTTGTCACAATATCATGACATCATTCCATATCCCAAATCATCGTTTATTCTGTTTGCCAATGTATCATGGCATTACCTGTGTACCAGATCATTGTTTGTGTTTGTTAAGTCAGAGGCAACCTTTGAGATATGTTTTTGCAGGTTATATGTCAAACCAGCAGAGGCTGGAGACATCTATGTCGGTATACGCCCAAGGTGGCTAAAACCGGCATTCGAGACATGCTTATGTCAAACCAGCAGAGGCTGGAGACATCTATGTCGGTATACGCCCGAAGTGGCTACAACCGGCATTCGAGATATGCTTATGTCAAACCAGCAGTGGCTGGAGACATTTATGTCGGTAAGCACCCAGAGTGGCTACCAGACATCCGAGGTACCGAGACATGTGTGATATGCCCAGAGGGGCCGAGGTACCGAGACATGTGTGATATGCCCAGAGAGGCCGAGATATTGAGATATATGAGATACGTACTTGCAGGTTTATGTCGGTCCAGCTTACGCTGGCGGCAGCCGAGTTCGGTGAAAGCCAGGAGGGCTAAGAACCGACGCAGGCGGCATCCGAGTTCGGTGAAAGCCAGGAGGGCTAAGAACCGACGCAGGCGGCATCCGAGTTCGGTAAAAGCCAGGAGGGCTAAGAACCGACGCAGGCGGCATCCGAGTTCGGTGAAAGCCAGGTGGGCTAAGAACCGACGCAGGCGGCATCCGAGTTCGGTGAAAGCCAGGAGGGCTAAGAACCGACGTATATAGGTGACCATGCAGGCAGTGTGCCAAATTGCCCAATGTCGGCAGAGACATCTATGTGTAGCCATGCCCATGCATGCAACACGTTTCCAGTACAAATTGTCCATCTCGTTGTTGATTTGGGTGAGCTCGGTCAACCGGATGTCGCATTTGGCCTGAAGGGCATGGCTAAGACGACCGAATTACAAAGGCGCCCATGCAAGCAGGAGGTTGTGCATATGGAGGTTTTTGGTGTGATTCTTCTTTTTTGTAAGTCTGCGCGCGACTCTGCGAATCCCCCGCAGCCTCGGGGACTACTGTCGGGGATGTGATCCCCGGTACCCCAAAGTTATGTGGTGTTGCGTCGGTAACAGAAGCAAGAAACAATAAATAATCAGATAAGAAATAAGAAAAAAAGAGATAGGAAGCGAACTGGGCCGAGATACTTACTTCGGAGCAGGCCGAGTTATCCTCAACTCGGAGTAGGACGAATCTTCCTCGGCTGGACCGAAGCTTGGCATGCCTCGGACGGGCCAAGGTGCCCCCATTCCTCAGATCGGGCCGAACTGCTGCTTACCGAGGTAAAGTAGGCCGACTTTCAGTCCATCCTCGGTTGGGCCGAGGTGGCTCAGACCCCGGCGGGCCGAGGACTCCTCAGCTCGGCTGGGCCACGTACTCCGTAGCTCAGATGGGCCGAATCAAGCGTCACCACTCCTCGACTCGGTCAACTGCACTGCATCGAGACTCGTCTTAAATCTCAACCTCGACATCTCGCCAGCCCCGGCATCCCCGCACCGCCGACCTCGCGCCAGCCCCGGTCAGCGTCGACCTCCGCCTCGAGCCCAGGCCGCACCTCGACCTCGGCCGCGCCCAAGATCCGCCCGATGGCCGCGCCTCCCCGTCGCCACCTCCTCACCGTGACGGACCCCGGACGCCCTCAACCTCGCCCCGGTCAGCTCCGACCTCGACCCGGTCAGCTCTGACCCCGGCGACCTCGACATCCCCAACCCCGGCTCCGTCGACCAGGCGACCTCGCGATCTTCATCCTGGCGTCCCCGATCTCTTCTCCGCTCCGGACTGGCCTGGTACTTCGGCTGGGCAGAGGGTCGTACCTCGGGTGGGCCGTTTTTCATACTTCGGCTGGGCAAAGCCCTGACTACTTCGGCAGGCCGAGGCATGTTCCACCCCGGGCTGATCCGAGGTTCCAGGAAGGCCGAGGCATGGCCTCCAGGTCCCGGCGTGGGCCGCGATACGCCGCAGGGTGAGTAACGACCGGATTGCAACATCGGCACTACCTCGCAGTTGTGCTTAATATCTCCGCCAACCGATGTGTGGTAGCCTCGGCTGGATCCAGGCATCCTTGATGGCTACGTCTCCGTCAACGCTACCTCAACCGGGACATCCCCATCCGGGTCACCACACAAATATCTTCCTCGTCCCGTACGAGATACTCTGCAAAGTGATTCCGGAGATGCCGGAGCCAAGAGCTAGAAGACAAAGGGAAGGACGGGCGCGCTGTGCCAAGCCTGTCCCATCGGAGTCAACTTAATGAACAGTGCGGTGAACAGTGCCACGGATGTGACAACTGTACAACTACAGTGACGCAGCTACAGTGTTGATTAGACCCCCAGTAGTCACATCGGTGAACAGTGCTTTTTGTCCCCTTGTCCCCTGGGCTCTCTCTATATAAAGAGCACCAGGGGGAGGAGATGGGGAGAGGCTGGGCAGAGACACGCGCGCAGGCGCGCAGGGACAGCCCCCACGTTGGCTCACTTCCCCCTTTTGGCTTAGCTTCTTCTTCTTCCTTGAGCTCCTCTCCGTGGCTAGCTCCTCACAGCCCAAGGAGCACCTTGTACTTGTCACCTTGAGATATACACCAAGTAGGATAGTGCTGCAGTAGGGGTTTTACCTCCTCACGAGGGCCCCGAAGAAGGGTACATCGTGGTGTGCTTTGTGTTCTTGGTTTCTTGGTTTCTAGTTCATGTTCTTGCGGTTTCTTGCATGTTCTTGTTTGTGCACTTCTTGAGTGCACAAACCCTCTCCCGAATCCTCAAGCGTCCATTCGGCCCCAGAATAAGCCACCCCGTGGCATCTGCGTGATTCCCACCACGACAGATTGAGAGGTAGGCAAGCTTTTCAAAAGGTCAACAATGGAGGAGAGAGAGGGAAAAAACAAGCTCAAGAAGATGGGGAACCATTGGGGGAAAAAAGCCCCTTAAATAGGTCCCCTTAAAAATCTGCCCGTTGGGCAGTTTTCGCGAGGCCAGCCTACCACCCGAGAGCCCCGGCCTCGGAGCCGGCCTGGCCGGCCTGAAGAGGCTGGAGGCCGGCTGACCACCCGATGGGCCTGGCCTTGGGCCCGGTCTCGGAGCCGTCTGGCCGGCCTGAAGGGACTGGAGGCTGGCTGACCACCCGAGGGGCCCGGCCTTGGGCCCAGCCTAGGCTGGCCAACCAGAAACAGAACTTTTTTCACCTTTAACTTTTGCAAGAAAACTCCAAATGGGATGAAACCAATTTTGTTGGAAAGATAGCAACAAGAGTTTTCCTACCATGGGAAGGTGTGGGACTTTCCTCACGAATAAACCGATAATATTTTCAAACCCGAAACACAACAAGTTTTTCATCCGGACTCCGTTTTCTATGATCTTGGGCTTGTTTCGAAGATAATCACAAGCTCTACAAGATCATGCATATACACATCATAATCCATCATGTGAGGAAGAAACCAATAGAGAAGAGTTTTACCTCTCTAGAAAAGACAAACCGGTAAAACCTCCAACATAAAAAACTAGAAAGATATTCATATGAAATCCATTTTTGATGAACTAGAGCTTGGTATGGAGATGAACACAAGCTCTAAATTCTCACATGGATAAAAGCCTAATAAGAACCAAGAAAGATGATATGCCAAGTATGCAAATGTTTTAGCTCTCCACAAAGATGCGATCAAGTTACTCACTTGAGAGCCCTCTTGATATTACGCTGTCTATCCTATAACCCGGTCTCCCACTAACACCATGAGACCGGTAAAATAGAAACCCTATCAAGATCATACCATTGCCTTGCGCATTCCACTTGAGCTAGATGATGACGATCTTGACTCCCTCAAGTTGGAACACCTTTCTTGATTGTGCTTGCTAGCACATGCTTGATGTAGACTTCTCCAAATACTCCCCCATACACCATGATGGGAGAGCCTTGCTTATCTCCGTCTTCATGAATCCACTTGCACTTCATCTTCTTATCTTGATATACATGATGGCTTGGAGATAACATGAATGTTCACTCAATCTTCTTTTCCAAGCCATGCTTGCAATAAGCTCAACTCTTCACATGACCATTCTTCATATAAACCCTTGGATAGAATCTTGGTCATCATATAAGCTTCTAGAGTCCAACACATGAACTCCAATCTTTTCCTATGTATAAGATCTATAAGTATATCTCAATGCAAACATTAGTCCATAAGGATTGTCATTAATTACCAAAACCATGCATGGGGGCAACATGCACTTTCAACAGGGTTGGAGATAGTCTTCACAAATGTTGACCACTTTGGGTAGATGCCATCTGCAAGGTAGTAGCCCTTTGTGTACTGGTGCCCATTGATCTCATAGTTAACCGGGGGAGCATGACCCTCAACAAGCTTGCCAAAGACGTTCGAGCACTGTAGAACATTGATGTCACTGTGAGTTCCTGGCATGCCAAAGAAGGCATGCCAAATCCATAGATCCTGTGTAGCCACAGCCTCAAGAATCACATTGTAAGCTCCTTTGTGGCCTTTGTATATCCCCTGCCAAGCAAATGGACAGTTTGAAAGTGCACGTTGCCCCATGCGTGGTTTTGGTAATTAATGACAATCCTTATGGACTAATGTTTGTATTGAGTTATTCTTATAGGTTTGTCCATAGGCATCGCTTGAACTCCATGTGTTGGATTCAAGGTTGTATGACATCAAGATCATTGATTATAATTGACATATTTTATATGATCAAGTAGAAGAAAAGATACAAGGTTGATCAAGACTAAGTGCAAAGAGTGGATTCAAGTTGATCAACACACAAAGCTAAATGATGTACCATGTGGGATCATGTGATCCAATGGTATGGTAAGAAATTGTCCATATAGCTTTGTGAACTAGCCCATTGTGTGTGTGTGGCATTCCTTTGTTGGGTTAGGTATCTCTCCATGGGCTTGCATCAAAAGGCAGATTTCTTATAGCTCATGGAGGATGACGTCAAGTGGTGATCGTCATCAAGGTTGAGTGGTGCAAGTTCAAGATGGGCATCTAGAAGATATCATATGCTTGAAGCTTGCAACCCATTTGGGGATAATGGTCAAGTGAAGATGTGCCTAAGAGAGGCAATCTAAGCAAAGCGCAATCAAGAAAGGTGGTCCACTTGAAGAGATCAAAATCGTCATCATCTAGCTCAAGTGGAATGCACAAGGCAAAGGTATGATCTTGATAGGGTTTCTATTTTACCGGTCTCATGGTGTTAGTGGGAGACCGAATTATAGAATAGATGCCATACTATCAAGAGGGGCTCTCAAGTGAGTAACTTGTTCGCATCTTTGTGGAGAGCTCAAACCTTTGCATACTTGGCATATCATCTTTCGTGGTTCTTACTTGGCTTTTCTCCTTGTTGGGTTTTGGTGCTTGTTGTGATCTTCATGACAAGCCCAAGTTCTCTGAAAACGGATTTCATATGTAAAACTTGTTGCGTTTTTGGGTTGGAAATATTATCGGTTTATCCTTGAGGAAAGTTCCACACCTTCTCATGTGTGGCAACTTAACTCTATTTATGGTTCTTAATATTTCCAACAAAATTGGTTTCACCTGATTTGGAGTTCGAATGAATTTGTTATGGGGTTTGCAGTTTTGCTGAGTGGTTACAGGATTTCCTAGCCGGAGTCTCCGGCGTGCCAGGGCTGGAGTCTCCGGTCTTCCAGACCGGAGTCTCCGGACTCAGGGCAAACCAGAGTCTCTGGCCTGCTCGTTTTTCATCGTGTGACGAAAGTGGTGACACCCACTGGAGTCACACCGGAGTGTTACCGGAATGTGTCCGGAGTCTCCGACCTGCTCGTTTTTCATCAAGTGGCGAAAGTGGTGACACCCACTGGAGTCACACCGGAGTGTTCCGGAATGTGTCCGAAGTCTCCGGTCCTGGCCGGAGTCTCCGGTCACTTTGACCGGAGTCTCCGGTGTAAGAATTCCTGCAACGGCTCTATTTTTGGAGACCTATAAAAAGCCCCTTCTTCCCCAAAGAGACCAAGCTTTTCTGCAGCACGTTTTTCTCTCTCTCTCCCACCATTGTTGACCTTGGAAAGCTTGCCTCTCTCTCAATTCCTCCCATGATTCTTGCATATCTTTGAGGAAAAAGAGAGAGGAGATCTAGATCTATATTTCCACCAATCCATCTCTCCTCTAAGTGAGGGGAACCTAGTAGATCTTGATCTTGGAGTTCTTGGTGTTTCTCCTTCATTGTTATTCCTCTCTTATTACCCCATAAGCATTTGTTGCTTTGTTGGAATTTGAGAGTGAAGAACTTGAGCACTTCTTGTGTTCTTGCCATTGCATTTTGTTGCATCGGTTTGCTCTCTCCACGAGGTTTCGTGGAAGTGAAAGTTCGTGAGCTTGTTACTCTCGGGTTGTTGGACCCTAGACGGTGTTCTTGAGACCTTTTGTGGTCAAGGCCTTTTGTGGCTAGTTGGGACCTTTTGTGGTCACTTGGGATCTCCCAATTCTTTTGTGGGTTGTGCCTCAAGATTGTTGTAAGTGACTCGATTTCCGCCCAAAAGAAAATCAATAGTGGAAGGTGAACCGAGCTTTTGGGCAAGGTTCATCGGAGAATAGGGTGAGGCCATTTGTGGCGTTTGAGTTTGAAACTCACACCCCTCCAACGAGACGTACTCCCCTCAAAAGGAGGAATTCGGGAATACATCATCGTCTCCGCGTGCCTCGGTTATCTCTATACCGAGCTATTTACTTATGCACTTTAAATTGTGATAGCCTTCGTACTTGAAGTATTATATCTTGCTATCACCTTGTTACTTGTCTTGCTTAGCATAAGTTGTTGGTGCACATAGGTGAACCTAGTATATTTAGGTTGTATGCTTGTTAAATTAAAACACCTAGTTTTTTTCGCATTTATCAAACCTAAACCGGAAAAGTTTTAATCGCCTATTCCCCCTCTAGGCGTCATCCTTGTCCTTCCACAGTTCTTCCATGCCCAATGCATGCAGTCGATATTTCCAAGCATCCCAGGGAAGCCTCTTACTTCATTCGTGGCCAGAACCCGAGCAGTGTCTTCCGCATTGGGTGATCGCAAGTAGGTTGGCCCAAATACTGCAACCACAGCCCGGCAGAACCTGTTCAAGCAATCAATGGCAGTGGACTCGGACATGCGCAGATAATCATCCTGCGAATCACTGGGAGCACCATATGCTATGCAAGCATCCTCATCACCACCGTGCACTTCTGAATTGAGGTAAAGCCTACCGTGCCGGTGCAATCCTTCTTGCATTTGAAGTAGGTGTCGAACTCCCGGATGGCATGCATAATGTCGAGGAAGAGCTTTCGTTCCATCCTAAAACGGCGCCGAAACACCGTCTCGTCCTGCAGGGGATGATCGACGAAGTAGTCGGAGTAGAGGATGCAGTAGCCTTCGTAGCGCTGCCTCGTCTTGCTCTTGTGGCGACCGGGTGCCGAGCCACCACGCCGCGGCCTCGCGGCCTCGTTTGCGAGAAGGTCGGCAAGGCAGGTGAGGATGAGCAAGTGTTCTTCATCGTCGACGGCGGCCTCGGCTTCCTCATCAAGCAGTTCGGCGAGCAGCTCCTCGTCGTCGGAGTCCATGGCTGGGCGGACAAAACGCCGAACACCTAGCAGGCGAGGTGGGCGCGAGCCTTCCCAAGAGCCTTCCTTGCGGCTAGATCACGGCGGAGGGGGGAGGGGCGGCGCCGGCGGAGTGGATTGGGCGAGTTGGTGGGCTTCCTAGCTGCTTGTGTGCGGCGGAGGGGGGAGGGGTGGTGCCGACGGCGACATGGTGGCGACGAGACGGGATAGAGGAAAGGGCGAGGCGGGGGTGGGGAAATGCGTTGTCTCGCCGACAGTGCTGGCCCACGCTCGTTTTCCCTTCCGCCGCCCCCCCCCCCAGGCGCAACCCAGTGGGCTGGGTTTAGCCTGAGAGCGCCAGCGCTAGTTTTGGCCGTATTTGGGCTCTTAAGGGGGCGACTGGGAGAAAAACGATGATATTTGACCCAAACGGCGTTATTTCGACTCTAGGGGCGCTGGGACGGCTAGAGATGCCCTTACTAAACGGAGAGTGGGCATCCTATGACCACTCGATATCTCGCGAATTAGGTACACACGCTTGTAACGCACGGTGCGCTCGTGGGAGCACGGCACGCCGCACACGCCTGCTCTCCAATTTCATTTCAATTTTTACCTCCTGCATTCCTGCTTCTCTCGGCACCCAGACTCCACGATGGCGGCCATCTCTGCCGCCGCACTCGTTGCGCAGCGCGGCTTCGGCGGGCGGCGTCTAGCCCCCTGCCTCGCTGCGCCTGGACGAGCCGGCACCTCCGCCTCCGGGAAAGCGTTCCCGCGCTCCGCCCTGCATGCCAGCGCCTCCCCGCCTTCCCTACCGTGGTGCCCGACTCTGACGATGCTGTTGCGGTGGGTATTCGCCCCGTTGGCGCATTCCGCGCCGGAGTTTGAGGCACTCAGTTTGCTGCAGTTACATTTGTTAGAGGAAATCGTGATAGAATTCGATGGAGAGATGGGAATAATGGATGATCACTGAATTAGGTCCTTCTTATGCTGCAGGAGCCTCTGGTGGAAGCGGACCCGGAAACCGAGCTGAGGAAACTAGCCTGCCCAATCTGCTATTACCCGCTCGTAAGCTCCATCGATCATCAGTCCGCGTAAGTGGCCTTCCCATCCAGTGCGCTAATCGGTGGGGTGGCCATCCCCGTTTGATTGTTCGTCGGTTCCTTTTCAGGCCGACCAAATTTGACTCTAGCCTTGAATGTTCTACTTGCAAGAAAGTGTACTCCAGCAAGGATGGTTACTGGGATCTGACTGTGGCAGCTGGTTCTACCGAGTACTCCGAGTCCATGCCGGCAGCAACTGAACTTTTCAGGTAAAATTTGGTGATTCTAATAAAGTTGGTTAAGCTCAGAAGCTTAGATGAAGAGAGGACACTACATGTGGAATCTAGTATACTGTAAGTTGAGATATTAACTAACTTCTTTTAAATATTGGCATCATGTATCATACTCAGTATATTGTAAACTGACTGCTGAAAGTATGTCGCACGAGTCACGACTATCAGCCCGTGCCGCTCCGCTCTTCTGACTCTGCGGAGTTGACGCGTTCGGCACTGCTCCGTCCGCTCCGGGAGCTGAGTTGCGGAGCGGAGAGGATCCGAACAGGCCCTATGTAACAAGCACTGCAAGAAACCTCTAAGCCTCTACGAAACCTTGAAAATAGCTCGAATTTATGTGTAAAATTATTGTTTTAGCACAGGAAATGGTTCCACTTGGGGTTCTGTTATGTTAGCCGTAGAACTGGTAACGATAGGAGGGTTGCTGGGTTCCATTCATATCTTCGCATCTATCCCATACACATCCTTGCAACACACACACTTACCCTTGAATTTTGAGCAAACTCCTCCATCCTGTGGTGCTCTCGGATCATCTCTTGATCCAAGCTGTTTGTCCTATGTAGACTATAGTACCAGCTCCCGCTGCAGCAGTGATAGGTTGCAAGGTTTTGTTGATGTTAATGTCTAAACCATTTAGTCTGGGTGAAGACTGACACTGTATTGTCTTATTAATTCTAGTCATATTCATTACAGATGATTGATTATTTGAACAGGATCCCTCTGGTATCATTTCTTTATGAGAGAGGATGGCGGCAAAATTTCTTATGGGGTGGTTTCCCAGGCCTAGAGAGAGAGGTCACGTTTCTCGACTATTCTTGTTTCCATGACTATGTTTAATTACATTTGGAAAATAACTGTCTTCAAAATAATTGTTGCAACGTATACATTACTGATATCCATTTATTGCTTTAGAGAAAAACTAATAGATTACTCAAAATAACTGTCTTTGGGAAATAACTGATGTTTTAGATGTTGTCATATTTTTCTACAAATTCGGTCAAACTTAAGTTGTTTGACATGGGACTGTCAAGCTTCATGCTCTAGCCACTATTCCAAAAGACCGATCTGATGGAAAGGGAGGGCAATCCACTTATACACTCAACACCCTCCTCACATGTGACGGTCACAGACAGGTCAACATGTGTAAACTCAGAGGTAGGCGCATGAAGAGAGAAAGGGGCCTTGTACGTGGAAGGAGGGGGCATCAACAATTTTAGGAAAATTGCGCGCCACACAGGACTCGAACTCGAGACCTTGGCTCTGATACCATGTCAAGCTTCATGCTCTAGCCACTATTCCAAAAGACCGATCTGATGGAAAGGGAGGGCAATCCACTTATACACTCAACAGGGACAATCCAAGAACTTCAGATATTTTGGAAGTAGGAAGTATACGTTAGAGAGAGCACTATGTTGTCAGTTCTCTAGAGTGGTTAGTAAGATACAGGCCTACAACCAAATTATACATAACGAAATATTCATTAGAGAGCTCATGCATTATGCTATCAAATTCCTAGTGTGGTAGTAAGATACAAACCTACAACCAAATGTTCTGAAATATATTAACCTGAGGATTACCTGGCTTTGGCCTGGCCTAAAAAATATAAACCATGTTTTTATTCAGAATGGTCCCTGCCCAGCGAGGTGGTTGAGCTCTCAGGGCAGGGCCGCAGCCCTATTTATTTTGTGGTCAGTTGGACTTAGGCTACGGCCTGGCCTGATTGCAACTGAGCCTACAGTCTCAAGTCAGATTCAGTTTGCTCACACATATATTTAGGCATTTCTGTACCATTTCTTCTTGCAAATATAATTTCTAGAATTCTATTTTAACATTTGAATGAATTGCAGTTTGAAATGGCTAAAACTTATCTGAAGCGAAAAACTGGAGGTACTATAGTTGATGCAAGTTGTGGAAGTGGCTTATTCTCAAGATTGTTTGTCAAGAGTGAACTATATTCTCTTGTCATGGCACTAGATTTCTCAGAGAATATGTTGAAGCAGTGCAACGAATTCATCAAGCAGGAAAACATTTCTGATGAGTATGCTTTACAGTCCCCTTGTCTGCAAGTTTCTTTCCGTAAATCCTTTGTCACGCATGAGCTATGTATTATAAGCTGTCATTTATCTCCTTTCGAATGATATACAGGTGTAGTTTTCTCCTGTGATTATTGGTCAATTCTAACGTCGAATGCAGTACTCTGATGATATATGGCTGCTGTTTTAGGAGATTAGCCTTGGTCAGAGCTGATATATCCAGACTCCCTCTTCTGAGTGGTTCAATTGATGCTGTGCATGCTGGTGCTGCAATTCATTGTTGGCCATCCCAGCTTGTGCTGTAAGATTCCTATTTAAAGTGCAAACTTATGTCTGCAAAAACATTATATTGCTTCAATGTCTTCCAGTATTACCGAGATCAACATGCTTTTCTTCATTATATGTATTTTGTATATTGACATACCAACTTAGTTACTCCACATTATTATCTACAGTATTAATACATGTTTATTCTAGTTTCAGTAGTTTGCGTATTTGCATTATTTATTGGGAAACACATAGCAGTATAACACTATAAGCCTACAATGGGAACATGCGCTCGTAGGCTGTCTTCTGATACTCCACCTTCTTCAGACAACACTCACGCAAAATTAAACTAAGACATGGATAAGATGTAAGAATCTTATTCATAGTTGTCTTTATTGCAAGTTTATTAAGCTTCACAGAATGAATGTAATGGAGAACAAGGAATTAGTTCCCACAAAAATCATAGCACATTCACACTTCTTTATGCAAGCTAAGTAACTTTGCAGCAATATTCTTTATCTAAACTTTATGTTTATTTCACATAGAGAGATCTACCTTTATGATGTTCGCTTCCTGCCCTATGTGAAACAGTGGAAAAAGGTTAAATATTCTTTTCTTTTGATCTTTCTATAGGTTGCGGAAATTAGTCGAGTCCTTCGCCCTGGGGGTATTTTGGTGGCTTCTACTTTCATAGCAGACGTTCTACCACCAGCTGTTCCAGTACTGAGGATTGGACGCCCGGTAATCCTGCCTCTTTATCATCCACAAATAATTTTCTTTCAAGAGATAATACAAATATCCGCAAAAAAAAAGAGATAATACAAATTAATTCGCTTGAAAACCATGATATTGGTTCATCGCTTCGGAATTATAGATGGAGGATTAGGCTTTGGAGAATCCTGTGCCGCTATTTTGAATTTACTTTTGTCAGACCATGTTTTGTATTAACCTATTGTTGAAACTATCTTGTAGTATATTGGTCAAATCACTGGCAGTAATATCTTCTTATCAGAAGGGGAGCTTGATGATCTTTGCAGAGCATGCGGACTGGTTGATTTCACGTTTGTCAGAAATGGATTTTATATAATGTTCTCTGCAACTAAAGCAAGCTAGTCAAATAACTGCAGAGTCTTCTAAAAGTTCACCGTGTAGTATAACTACGTAAGTCGTGAATACACTGCTTGATTATTTAATTGAGCGAATTTTACTTCGGTTTATCTCCCTCCCATCTCTAATGTTGGATTTTGCTATTGCAGGTCTTTGTGTGCCCATTTTGGCTCAAAGGGGATTGGTGATGCGAGTGAACGCATATGTTTAATTAACTTGACCGACCGCATTGCGAGATTGATCATATAAATTTGTGTGTGCATAGCAGCAGAGATCTTTAAGCTTGCAAAATTTGCGCATTGTTTCTTGTATGTAGATTCATTCAAGACGTGGGAATTTGGAAAGGAGTCAATATGAGCTGTGACTTTGTGGTGGGTATTTGGTAGTACTGATGGTACTGGAGCATAATATGGCGCAGCAGTTTAGTGTACTTTGAGCTGGTTGTGATTTGAATTGCTTGTCCTCGGTTCTTACTGTTAGATGTATATTTACTGTTCATACCTACACATGTACATGTACTGGGCTTTGCCCCCTGGAATATTCAGTTGCTCTTTCCCTGACATGGTATCAGAGCACAAGGTGCTCTCCTCCTCCTCCCCACCCGTAGCAACTCCGGGCTGTCTCCGTCGCCGGCCTGCCGCGCCGCTGCCGCCGTCTCCGGCCTGCTGCGTCGCCGCCGCCGTGCAGCGACCTCCCTGCTGCATCACCGCCGCCATTCTCCGGCTTGCTGCGTCCTTGCCGCCATCCCCGGCCTGCCGTGACTCCACTTCCGGTCGCCGCCCGTGCCCGGCTTGCCGCGCCGCCGCCGTCCCCGGCTTGCCGCGCCGCCGCCGCTGCTGTCTGCGGCCTGCCTCGTCCGGCCGCCGCCCGTGCCCGGCCTCCCGCGTCTCCAGGTCCGGCCGCCGCCCGTTCCCGGCCTCCCGCGACTCCAGGTCCGGCCGCCGCCCGTGCCCGGTCTTCCGCGACCCCGGCCGCCTTCGCTGCCTCCCGCGGCTCTCCGGCCGTCCGCTCCGGCTCCCGGCGGCGCATCCCGTGGCCGCATCGAGCAGATCGAGCGGGTGAGCTCGGGGCTGCATCGAGCGGGGAGGAGTTCGTGCGCCCGGTCGTCTGCCCGGTTGGACCGGCCCCTGTGCCGGCTGCCTCTGTGAGGGCTCCGGTCGCCCGGCCGGCTGGGACCGGCCCCTGTGCCGGACGCCTCTGCCGCTGCTCCGGTTCTCAGCCCGGCTGGGACCGGCCCCTGTGCCGGACGCCTCTGCCGCTGCTCCGGTTCTCAGCCCGGTTTGACCGGCCCCAGGTCCGGCTAGTGTAAAAAAAAAAAAAAAAAACAGAGAGCCCGCGATGTCCTCTTCGGGCTATGTTGCTGTTCCCCGGTGCTCGTGATCTTTGATGGCACCAACTACGCCGAGTTTGTGGGTTTTATGCGCATCCACATGCGCGGCCTCCTGTTGTGGGGCGTTCTCTCTGGCGAGGTCTCTGTCCGCCGTGCCCCGTTGCTCCTGTGGCTCCTACTCCACCGGTGCCACCCGCTCTTGCCGCTGATGCTTCTGAGGCTGATCGTGCTGCCGCCAAGAATGCTGATGATCTTGCAGTTAAAGCCTATGACCAGCAGGTATCGGATTACTCGGACTCTCTCTCCTATCGGGATGCTCTGTCTGTTTACACTCAGTGGTGCAATGATGATGCTCGTGCTGCTGCTGTCCTCACTGCGAGTGTTCTGCCTCAGTTTGCTTCTGAGTTCATGGGATTAGGCACTCTGCTGCTATGTGGACTTACCTTTGTCAGCGCTATCAGCCCTCGGGTGATGCTCTCTACCTATCTGTGGTCCGTCAGGAGCATGATCTTCAGCAGGGTGAGTCTACTGTGGATGCGTTCTATACACAGTGTTCTGCCATCTGGCGTCAGCTTGACTCTCTGCGGACTGTTGTTTGTGGTACTTGTCGCTGCTGTCAGACAGTGAGGTCAGATTTGGAGTTTCAGCGTGTCCATGAGTTCTTGTCTCGCCTGCGTCCCGAGTTTGAGCCTCGGCGTGCACACTTGCTTGCCCGTGGTCGACGTGTTCCCATCTCAGAGGTACTTGCAGAGCTTCGCGCTGAGGAGACTCGGCTCCGTTCTGCTGGGCTGCTTGTGGTTCCCACTGTGCTTGCTGCCCGTGCTCCGGTGTCGTCTGTTCCACCGCTACTACCCACTCCTTCGCGGGGGGTGGGTGGGCGGCCCTCTGCAGGGGGGGGGTCGGCGCTCTCACATGTTCTGCGACTACTGCAAGAAGCCGGGCCATCCTGAGTCTGACTGTTTCAAGAAGCAGCGTGAAATGGGTCGCTCCTCTCCTGCGGCTCGTGTGTCTCCGTCTGCACAGTCCTTCACTGCTCAGGATATTGCCCAGCTCAAGCGTATGCTGGCTTCCTCTGGCTCTTCTTCGACGGGCACCGTTGCCTCGCTGACTGCTTCTACTTCGCCACCACCGCCTACTCAGTCAGGTACATCTCCGTGGGTTCTGGATTCTGGAGCTTCCTTTCACATGTCTTCTGATTCTTCTGCTCTGTCTTCTCTTCGACCTCTTGATTCTCCTCTCAATGTTCTCACTGCCGATGGCACAGCTCTTCCTGTTGCTAGTCGTGGCACTCTTTCTACTCCGTCCTTCTCTGTTCCTAGTGTTTCGCATGTTCCCCGTCTTACTATGAATCTTTTTTCCGCTGCTCAACTTACTGATTCTGGCTGTCGTGTCATTCTTGATACCGACTCTTGCTCTGTTCAGGATCGTCGCACCCAGGCTCTAGTTGGAGCTGGCCCTCGGCGCCGTGAGGCTCAGGGCCTTTGGGAGGTCGACTGGCTTTGTGTTCCTTCCACCACACCCGCCAGCTCGCATGCTCTTGCTACCTCCTCCTCTGCGTCCTTCCAACAGTGGCATCATCGGCTTGGTCATATATGTGGATCTCGCTTGTCCTCGCTAGTGCATCAAGGTGTCTTAGGGTCTGTCTCTGGCGATGTATCTTTACATTGTAATGGTTGTAGACTTGGCAAACAGACTCAATTACCTTATCCTACGAGTGAGTCAGTCTCTCAGCGCCCTTTCGACTTAGTTCATTCTGATGTATGGGGTCCTGCTCCCTTCGATTCGAAAGGTGGTCATCGCTACTATGTTCTTTTTATTGATGACTTCTCTCGCTATACTTGGCTCTATTTGATGAAATCTCGAGTGAGGTTCTCTCCATATACAAGCGATTTGCTGCCATGGTTCACACCCAGTTTTCCACGCCCATCCGTGTTTTTCGTGCTGACTCGGCTGGTGAGTATATCTCCCAGATGTTGCGTGGTTTTCTTGCCGAGCAGGGTACTCTTGCCCAGTTCTCTTGTCCTGGTGCCCATGCTCAGAATGGTGTTGCTGAGCGTAAGCATCGCCACCTGCTTGAGACAAGTCGTGCATGATGATCGCTGCCTCTCTTCCTCCCCACTTTTGGGCTGAGGCTATTTCTGCGTCCACCTACCTTATCAATATCCAGCCTTCGGCTGCCTTACAGGGTGGTATTCCTATGGAGCGTCTCTCTGGTCACTCTCCTGACTACTCCGCTCTTCGTATGTTTGGGTGTGTGTGCTATGTCCTTCTTGCTCCGCGAGAACGCACCAAACTGACTGCTCAGTCGGTTGAGTGTGTCTTTCTCGGCTACAGTGATGAGCACAAGGGTTACCGGTGTTGGGATCCTGTCGGTCGTCGTCTGCGTATTTCACGTGATGTGACTTTTGATGAGTCTCGTCCATACTATCCGCGTCCTACCACCTCCTCTTTTTCAGTTGACGATCTCTCCTTCCTTATACTCCCCGACACATCTCCCTCTGTGCCTATTGTTCCTCCTCCACCTCCGCCTCCGCCGAGTCTCCCGGTTTCTGATACACCTCCGACACCACCCTCCCCTCCTCCTTCCTCTCCACCTACCGCTCCGGCGTGTCCTCCCCTTTCTCCCTTTCCTCTCCACTACACTCGTCGTCCTCGTGCTGTGGATGATTCCTCTGACATACCCTCTACTTCCGGCGCGCCACCTTCCCCGTCTACACCGGTTCATAACCTTCGTTCTCGCCCTTCCTTACGGTCTCCTGCTCGCTATTCTCCTTCCCAGTACGGTCTTTCTGCTACTGTTGAGCCCACCTCCTATCGGGATGCCATGGCTCAGTCTGAGTGGCAGCTTGCGATGGCTGAGGAGATTGCTGCACTTGAGCGCACTGGCACATGGGACCTTGTTTCCCCTCCTCCCGGTGTTCGTCCCATCACTTGCAAGTGGGTCTATAAGATCAAGACTCGCTCCGATGGTTCTCTTGAGCGTTACAAAGCTCGTCTTGTGGCTCGTGGCTTTCAGCAGGAGCAGGGACGCGATTATGATGAGACATTCGCTCCTGTTGCCCACATGACCACAGTTCGCACTCTTCTCGCTGTGGCTTCTGTTCGTCATTGGTCTGTGTCTCAGCTTGACGTCCAGAATGCCTTTCTCAATGGTGAGTTGCGTGAGGAGGTTTATATGCAGCCACCACCGGGGTACTCTGTTCCTGATGGTATGGTTTGCCGTCTTCGGCGCTCTCTCTATGGCCTTAAACAAGCCCCTCGCGCCTGGTTTGAGCGTTTTGCTTCTGTGGTGACTGCTGCTGGGTTTGTGCCTAGCGACCATGACCCTGCGCTGTTTGTCCACACCTCACCTCGTGGTCGGACGCTCCTCCTCTTATATGTTGATGACATGATCATTACTGGCGATGACTCTGAGTATATTGCCTTTGTTAAGGCCCGCCTCCGTGAGCAGTTCCTGATGTCAGATCTTGGCCCTCTTCGCTATTTTCTTGGGATTGAGGTTTCTTCGACTTCTGATGGCTTCTATATCTCCCAAGAAAAATATATTCAGGATCTTCTTGCTCGCGCCGCTCTTGGTGATGAGTGCACTGCTGAGACTCCTATGGAGCTCAATGTTCAGCTTCGTGCTACCGATGGTGATCCCCTCACAGACCCGACACGCTATCGCCATCTTGTTGGGAGTCTTGTCTATCTGGCTGTCACTCGTCCAGACATATCATATCCTGTCCACATTCTGAGTCAGTTCGTTCTGCTCCCAGTTCTGTCCACTATAGTCACCTTCTCCGTGTTCTACGATATCTTCGTGGCACGATCTCTCGCCGCCTTTTCTTTCCTCGCTCCAGCTCTCTCCAGCTCCAGGCCTACTCTGATGCTACGTGGGCCAGTGATCCTTCTGATCGCCGCTCCCTGTCTGCCTATTGTGTTTTTCTTGGCGGGTCTCTCATTGCCTGGAAGACGAAGAAACAGAAGGCAGTTTCCCGCTCCAGTGCAGAGGCTGAGTTGCGAGCGATGGCTATGTTGACGGCTGAGGTGACCTGGTTGCGATGGTTGCTAGCAGACTTTGGTGTTTCGGCTGCTGCACCGACTTCTCTACTGTCAGACAGTACTGGTGCCATCAGCATTGCGCGTGACCCGGTGAAGCATGAGCTCACCAAGCACATCGGCGTGGATGCCTCCTTTGTGCGTGCTGCTGTGCAGGATCAGATTCTTGCTCTTCACTATGTGCCCTCCGACTTACAGTTGGCGGATTTCTTCACGAAGGCACAGACTCGAGCGCAGCATGGGTTCTTCCTCTCCAAACTCAGTGTTGTTGACCCACCATGAGTTTGAGGGGGGGTGTTAGATGTATATTTACTGTTCATACCTACACATGTACATGTACTGGGCTTTGCCCCCTGGAATATTTAGTTGCTCTTTCCCTGACACTTACGATATTATTGTGATCCTGGAATTCGAGTTCTGGAGGAGTACTTGCAGAAGCAAGCTGCAGACGGACAGAGCACTCTCTGGCTTTCCTGTGGCGTTCTTGGAGGATAGTAGGTGAAGCCAGAACCTTTTGAAGATTCATTGGAGTATCTTTCCTTGTAAAATTTAGGATGTGCATGTACTTTACATAATTTCTCATTTATGCTCCAGCCTTTAATGTGTCAAAGAACTACTTTTTTATATCTCATGCCAATGTTTTCTTCTTATGTTTATCTCTGTTATTTAGAAAAAACACGACATTTTGTACATGGATAGATTCCTAGATATATAACTTTTACTTTTGTTGTATAGCTAAGAAATAACAAATAAGTATGAAACATTGGTTACGATATGTAATATTGTGAATTCAGGTTTTTGTCATTAACCGGTTTAAGAAGTCAAATGTGGAGTTATAAGAGGACTAACTAAACTAACCACAATGCATAGGTCTGAAAGATCGATTGTTGTATGCTCTCTACCATAGTCCTGCGATGATTTTGTGCATGATTATACAAAGTCATCTTGTCTGACCATTCCTATTCTACTTGGAAAAGAAAGGTAAGTTTTTGCTACAATTATTGCTAGCATATACAGTTGGATTAATCCTTTTTTTTAACAAAATAACGACCAACACAATCTCAAGACATCGGTTCTAGTAATCTCTCAACGGCTTATGTTTATAGGATCTCAGTCGAGCATATATCCAATTAGATTTTCAAATAAGTCACATCAACTGAAATGTATCGAAAGAAGTGCGATAGATATAAGTTTGACTTTATGTTGTATATGAAGTTATGATTAGGTTGCTAAGAAATAACAACAAAATATGAAACATTTGCCACAAAAAATCTAATGAAGTGAGTTCATTTTTCTCATTAACCGGTATAAGACATCAGATGTGAGTTATGAATGCACAAACTAAACTAACCACGTGCACATATCCGCTATATCTATAGTTGTATGCCCTATAGCGCACTTCAGCAACTCTATGACACTCACTAATTTTGTGCATGGCTATATGGAGTCATCTGTCTTGCCGTATCCTACATAAAAAAGAAAGGCAAGGTTTAAATTTTTTTGTTGCGAGCATATACAATTGGATCCATCTTTTTATAGAAAACATATTTTAACAAAACAATGACCTACACAACCTCTAGGTACTCATCCATCGAGCTTGTGTTGGCTTATTCACTGATTTTCTTATTTTTATAGGATCTCAGCTTAGGATCTCAGCTGTGTATATATACATATACTTGTCATTTATATATAGCACACACACACACACATATATATATATATATATATATATATATATATATATATATATATATACACACACATATCAAATATCTCGTTCAAATTAGTCGTAACATATACGTGTCATTTATATCAGACTAATATTCTATATGTACACTTACAAATATTTCACCATGAGATATATCTAAGTGAAACGACGATGAGAAAATATCATAAATACTATTGGATTTTGTATTAACCCTCATCATATCCCTTGATTAAAGAAGGCCACACTTAAGTTAAATGATTAGTTGATAAAAAAGAATTTAGGAATTTCTCTAATGCAATTTATACAGGTCAACCCTCTACCTTAATTAATCGTATATTATTTAGTGACCCTGAAATGTTATTTATGTGAATTTGTTGCACAAATAGCCAGCGAAATATTTGTGTCCGAGATTGCATGTATTTTAGCAGCAACATATGTGTGGCACAACAATCTGTGTTTGACGGCACACGACGTGTTGAGATATGAACTAATTTAAACTAAAGCTTACCTTGTATTGTGATGTCTTTTTATATATTCTGATACAGAAAACCTATAATTAAGCTTAACTTTTCTGAAAAAGGTCCACAAATTTACTCTGAAGCTTGATACTTCACTAACTAATCTTGTATGATTGTGTATATATTTTCAATTTCACATTAACATAGTATCAACTTTCACAAATAACAGGCTAAATACATTTTTCAAGATTGCCGATAATATATATGTTGTCTACACTATCCGCCGACATATCCATTTCAGACACTTTTTATGGCTTACTCATTCTGCCAAAAACATTATATTAATTTAACATGATGGTTAAACGATGCATACCTGCATGTGCGTCCGTAGTTGAACCATCACGCGTTGCTAAGCATGTAGATTGCTACTGACCGGCATGTAGATCCATCTCTTTCTTTAAGGATTTAAAGCTGATTAAGATGGCAGCCATAAACGCTTAGCTAGCCATGAAGTAAAACTGAAGGAGCTTATACGATCGTAGGTGCATGCATGTAGTTCTTCTTCCGCCGGTTCTGCAACATGGTATCAGACTACAGGAATCTAGGTATATTGCAACAAAATTTATTGCTACAGCTATCTTTCGTTGCAATAAAATGCAATATTACCACAAAATTTCATTTCATGGTAATAGGAGCAACATATTGCCACAGTTTCATTCCGTCGTGGTAAGTACTCCTTTTGTTGCAATAGAAACCATGTATTGCCACAAGTTTTATCAGTGTTGTAATATGGTAGTGATATTGCGACAGTTGCGCCACGTTGTGTAAATTAGTCATTTTGTTGCAATAGAGTAGTATTGCAACAAATTAAATCTTTGTGGTAATATTCGGACATATATTGCAACAATTCTGGCATGTGGCGCTAGTCATAGATATTGTTGCAAAAAATGGCTTCGTATTGCAATAAAACATGTATTGGTTGTAATATGGCGACTTTTTGCCACACATTCATTTTGTTGCAATAACGATTTAAATCCACAATTTTGCATATTTGGATCTTCCCAAAAGCTCATAGGATTTAATAAACCCTATAAATATTTTTTAGTGGTTTATTAATGCATATATGCATTTTCGTAGACAAAATTATTTTCTAAAACTTAGCTTGGTCACAAAGTATAATTACTAAGCCCATTATAAGTATTATTTTTTAATAGGATTTTCCTGTTTTTGGAAAAGATTTGGCAATTATATATGCCACGTTCATTTTCCTGTATTTAATAAATAGAAAAATAGTTTAGAAATCCAGAAATCGTTTTGGGCCGAATATTACCCATCTGTCTCCTATCTTACACCCGAATGGTCGCACGTACAGAACCTGTACCGAACCTGTACGTTTCTACCATAGCCATGGCCACCTCTTCCCCTTCCCTTTTAGAACTCAACTTAAATTTCCACCAACACAAAAATTACTCCCCACTCCACCACGGTCTCATTCAGGGAAATTATATCCCACTTAGATGTCTTAATCATCCAAACCGACGTGGTGAACTAAATGCCGACCGGTGGCATTTGTCTCCCGCTCTCCCTCCTCACTGCATAAAAGGAGAACCTGAGCACGTCACTTCGTGCCACTCATCCTCCTCCGCCACTTTGGTTCACAAATTTCTCCATGAGAAGCCCTGTACAGCCCGTACCGCCCATGCTCATTCAGGCCACAACTTCAAGTTCATCGCAAGATCCTGTCGCCCAAGGTGGTCATCTCGACGATTTCTCACACCAGAAGACTTCCCTATATCAGGCCTACTTCTAGGACATGGAAGTGCATCGTATTGTTGCTGTTGGACGCGCCATCGACGAAGCCATGACATCCATGACGCCAAAGGCCGCTGAAGAAGTAAGTCGCGCACCTGCCATCTTCAACAACCGTGTCATGAGGTCTTCCTTGTTCCTGTGAACCTCCACATCAACTACATCGACTACTTCATGGAGTCCATGATCATCTAGTTTTGAAGATTTCGATGCGGGGAGCTCAAAAAGTGAAAACGGTTCGTAATTTGGATGAGCGGTTCTCAAGATATTTCGTTTAGAAATTTCGGTCTTAAAAATTTGACCCGCTTCCAGCTGAATCAGCAGAAATTTACCTTTTTGACGAGAAGGGAATGGAAACCTTTTGACACACAAGTATTTAGTTATTGTCAATATCAAAGTATAACATTATTTTTTATAAATAATCCCTTAAAATAGGATCCAAACCTGTAAGTTCTGGGTCCATATGTCCTAAGGATCCCAGAGATTGTTTGTTGGATATAAACCATAAGGCATGTTCATCATAGGCATATCGACCATCTATTTGGTAAACATTTATTTCCCTCCTCCCAATATTGCCCTCCCAACACGAGCCCCGTGACCCCATTGAAGAACCAAAGTAGCACATTACATCGGCACGAGGATCCCTCGTCACCGCGAGAAGATCAGTTAAATTAAAAAAATCACAGAGGGCACATACTCGTTCGTGAACGGGTTAACCATTGCCGCCGCCGGACTGCCATAGGGACATATACGATGACTTCATACACACCACGCGAGGCATGCAGCTGCCACTGCTGGCTTCTTTGTACGTAGTATACGCTGATCATCAGCATCATCCATCGCAGTCCCGTACATCGATCTCGTCCTCCGCAGCGGTGCATCGCCGGCGTCTTGTAGATCGATCTAGTCCTACAGAAAACTTTTTTTTTCTGTTCACGGGAAGAAGAAACGAAAAGGTATTTTACATAATGGCAGAGGTGGGTAATTTACTCGTACTTAAGAGATCAATTGGCTGTGGTTTACTGCTGTAAAAATAAACGGCCAGATGTTTTTGATTTTTGTGGAATTTTCTAGTCTAATTCGAACTAACTTATGAATGATTAAATTCCAGCAGTGGGGAGAAATTCAACATCTCACTATGTACAGAGATATTTGGAATATATGGTATATTGTCAATTACTTTTATCATGGGAATACTCTTTATCTTAAACTAGAGTAATTTATAACTAGGATTATTGCCATGCACGCAAAATGCTTCAAAAGTATACTTGGGCTTTCAAATTCCGGATGCATAACAATTGCACAATTGGAGTACAATGATGTGGAAAAAAGTGGTAGCTTGGATCCATTATGGACAAATAATAGTATGCATCATATTTATTTTATCAATTCCCTATTTAGGAATTAGTCACGTAACCTTTGCTGGTGGTACAAAACCAAAAGCCACAAACACATATAGTTTAGTCACAAATAAAGATAAAATATATTCTTGGAATTAATATGCCTAAAGTTATTTGATTATATGGGTTTTTATAAAATTTTTAGGGAAATAATAATTGGTAGTTATGATACTTTTATAATATAATTCTTCTAAAAACAGGTAATTCTATTGTACATACTATTAAAAATATAATTACTAAAACCCCAACCGAATTGGAAGGATTATTAACTAGCCATAGTGATTTACTTCTGCAATCAGCATGTAACAAAGGGCATTACCATCTCAATATTACTTGAAACAGTGTCCTTGTCACACTACATGAAAAATACAAGTGATAAAAAGGAGCGGAGGGAGTACATTATTATATCGGAAAAATCGGATAATATCATTACATTTATGTTTGAACTATTCTCTAAGTTTTCTATTTTGTGCAACATATTAATAACTAAATATGGTCAATGATATTGTTCACTACTCATTCTGTCATTCATCCACAATTTTAAAATGCATTCCATATATATACGATATTTTATTTAGCACTTCGGTGGCCATAGAAACATATATTTCCTAGCGCGCACAAACAAAGATGGATAAAACTATAAATTTATTTATCAGTCACTAACAGTAATATCACAAATTGTCTGGCCAAACTGACACTAACAAGATCTTAATCGTGGCCCTCTAACGAGTCGTGCCATCCCACGACTCAGGGAACACGGGACATGGTCTGGCCGCGAAACACTCCCCCAGCACCTCAACCACGTCGTCACGGCACACACAGGTCGCGGGCTCGTGCCTGCTCAAATTGAAACGAGAATAATCAGAAGAATCCTACGACAGTGCCCGAGATTTATTCAGCACCGCCACTCCCAGCATGAACATCCGAGCTTGATCGAGCTAGCAATCTGAACGTCGCCCTGAGTCTGATGGAGCTTTCGTCGGTCGAAACTTCCTCACGCGCTCCAGCACAAACAGGAACCATTCTTGTTGAAGTTTGAATGGTGTTCACAATCACGCTTGCCACTTTAATGGAGATATGTATGAACACCGGCCAAGAATAGGCTTACCACGGGACGCACGTAATCTCCCCTCCTTGCCCTCTTGATGTCCATCCTACCGCTGTCTTCCCGCTCCTCTTCTCTCGTCGCCCTCTTGCTGATCCTCCTCGGGCCTTTGTTCGGGTACAGGCTCGGCCATGCAGCGGATGCGGCGTATGGGCACGGCTTCTCTCCTGGCCCTCTTCCTCCGATAGAATATATAAGCAAGCACAGCCACGACAGTGACCACCGCGATCCCGCCGCCGCTGAGCCTGCTCGACTTGCTATCAGTATCAATGGAGGGCTCGATCCTGTGGAAACCGTGAGTGGCGGCGGATGAAACGAGTCGACTGGAAACATACAGGGAAACCCGGCCGGTCAAGTAGTGCTTGGTGAACAATCAGAACTAAGCTGTGCGGGACTGCAGGTTATGCACATCTGAATCACCAAGTAGAGGTCGAAACTCCAAAGGAGAGAAACAGAGTGTCATGGGTTAGTCACGGCAGATGCCATGGGGGTAGATTAAGTCAAGATGTGAGCCAGGCGACTTAGGATCCACGGAGAGGTAGCACGCACAGAGTTTACCCAGGTTCGGCCCCTCTCTGCGAGGTAAAGACCTACTCCTGCTATGTGTATATAGATCTGATGGGGTATACAATCGCGTGCGCACCAGAGTGTAAGGTTGCTCCGGAGGCTATGGAATGAGATGAATCTGTCCTCTAGGGTTGCGCCTAGTCGACTTTATATAGGGAGTCGACTAGGGTTTACAGGGAAATGACGAGTGACCTAGACGGCGCTAGCTAACTTGCTGTAAGTGCGGCTTCGTGGAGCGCACTCTTCGGGGTACACATATCGTTATATGATTCGGAGAGATCAGCTTGCCGCCTTCCCGAGCCAGCCTACCGGGTTCTTCGGAGACCCGGTATCTTGGAAGATGTCCTCCGAATGGGCTTTGAGCCACCCGGTCTTGTAGTCTGACTCGTAGTCCTGGGCCTACCCGGTTGGGCATCCCCACATCATTAGCCCCCGAGTTCGCTAGGGACTCGTCTTCGGCTTGGTCTCCGTCTTGCGGGTTGCCGAGTCGTGTCGTTGATCGAACTCCTGAAACAGAGGAAACAAAAGATTGAGTAGTGAACTGAGGCGTCAGCGTCCGGTCTAACTCAAGTTTTGTTTGATGCCAGCTCGTGCCCGGTGGGACGCCTTGCCATGTCGACTCGCCTCTTTGCCGAGTTGTCTCCTCGAATTCTCCAGATGACGTCACATCATCTTAGACTGCTTGTCTTCTAGTGTTTGTCCGCCTGACGCGTCGAGCTGATTGACGAGACAATTCATTGCGTCGACTGCCTTCGCCTCGGGACGGAACAGAGGCAATGATGACAGCCCAAGCCACGTGCGGCTGATCATGCGGTCAGGAGGTCTTGGAGCCGTTACGTGGCTCGATCGTGGCCGCATCTTCCGGCACGCTGGCGCGAGAATCGGAGTGTCGTGCGACGTGGGCAACGTGGACGGCGTGGGCAGCGCAATTATTGCGGTAACTGACGCAGTCACCGCGGCTATTTAGAGGGAGATGTGCAGGCCGCGAGATGGCATTCCACTCCTTCTTCTTCCTCGCGCCCATCGCCTTCTCTTCTCCATTTCACACTCGCTCGCTGCGACACTGCCACCATCGATCACTCGCACTCCTCGTCCTTCCTTCCGGCGAAGATGGTGGCTCCGAAGAGCAAATGGGAGTGGTCCTCCATGACGATGAAGGCGCTGGAGCAGGCCACCGCGGAGGGGGTGCTACCACCGGCCTCAGAGGGGAGATGGCGGATCGCCTCCGTTGATCCGCAGCCAGGAGAGTTTGTCGCCTTCCTCGCCTTCCTCGAGCGCGGGCTCGGCTTCTCCACGTCGGAGTTCTTCCGGTGTTTCCTTGATTTCTACGGGCTCCAGGTACACAACCTGACGCCCAACTCCATCCTCCACCTCTCTTGCTTCGTGGTACTCTGCGAAGGGTACTACGGATGTAAGCCGTATTTCCCCTTGTGGCTGCGCATCTTCCACGGGAAGCTGGGGAAGAGTGGAGACATGCTGCCGTGCGGCGGCCTCAATTTCTAGGTCCGCAACGACGTTGACTACCTAGACATCGGGTTCCCCAAGAAGGTGTACTGGAGGAAGTCGGCCTTCTACATGCGGGCGCCATCTCCGGATGGCCAAGTCGGGATTCCTCCCTTCTCCGCGTCGCCGAGTCGTTCCCGCAATCTCCAGGAGCTGCCCCAGGCAGACGACATGCCGGTCGTCATGCGGATGCTGGAGCGGCTGCAGGAGCTAAAGGAGCAGGGCCTAACGGGGCTTAACCTCATCGCCACCTGGATGAAGAGGAAAGTCACCCACTCCGGGCCCACCCTACCTTGATCGGTGAGTACTCAGGTCGAAAAGACCCGGGCCGCCACGACCCGCAGTTATACGCTTCGCAGGATGAGTTCGCCCTTCGGATGAAGCGGCTGATGGCCCATCCCGTGGCGGATTGGGAAGTGGGCGGCCTCCGAGCCCACACCGCGAAGAAGCCGGCCCCGGAGGTGAGTTCTTGTCCTCTACGAGTCGTCTTCTTGCCTTTTGCCTTGCTATTTATTCGACGCTTTTGCACGTCTCTTTCATTGTTCGTGTTGCCGTCTTCTTCTTTCTAGTTTAGGAGTTCCGAGGCCTCATCGGGATGCCTCCGGTTCATGTGGAAGCACCAATGGTGCCGGCCGGGCCGAACGACGTCGTCGAGCGCGACTCCGATGACGAGGCCAAAGTTACGGGCGTGGCTCATGAAGCCGACTCGTCCTCGCGTTGCCCCATCCCCATCCAGTCGGATGAAGACGAGGAGGAAGAAGGGAGACACGCCGGGTCTGAGGACCTGGCACCTGATGATGCTGATGAAGACGCTCCCCTCCGATTTCGGAGGAAGCGTAAGTCGACGACCGAGGTGCAGAAGCCTCGGTCGAAACGTCTGAAGTCCGCGGACCAGCCGCCGCCCATGGAGCAGCCGCTGGCCGCCTCTGCACGGCGAACCATTGCCGCCGACCGGAAGAAGAAGTCGACGCGGGACATACCCGTGACAACGCCGACATCTCCGTCACCCGCACCCCGCTCGGGGGGTATACGGATCTCAACCCGCCCTCCCGTTGTTGAGAGGTTGGTGAAGATTGGTGGCTCAAGGTTTCGCTGGATCCGCCAGCTTGATTTTGATCTTTGCATCTGTCGCAGGGCGGAGGACGCCTCCCTCAGCGACTTGGAGGAGGCATTGGCTGACGGGGCCTTAGGGACGGACCCCGTTGCATAGGTCGAGGAGCCTGCCGCACGAGCGGTGACACCGCCTCCTCCCTCCTTAGATGGAGGTGATGAAGTTCCTGCATCCCCCAGGCCAGAAGTCGCTCCTCCGGGGGCCGCTGCTGCCGGCACGACTATGCCGACTGGCGCCGTAGGTGCCACGGCTTCCACGGAGTCCTTGGCGCTGGTGACGGCGTCGGCCCGCACCGCGTCAACGCCGACTCCAGTGACTGGGTTGACTACCCAGCCCCCGAGCTCCGTCACTGGTGCAAGGGCTTCGGCTACTGGCTCGGCGAAGCCGGACTTCAAGGCCGCCGTCCAAATAGCAGTGGAGGCACACGAGGTACGTAGATTTTACTTTTCTTGTTGCGACTTGTAGCCGTATGTAGCCCCCAAGGCCCGGGTCATTTTTGTAGAAGGCGGCTCGAGTCTTCATAGTATATCTGGACGCTGTAGTTGGGGTGACGTAGCCCCCGGGTTACCTTAGTGCTGGTGCAGAGGTAAACCGAGGCGCAGCCCCCGAGCGTATGGCTCGGTTTTTATAAGTCATTGTTGGGGCTAACCCCCGGGTCGTCTGAATGTCGGTGTAGAAACGACCCGCGGCGCAGCCCCCTTATTTGTCTGTGTGGTTGGAGTAACCATTGTGTTCTCATTGTTTGCAGGAAGAGCTACAGTCAGTAGCTCGTCGCCTCGAGGCCGAGCAGCAGGAGTCGCGACGCCTGTGTGCCGAGTTGGAGAAGGTCCACGAGGGTTTTATCTCCGTCGTCGAGCACCAGCGAGTGCTGGCCGCGCAGGAGCGCCAACATACCGAGGCCTTTGCCGCGGTACGGGACTCCTGCGAGCAGCTTAGCAAGGAGAAGGAGCAGGCGGATGCGGCCCTCACCCTGGCGACCAAGGGCTACTCCGAGGACCTCGAGAAGCTCGAGCGCAAGACTTCGGTGGCCGAGCGCGAAAAGAAGGAGCTGGCCGGCCAAGTCGCGGATGCCGCCACCAACGTCTGGGGTAAGTATTCCAAAATTTTCTCTTCCTGGTGTGGCTGGAACCTTTTGTTTAATTTTTTTTGTCCTATCTTCCTGGATAGGCGAGGACGCGCGTGGCTTGACGGCTGGAGAGCAAGTGCATCGGGTCGGCGTCTTCATTCCGAGGTGCATGACTTGACCAACGCCGTTGTCCAGGTCCTCTCGCCTAAGGAGGGAGTTCCCGCGCCCACCTGCTGGGTTGCGCGGCTTCCCCAGCTGATGCCGACAGTGATCGGCTAGGTGCAGGAGTCATCAGCTCGCAGTGCTGCTACCCTGGCGCTCTCCCTTGTCCGTGGCCGCTATCAGCGAACGAACGTCGACAAGATCACCGCGAGCATCCTGGTGGATGAAGACGGCAGGGAGATCGACCTCGAGCCTATCTGCCACGTGGTGGCTCCCTTCGGCTGCCGGGTGGCGAAGATGGTCGACCCCACCGAGTTCGTCTTCGACGAGGTGGTTGCTGGCAATGACTTGGGCGAGGTGGCAGACGAGGAGCCTGCATCGGAACATCTCTTTGCCAGGGCCACAACTCTTCCACCGCCGGCTTCGAGGTCCGAGGCGTCGATCCTCTGCGTGGGAGGCTCCGCCGTCGTGATCCTGTTCCCCTGCTTGCAAAGAGGGGTTTATTTATGAGTAGTTAGAAGTATGCGCCTGCGGGCGAAAATATTTTGTAATGAACAAGTATATTTAAGTGTCGGGTTGTGAATTTGCATCCGCCTTCGCGGCGTTGATATTTAAGCCGACACTTTTGTTCAGTTGTGCGCTTTTCGTCACTTGCTTTGTTTTCCGCCTGTTTTGAAGCTAGTCGATCGTGTGACCCCGCCAAGTGTGCCCTCGCGTGACGCTTTTTGGTGACCCGCATGGTACCATTGTGACAAAGTCCGTCTTGCGGCTTCATTGCCAAGTTAGGTTTAAACCGGCTGCACTACTTGTTCACTTTTGCGAGTTGCTGATGACTTAGGGGAAAACGAAACATTTTTAAAGATTTTGCTGCATGAGCAGGGAGTCCAGTGGTGAGCCGCGCGTCATGGCGTCCGACTCGCTTTGATGACCCATCAATCATATAACGTGCGAGTAGGAAAATAAAGACTTGAAAGCATGTTTGAGACGAAACGGTAGCCCCCGAGCTTGTCGGGTGTGCACCGGGTTTATTTCCTTGATTAATTACACAATATTACAATGGATACTATGTATAATAGGGGCGAAGCAGGCTGATGTTCCATGGACGCTTGGTCTCCTCTTCCGACTTGGAGCTTTTGTTCGGCTCACGCAAGTCGACGAGGTGGTAGGAGCCGTTTCCCATCGCTTTGCTAACGACGAACGGTCCTTCCCATGGGGCCGAGAGCTTGTGCATCCCTTTCGACTTTTGGATGAGTCGAAGAACCAAGTCGCCTTCTTGGAAGGAGTGAATTTTAACCCGGCGGCCGTGGTAACGGCGCAGGCTTTGCTGGTAGTTTGCCGTCCTAGAGAGTGCGAGCTCACGGGCTTCTTTCAGGAGGTCGACGCCGACTAGGCGTGCTTCTTCATTTTCTTCCTCGTTGTAGAGGGTGACCCGTGGCGAGTCATGTTCAAGGTCCGTGGGCATCACGGCTTCCGCACCGTACACCATGAAGAAGGGTGTATAGCCAGTGGAGCGGTTGGGAGTCCTACTGATGCCCCAGAGTACTGCTGGTAGCTCGTCCAGCCAGTAACCTGGCGTCCTTTCCAAAGGGACTTGGAGTTGCGGCTTGATCCCGGCTAGCACCATCCGGTTCATCCTCTCCGCCTGCCCGTTCGACTGCGGGTGGGCGACTGATGCCAGATCAAGGCGGATGCCTTTTTCTTGGCAAAAAGCCTTCATCTCCCCTCGGCGAAGTTCATGCCGTTGTCGGTGATGATGTTGTGCGGGTAGCTGAAGCGGAAGATGATTTCCTGGAGGAACTTGGTTGCGGTCTTGCCGTCGAGCTTCTTGATGGGCTTTAATTCCATCCATTTGGTGAATTTGTCGACTGGCGACGAGGAGATGTGTCATGCCACCGCGAGCCGTCTTGAATTGTCCCACCATATCTATCCCCCAGACCGCGAATGGCCAGGTGAGAGGGATGGTCTTCAGGGCCACAGCGGGAAGGTGATCCTGGCGGGCGTACTTCTGGCACCCGACGCATCGGCGGACGATGTCGACTGCGTCTTGGTAGGCTGAGAGCCAAAAGAAGCCGTGCCGGAACGCCTTGGCAACCAGATTGCTAGCACCGACATGGTGGCCGCAGTCGCCGGAGTGGATCTCGTGCAGGATGCGCCTTCCTTCCTCTTGCACAACGCAGCGGAGGAAAACTCCCGATGTGCTGCGTTTGTAGAGCTCATTGTTGATGATGGCGTAAGCCGAGGCATGACGCACCTTTTGTCGTGCCTGGACTTCGTCGGCTGGGTACTTCTTGGTAGTCAGGTACTCGATGTAGGGCTCCCTCCAGTCACTGTTTCCAGAGGCGAGCGCCACCAGAGTCGTATCTGGTGATGGCGGGTTGGCGACGTCGACTTCAGCCAGCGGTTTGACGGATGGGTTGTGGAGGTGGTCGAGGAAGACGCCTGGTGGGACTCGGTCCCGTTTTGAGCCGAAATGAGAGAGTTCGTCAGCTGCTTCGTTTTTCCTTCTGTCCACGTGTTCCAGCTCCATGCCGGTGAAGTGGCCACCGACTTGGTCGACGAGCCGCCTATAGGCCGCCATGTTGGGATCATTTGCATCCCATGTCCCCATCGTTTGCTGAACGACGAGGTCAGAGTCGCCGTAACACTTGATGCGGCTGACTCCCATCTCCTTAGCCACGCGTAGGCCGTGGAGAAGAGCTTCGTACTCGGCGACGTTGTTGGTGCAGGTCAAGTGAATCTGTGACACGTAACACTTCTTGTCGCCTTGAGGAGAGATGAGGACGACACCAGCCCCCGAGCCCTCGTACATCTTGGACCCGTCGAAGAACAGGGTCCACCGGCCGGCCTCGTAGGTCGGAGTCGGCAGCTGCGTCTCCATCGAGTCGACGATGAAGTCCGGAAGTGCCTGCGACTTGATCGCAGTGCGTGCAGTGTAATTGAGACCGAAAGGCTGCAACTCGGAGGCCCACTTGGCGACTCTCCCAGTTACCTCTCTGTTGCGGATGATGTCCGCCAGAGGAGAGGAACTGACCACCGTAATCGGGTGGCCCATGAAGTAGTGTCTCAACTTTATTGAAGCAAAAAATACACCATATACAAGTTTTTGGTAATGGGGGTATCTCTGCTTCGACTCGGTCAGGCATTTGCTGACGTAGTATACTGGTCTCTGGACCAGCTGTTCCTTGCGCTCGACGATGACCACCGTGCTGACGACTCGGTTGGTCGTGGCGATGTAGAGGAGCATCGGCTCTTTTGCAAGGATGGGTGCCTTAGCCAGCGTCTTCTTGAGAGCCGCTAAGGCAGCGTCTGCCATGTCATCCCAGGTGAACATGTCTGACTTCTTGAGGAGTTGGTACATGGGCATTGCCTTCTCTCCAAGCCGTGAGATGAAGCGACTCAGGGCGGCGACACAGCCTGTGAGCCGCTGCAAGTCTCTGAGTTTCTCCGGCTTCTTCAGAGGTTCGATCACCTTGATCTTCTCTGGGTTGGCCTTGATGCCTCGCTCGGAGACGATGAAGCCCAGGATGTTGCCCGCGGGTACGCCAAAGACGCCAGGTCGGTGATCAGCTCCGTCTTCGGTCTGGACTTGACGACGATGTCGTCCACATAGGCGTGGACGTTGCGGCCGATCTGCTCGTGCAAGCAGTTCTGGATGCACCGCTGGTAAGTTGCCCTGGCGTTCTTCAAGCCGAAGGGCATGGAGACGTAACAAAATGCTCCGTAGGGCGTGATGAAGGACGTCTTCTCTTGGTCTTCGGGCGCCATCTTGATCTAATGGTACCCGGAGTAGGCGTCGAGGAAGCATAGCGCCTCGCACCCTGCCGTCGAGTCGATCAGTTGATCGATGCGAGGCCATGTGAATGGATCTTTGGGGCAGGCCTTGTTCCGGCCTATGTAGTCGATGCACATCCGCCATGTACCATTCTTCTTTAGAACGAGCATCGGGTTGGCAAGCCACTCCGGGTGCATGACCTTGGCGATGAACCCGGCAGCTAGGAGCCGGGCTATCTCTTCGCCGATAGCCTTGTGTCTGTCGCCATTAAAGCAACGCAGGAATTGTTTCACCGGCCGCATCTTGGGGTTGACGTTGAGCTTCTGCTCTGCGAGCTCCCTCGGGACGCCTGGCGTGTCCGAAGGCTTCCAGGCAAAGATGTCCCGATTCTCACGGAGGAAGTCGCAGAGCACACCTTCTTATGCGCTGTCCATGTGCGCGCCGATCACCGCCATCTTGGAGGAGTCGCCCTCGACCAGCGGGATGCGCTTGGTCTCTTGTGCAGACTGGAACTTGTCGCGAGTGTCTAGAGTCGGCTTGTTGACGATCGTCATGTCGTTGCGGTCGACTTGCAGCTTGAGCTTCTCTAGCTGCTCGGTGGCGATGACGGATTCGGCGAAAACGGCATTGCCCTTCTCGCACTCGATGGCGCGATCGACGTCGCCATGGACGGTGATGATGCCGTTGGGACCCAGCAACTTCAGCTTGAGATAGGCATAGCAGGGCCTTGCCATGAACTTGGCGAAGGCGGGTCGCCCTAGGATCGCGTGGTATGAACTGCGGAAGTTCACGTCCTTGAACTAGATTTTCTCGAGCCGGAAGTTCTTCCTATTGCCGAAGACAACGTCGAGCGCGATTTTGCCTAGCAGGTAGGCCTTCTTCCCTGGGATGATGCCGTGGAAGGTGGTGACGGTGGGAACCAACTGGTCGTCGCACAGCTTCATGCGCTAGAATGTCTCGTAGTACAAGATGTTGATACTTGATCCTCCATCCATCAGGGTCTTGGTCAGGACATAGCCCTTGACCTGGGGTGCGATGACCAGGGCGAACTTGCCTGGGTAGTCCACTCGGGGCGGGTGGTCTTGATGGCTCCACATGATCGGCTGCTCAGAACAGTCTAGCCACTGGGGCACGTCCGGCAGGGTTGCGTGGACGGCATGTCGGTTGACCTTCTCCTCCCGCTTGGAGTCGAGGCCGACAAAGGTGTGGCCCATGAAGCCGGTAGTGGGAGGCACGCCCGACTGCTGCTCACCGTCGTCGTCTCCTTCTGGGGCCCGCTTCTTGGCACCGGTTTTTTGCTTTGACGATCTCAGCCGTCCAGCTACAGTCGTCAGTCGTGTGGGCGGCTGGCTTGCCGGGCAGGCTGTGATACCTACACGACATCGCCAGGATCTCCGTGGCAGTGAGTTTCTTCCGCGGAAAGTTGCCGCGCTGGCTCCTGAAGCCACGGCCTCCCGTGGATGTGGCGGCGACGAGGTCGGAGCCGCCATCGCCCTTGCGCTTGTGGGTGCTAGAGTTCTTGGCGTTGGCCTTGCCCTTGTTCTTGCCACCTTTCTTGTCGTCGTCCTCCTTGTCGGAGTCGTCCTTGGTGGCGTCGGTCTCAGCGTACTTATGCACGATGCCAAGCAGCTGGCCCATCGTCACGTCGCCCTTGTGAGAGAGCCTCAGCTTCTGTTTGAGTGACTCGAACATGGTGTTATCCTCAAGGTGAGAATGCACCGTGTCGACGCTGAGGTATTCTACCGAGTTGATGAGGTCGGCGACTCGGTGATACCACTTTCTTGTGGACTCGCCCTCCTTCTGGACGCATCGCTTGAGGTACTCGACCGTAGCCGGGCGCTTGCACATCCCTTCGAAGTTGGTGATGAAAAGCCTCTTCAACTCGCCCCAGGAGTTGACGCTGTTCCGAGGCAGGTTGTTTAGCCACGTGCGAGCCGTCCCCTCTAGCATGAGAGGGAAGTAACGTGCACAACAGAGCGAGGAGGCGCTCTGGTTGCTCATGGCGGCCAAGTAGTGCTACACCCAGGTTTCCGAGTTTAGGCTGGCGTTATATTTCGGCGCCTCCCTTGGTCCCTTGAAGCTGCTAGGGAAACGCTCGCCACGGATGGCGGGTCCGAAGCACTTCGGGCCAACGTCGTCGTTGCGCGCCGCCTCGGCACGCTTGTCGTTGAGGTGGAGGCGTAGATCTGGCACGGATTGGTTGGAGCGCGCCTGAGCCTGGTTGTTGTTGATGGTGTGTCGGGCGTCGTTGCGGGCAAGCCGAGGCGGGTTGCCTCCAGCAGCCGTATTGCTCGACACTGCGGGCTCGTCGTGACGGCTGCACGGCGGCTGTGGAGCAACGTTGCGCCTTGGGGATCCTCTGTCCCCTTGGCTTCGATGAGGTGTCGAAGCCGCCTTCTCGCTCGCAGGCTGCCTGGAGTAGAGCCTGCCGTCAGATTGCGACATGTTCTCCTGCAGCTCCGGTGCCTTCTCCACAAATTTGCGCCCCTTGTTCCATTAGGGGTTGTCCTTGACCTGCAATCCCTTGAAGAGAGAGGCTGCAGCGGTCATGCAATCGACGGGCATGCCAAAGACTGCGAGGCCGCCCTCGTCGTCGTTCCGCGCCTGCGGTGGCGGCTGCGTCCGCTACGGAGGGGGAGGACGTGGTGCTGGAGGCGGCATTGTCGGCCGCTGTTGTCGAGGCGCTTGGTTCGAGCCGCCGGGTTGAGATCTGCGGCACTCCTCGCGTTGCCTCTCCAGTTCAGTCTCGCGCGCGAAGTCGTCATCGAGCGCGCGAGTCGCTGCGCCGGGCGGGAGCCACGATTTGCGACACCTGTGGTAGTTGGTGACCGTAGAAAGAGCAGTCGTCTGGGCATCGATGGCCCGCTCCTTCTTGCGGATCTCCTCCTTCTAGCGAGCCATCTTTTGACGCAACTCCTCAAGCTGAGGTGCCTGGTCGATGGCGTTCACCGGTGTGATTGGGACATCGAGCGGGTCGGTGAGGTGACCCGCCTGTCCCCGTAGCGCCTGTTCGCGCTGCTGTTTCTCACGCGCCTGCTTCTGCGCGTCAGAGTCACTGGCGGTGGTGTTAGCCGCCTCGCCAGTCATGTAGATGACGGCTGGGGTTGCTGGTCGAGCTTTCCGACTCGTAGTCGAGGACAGGCAAGATCGACCCGGCGTCGTCGTCCGAGATCCGGACGGTTTTTGCCGGGCTCACGACGTGGTCGACGAGCGCGGCGTCGATGGCGGCCTCGTCGGCCGTCTCGGGCCAAGGGATGGCATCGTAATCGTTGCAGTCATAGGCGATGCCCTCCTCCTCGGAGCTCAAAAGCCGACGTAGGCAGTGACGGCAGTCCCGAAAGGGATCGTCATCGTGTAGGAGATCGGGGCGCTCGAGGGTGCGCCCCAGGTGTGCGGGTCGGCGACGTAGCCGATGCCGTCGTGCTCGAAGTAGGTGTCGCTGACGATGTTGTCGCAGCCACGCATGGCGGCAAGGCTGAACTCGACGCCGGTGCCGGGTGGTGGACTCTCCATGAAGTAAATTCCAGCGATCGCTGGCCCACGGTGGGCGACAACTGTCGTTGGTTAGTCACGACAGATGCCATGGGGGTGGCTTAAGTCAAGGTGTGAGCCATGCGACTTAGGATCCACGGAGAGGTAGCACGCACAGAGTTTACCCAGGTTCAGCCCCTCTCTGCGAGGTAAAGACCCACTCCTGCTATGTGTATTTAGATCTGATGGGGTGTACAATGGCGTGCGCACCAGAGCATAAGGTTGCTTCGGAGGCTATGGAATGAGATGAATCTGTCCTCTAGGATTGCGCCTAGTCGACTTTATATAGGGAGTCGACTAGGGTTTACAGGGAAATGACGGGTGACCTAGGCGGTGCTAGCTAACTTGCTACAAGTGCAGTTTCGTGGAGCGCACTCGTCGGGATACATAGATCGTTATCTGATTCGGAGAGCGCACTCTTCGGGATACATAGATCGTTATCTGATTCGGAGAGATCAGCTTGCCGCCTTCCCGAGCCGGCCTACGGGTTCTTCGGAGGCCCGGTATCTTGGAAGATGTCCTCCGAGTGGGATTTGGGCCACCCGGTCTTGTAGTCCGACTCGTGGTTCTGGAGCTACCTGGTTGGGCATCCCCCATCACAGAGGCTTGCAAGAAAATGCTGTTGGCAAAGGGGAAGAAGGGCTGCGGCGATTACTTACCAACGAAGGCGGCAGCTCTGCCTAGCGGCTAGCGCCACCGGCAGCTCCTCCCGCCCTTCTTGCCGGCGCGGTGCGTCTCCCATGTCCACCATTCGGATACTAGAGACTTGTTGTGGCGAACTGGCGATGGTGGATGGGGGAAACTGACCGGGGAAGAAAGGGGATGGATGAAGATATGGGGGCCGGTGCCATTTGCGAAGATATGCTGACACAGCCACGACGCGGGCAGACTCCATTTTTGGAGTGATCATTGCTATCGGGAGTAGTTTCCACAAGAACTACGGATGAGTTACGGAAAGCTTGCGTCCTGCCTAGGAATCTACCCGACGTGGCCATTGACAGAAACCCAAGAGTGTGGCGAGGACGTGCCAGCGCCAGCACCTCGGCGGAGCTCGTTCAGATTGACCACGGCGCGACCTTCCTCCACCGCGCCACCGTCGTGAACGGCCGGTCCGTGCGCAGGTCGATCAACGCCCCGTCGTGCTGCCGGCCGACCTGCTCACCATCCACGGCCCCCGCGCGCGTGCCTGAACTTCCAGTGTTGCTAAATCACTGATTTCACTCTGTTCATGACACTTTGTTGCACTAATCATTGTCCTGCACAACTTTTTGTTTCATCTGTTAGTGCAGTTTCAGTGCAAACCACGAGGCCAGACAAACCGATCCTCGCCTGGTTTGTGACTAAACCGCTCATAAACATGAGTTTAGTGATGGGTTTCACATTTTGAGAGATGAGTGACTAATCTACTTATCTCGAATAATAATTTCATTGAAAAAACGGAGTATTTTTGGTGCTAAAATGAGGCTTTTGACGAGACCTTTTTTTTTGTATTTTTACACGATACTAAAAATGACGGGTTTTTCACGAAACTTTGCCTGTGCATATAGAATGTGGAGATGTATACCTGAAACTTTTTTCACTTTTTTTACATTTTGAAATGTGCTATTTTGGTAAAGAGAGCGTATGCAGTGAATTTCCGCTCCTAGGGTCCCTTTATATCACTAGCTAATAATTTATTCCACATGACTAAAAATTTATCGCTAAGTTAATTATGGCGCCTCCATTTAGGAGTACAATAATTTTAAATGAATTAAACCATATTAATTTTCATAATAACAAATGAATCTCACAATTCAATTGCTTGCATAGTAAATGAAATAAAAGTTCGAGGCATGCAGATTTGTTCCATTGTAAGAGAACCCAAAACCCGAAGGGCAATCAAATGAGTAAATTTGGTTATTTTGCTCATCTTCTCTGACTCTCTTAAGTAAATAACTCCTAAGTTAATTATGGCGCCTCCATTTACATACAATAATTTTAAAAGAATTAAACCATATTAATTTTCAGAATAACGAATGAATCTCACAGGTGAATTGCTTGCATAGTATAAATGGAACAAAAGTTCGGGGCATGCCGCATGCAGATTTGTTCCATAGTAGGAGGACCAGAAACTGACGGGCAAATGCAAAATGTGTGAATTAGGTTCTTTTGCTCTTCTTATCTGTCTCTATTTGCCTGCTACTACTCTCTTGTAGATATGAGCCTCTGATTTAAGGAATTTGCATGAGATTCTTCGTCTTCGTGTATACGAACTGCACTTGATTCACTGTCACTGGCTTGCTGACAGTCTTGGTCATCTGATGCCATCAGAAGGCCCTTCTTCACGCTGTCTCTGTCTCGGGGGTAAGTGTAGTACAAGAAGCCGTAGGTCAAGCAACAGATGGCCATGGGCACGGCGATCTCCGTGTACATCGCCTTCGCCAATGCACCTGCATTCTCTCTGTCCGTCTCCACGCTAGATTCAGAAGAAACTGGCTTATAGCCAAACACTTGCTCTGCTAGAATACCGACAACGAGAGGCGCAAATGAAGCAAACACTGATTCAAAGCACTTGTCCAGCGCGTAAACTGTCGTTCTTGCCTTCTCCGGCACGATCTCAGCGAAAATGGGGCTGCATAGCACAAGGGAAAAACACAATTGGAGAATGTGCACTGCGATATAAGAGATTTTTTTATGCAAGTTTGCAGGACAGTTTTCTGACAGAGATGAACATCGTACTTGTTTGTGGATGCGGCATTCCAGGAAATGGCGAATCCCATGATGAAGAACACAACCGCGTGCGCGACACCGGTTGATGGGTCGTTGGGCAACGCGAGCAGCAGGATGGTACCGAGTGGAAGCGCCGACGCAGAGCTTATCTGCGCGAGCGCAATCCTTCCAGTGTTAGGGAACCGCCTGGAGACGGTGTCCCCGACGAGACCCCCGAAGAGAGCGCCGAGAGCGGTGGCGAAGAGGTAGAGCCCCGTGATGATGCTGGTCTGCCAATGCGTGAAACCCGCGAGCTCCAGCCACATGGTAGAGAAGTTGAGCGCTGACCACGCTATCAAAGCGGCGATCCCCTGGGCGACGATGACCTGGAACGTGGGCACGGCGATGACGCCCCTGGCGACGTGGAGCAGCTCCCTGGCCTCCTCCTTCGCGGACACCGCGTTCTTGGACTTGGCGAACGGGTCGGCGGCGAAGAACCACATGAGAACCCCGAGCACCAAGCTGATGATGCCCACGATGTGGAACGCGAGCCGCCAGCCCGCGACGCCGAGGAAGGTGATCGGTGCGAGGAGCACGCCGAATGAGCCCCCCAAGATGGAGCCGAGGTTGCAGGTCATCTGCAGCCACCCGAACGCCGCGCCCCTGGTGTGGTCGTCGGTGTAGTCGGCGACGAGCGAGTTGATGGCCGGGATGACCAGCGCGAGACCGATGCCGTTCAGCCCCCGCGAGATGGCCATCTGCGCACGCGCGCCAGAAACATTGATTCAGTTCGCTTCTTGCCGTTACTGACATGTGGGCCATCCTCTAGTAGATGAACCCAACGAGACATATTTATTTCTACCGTTTTTTCTGAGACGAAATTAAAGTGGAATATTCGGATAACCGCTACTGCATTTTGGTGGCAGGTGCGTGCAAATCTGAAAGAGAGCGCCCGGTGTGGGTCCCAGGTTGTCAGTGAGAAGAGGAAGGCGTGAAGCTGCTGCTCACCTGGAGGTAGGTGCCAGAGATGGCGACGAGGAAGGTAGCGGCGGCCCAGAGGAAGGCGCCGACGGCGATGACGCGTGAGCGGTCGTGGCGCGCGGAGGCGTAGGCGGCGAGGGGGAAGGAGAGGGCCTGGACGAGCGCGCGGCAGACGGTGAGGGCCCCGAGCGCCGTCGGGGACACGCCCAGTGCGAGGCCCACCTCCCGGTACACCGCCGGGAGCAGCACCTCGTCCGCCTTCTCCAGCACCGACGCCAGGTTCACCAGAAGCAGCGTCCGCCACCGCGCCGACGCGGCTTCCGCCTCCCTCATCTCTCCGTCGTCGCCTGCTAGCTCACGACACTCCCCAGATTTGGGCGGCGACTTCGGCGGAGATTAGAAGCGTCTCTCTATTGTCTGTCCGCACGCTTCAAATGGAGCAGAGTCGTGAAGCTAGCTGCAGTGTTCGAGATCGGGACATTTGATTTCGACCCAGCCAAGCGAGCAGATATATAATCCGTGCCATGTGTGTAGATATTCAAGTCAAAGCTCCTTGTGGTTGGGTAGGACATCCTGGAGCCTCGACCTATTTTCTTTGTATCCAGGATTCCGATATGCCTCGTGCTGTTGAGATAGTTTGTCCTTCTGATTCGTAAGCAGGGAAAAACCGAAAAAGTGACACGTACGATGGAAAAAAGTATTTTAAATGTATTTCAAAATATTATAAAACTCGGAGTGTAAGTCCGGATATTCTATGTTCGCACAAAAAATGGTGCAAGAAAATAACATTTTTTGTGATTTATATAAAAAGGACAAAAAAGTCTCGTGAAATATCATTTTGGAGCGCAAAAAAGTTGCATGTATTACATTGTCCATAAAAAATGTCTTTTTCTTTAGAAAAACTTCGTGTGTGAACATGTGCCACATGTCGATCTATGGACGGGTCACGTGTCCTCCCAAGTATCTGGAGGTCAATCTATGGACGGGACACGTGTCCTCCCAAGTATTTGCCACCTGTCGGTTTAAGTTTTTTCCATATTCCAAGCTCAGTAAATTCTACGTGTCATGTTAAAGAACGTGCTAATGTCTCCATTGGGTTGGTCGCTATGTCTATATGTTGTTTTTCCACGTGGAAGTCGTGAATGTGCCATACACATCGTCGTACGAATCATTCAAGTGTCATCTATGGGAACAACCTAATGGCAGAACCTTGTTCACCTAGGAGATGACTAACGTCACAATTAGACGACTAGGTTTGACGTCAGTTGACATGGACCGATATGTCAGTCCTTTCCTGGCACACTTGTCACCATAATTCTCAAGATGGAGGCCGCCAACTATGACGGTTATTTCCATCACGATGAATCAGGCCGGGTGGGCCTTAGGTCCGGTCGAACCGTCACAGATCCACGGCGGTTCATGAAACCGTCACATAATCCATCTATGACATCATATCCACCAAGATCGACTAATCCGTCGTCGAAGTGCACCTGTGACCCTTTTTTGACTTTCTAGCACTGACACAAATCATTGTAGATTGACATACATGTTGTAGTGGTTGCGCTCGGCAAATCTAGATATTTGCACACGATAGACAAATTTATACTGGTTTTGGCGTCATCAAACAATGTCCGATAACATCCCTAATGGTGTCTGGTTTTTGTTGGAGGTATGCGCTAGAGATAATAATGTTAAGTTTTTATTTATCTCCAAGTTCATTATTAAGATTTATATCTTTATGCTATAACTATTGTGCTACTTGAATAGTGAGTATTCAAAGTAGAACCTACATGCACGTGCAGAGATATGAACAAAACAAGTGTTCCTAATCTTGTCTCTAAAATTAACTTATATGTTGTATGATGATCACGTTTTCGTGATCATGAACTTTGTATAAGTCAAGCAACTATGAGGGTATATTGTTAGGATAACAATAGTACCGAACCGACCCAAATGTATGATCTTACTAAGAGACAAATAGAAGTTAATAATATTAGCAAAGTTATTATGAAGTTTTTGTTAGCTATGTCCCTATACCATGAGAAAATCTAGTGACCGCGCATCTTGACAGTTATTCTCTGGTGGTTATGAACCGTCTATCGTATCAGGAGACTATAAAGGTGACTTTCGGGTATAACCTAAAGTGTGTAATGTAACTGAGATTATTAAAGAATGGTACTTACTCCTCTAGGCGATGGACATATATATACTCTGGGCCCTCTCTTATCACCGGTGTCAACCAAGACAGAGTGTGATTTATCACAAGGACATCAGAGATATGAATGAGAAAAGGAGAATTATATCGGTACGAGTTTGTATGTGTAGTGATCAAATAGTTTGACCACATAGTGCACACTGTCTCACCTAGTGATATCATTCGTATTGTGAAGCTGAGGAGATTAGCGTAATGAGAAAGACAAAAAGGCACTTTCGTTATTCGTGAATACACAGGAGCCATCATGTGCGTCCATGGTCACGCTGTTGGTTATTGTTCGGTAAGCACTCCAGACATGTCTGTTTATTGCTGAAACTTCCGGGTCACACGCTTAAGCCGTGTTAATCTTTTACTGCGATTTTTTGTAGTCGTAGTGATGTTTGAGAGTGGTTGGATTTATACCGATGTCTCAGGAATATTTTTTGGAGGTGTTCCAGAGAAGTTATCATGAGATGCATATTATGTCTGTGAGAGCCTGGAAGATTTTTGGGAGAATTATGGGCGGGCATGACATGTCCTGGGATGTTAGAAAGTATTTCTAACATCAGTGGATAGAGTCGATGATTTTATCTAAAGGGTTCATAGGGTTTCAGAAAAGTTTTGGAGAAAACCCGGGATGGGGGAGGGAGTGTCGGAGGGGACAATGGGTGCCCTAAGGCTGCAACACACCAGGTGGTGCAGCTGCATGGGCCCCAGGGCCCACCTAGGTTGGCACACAACCTTCCCCTTTATTCCCGAATTGGGTAAGGGGAGAGTGTGGCTCCCCTAGGGCCGGCGCACAAAGGGCATGGGTAGAGCCCCTTCCCAAGTAAGCCTCCCCTCTCCCTCCTATATAACCCCCAACCCCCATGGGGTGAAACACAACAATTGCTCAGGGTTTTTGTGGTGTCCTCTCTCAGAGTTTTTCTCTTTAGATCTCATGTGTTGAGAACCTCTCTACTATCTCATATAGATCTAATCTAGTTGATTAGATCTAACACTTCTACTACGCTGAAAGGTTGTCTCTCTTCGTTGGCGCCGAGTCCTAGACGGCGGAGCGCTGACGGGTTGACGCAATTGGATGCGTGGATACTACAAGAGGGATTACACGTGTGATCCTTGACGAGGGAGTCAGCGACATTCTCATCTCCAGGCTTGGACGTGAGAATTTTCATCAGCTTCACCGACAACGTCATCGTCAAAACGCCATCTTCTGCTGTGGTGTTTTTAAGTACTAGATCTAGCATATTGTGTGCATCATATCTTTATAGCTAGATCTTGGCGGTTAGGTAAGACGGAAAATTTTAAATTCATGCACGTAACCCTATAGTTTTGACTCTCTTTCGGTGCTCAGGCGATCTTGAGGAGGTCTCTATATCGCCTAGTGTGGTGTATGATGGATGTGAATGCACCATACCGCTCCGCAGGCCCGTATTCCGCCTTATATACACGGTGGGAATTGGTGTTACATGAGTCGAGTTAGTTTACAACCAGTAAAGATAAATACTAAACACTAACAAAATAATCTAGATCCAATCATAGTAGGTTATAAGGAATTTCCTGTAAAATCCGTGTAGAGATCATTTCATGGCTTGCACTCCAAGATGATGCATTCGGTCGTATGCAGAGTGGACGAATCCTTGCGCTCGGTCACCCCAGGCTGAGTGGGCCACCTTTACCTTTCTTGGGCCTACCTGGGACCCATGACCTCGACAATTACATTCAACAAAATTATGGATCATATCCCAATGTGATGATGTTTTTTCTCGCCAAAATGGAGGTTACCCCCTGCGCGCATTTGCATTGAAGCGATGAACACATCATTTTGTATTAATTATGCAACGAAGCTTTACAAATTAATACATTAAAAAGCCTGAAGCCACCTTCCTGGCAATATTTGTCGCTACACCTACTAACTTGATGAAGGGGGTCGACATGGTCAAAGCCGTTTGACCGGATTTCACAACAACACACATCATCTAAAACCAAAGGCCTCAACCAAGCCACCCAGTGCTGAGTCGGGAGCACAAACCAGTCCAGCAGACTCAAAGCAGCACCGCAGCTGCGCACGCTCCATAAACCGCCGCCGCCATCCGCCAACTCATTTTAAGAACATGTATCAATGCATTGACCTTGTCAGGCCTGCCATCGACGCCAGACATCGGCACCTCCCTGCGTACATCCATCATCAGTCATCCGTCGCCGAGACTCTATAGCGCCACGCCGCCGAGACTGTTCGTAGTTAATGCGGAAAATGCAACACCGCTCCACCGATGAAACCCTCAACTCGTCCCTCGAGCTGACGCACACCTCCAATAATGATGCCCCCAAGGGGAGACGACACAGGAGAGCTGCCATCAGCCGATCGCCTGATCAAGGGTTTCCCCCGGAGGTAGCGGAGGGAGATGAGAGCTTCAACTCGATTATGTCTTCAAGAAGGATACAACGCCCACGACATCGCCATCATCGGCTCTGGCTTCAAGGCAATGTATTTATACATCTGATTCATTAATTATGTTTTGTGTTTTCTATGCTATAACTGCTATTGCTCCTGAATACGAGATTCAAAGGAAAGCTCATACACACGTGTAGTAAACGTGAACACTAAAATATACCCTAGTCTTTTCTACGGACTAATTTGTTGAATGCTAGATGACTGTGCTTTCCTGGTCATGGACATTGTTAATGTCAGCATCAATGAGTGGCATATTGTTGGAGAACAATATGGCCGGGTAGACCCAAGTTTTGGTATGTTAAGAGATTCCGTTACTTTTGTCCTTAGCTTTATCTCAGAAAGATTATTATATAAACATGTCCTTGAACCATGAGGTTATTAGGGTTGTGCATACTAGAATAATTACTTTGGTACTGTCAATCATCACGGCCATAACAAGGTGATCAAAATGGCAGTTACTGGGTAGTTACAAAGGTATGCATGTACCCTAATGTTCCGAGATGGAAAATTACTTCTCTATCAAAAGAGAGATACACCCTGGGCCCACTCGGTATGAGAGATATCCAATATGTTCTGCAGACAATGCATGGTGAAGTTACACCGTGTGGGATATCGTAATGCGAGAACGAGTAAAGGGAACTTGTCAGTTAACGGGATAGACGAAGATGTAATGAATCAATGATTGATTCATGGTAACATCAGTGGAACTATATCTCGGGTAAAGTTTCGATATCGTGAGTAATGGGAACGATGTATTAGTAATCGACATGTTCAACAGAGTGTCTTCGTATAACGGTAGCAGTTATTCAGGTTGTCGTCGGCCTGACCCTGACTGGTGATTAGATGAGTACATCTAATTATAGCTACATGTTATCGAACCTGTAGAGGTCACACGCTTAAACTAGGATTGGTTAGTTGTGTATATTGGTTGGTCTGGAACATTGCGAGAGAGTATCACCGAAATAGTTTCTGTGTGGTAGATATATTCATATCAGAGAGATTGGATAAGAGAGACAATGGATGTCTCAGGACGATAGAAGTTTCTATCGTCATCGGATTTATTCCGAGGGGTTATATAGAAGGAAATATTTATCTGGAGAGTTTTGTCGGCGGACACTATGTGTCCCGGATCATTTAAATATGTTTATATGATGAGTAATTAATTCCAAGAATTGTCTGTAAAAGGAAATATTCAATTAGAAATTAATTAGAAAAAATAAATAAAAGAATATTGGAAAATATTAAATAAATAAATAAAATATGGAGCCTACCTTGGGGATGCCTAGTGGGCTCTAGGGGCCCACCAAGGCAGCCGCACCACCATGTGGTGGTGGTGGGCCAAACCACTTGAGGGGGGAGGCTACCCCCTTGGCCAAACCCTAATGGGCCTAGGGCCCATGGGGGGAGGCGGCGGCAGCCGGACTAGGGCGGGCCCCACCTCCTTAGGTCGGTGCGGCCTGGATGGGCCCCACCCTAGGGCGGCGGCGGTGGAGGCAGTTTGGGAGGAGGATTTCAACTCCTCCACCAAGTCTCCCTCCCCCTTGTCCTCCTATATAACCCCCACCCCCTCCTTTTGGAGACACATAAGTTTGAGAGCTTTTTCTCTCTAGTTGGATCTTGTCTAAAAGGATTGAGAGAACCTCTCTAGATTAGAGGGACCCTCTCCGATTAGACTAGATCTAATCTCTCTCTCTCTCTCTCTCTCTTCTCATGTGTTGAGAATCTTCACCTTCATATACGCCAGTGGTGCTTCAAGCTTGGACGGCGAAGCTCTGCTGAACCTTTCCCAGCGTACGCGTGCGAGCTCTCAGAGGGGTGAGTTGTCGGATCCGGACGGTTGACCCTCACTCTGCTGGACCAAGGAGATCAAGCAAAGGAGAAGGCGACATGATCTCTCTACCAGGCTTCGTTGAGAGAATCTATTTCGGGCTACTACGACTACGTCATCGACACTTCTTCCGCTACTACGGTGTTGGTAACTTATTTTGTCTAGATCTTCGGATCTTCCTATTCACATGTATCTTCATAGTAGGTCTTGGACTGTTGCGTAACATGGTAGTCGATTTTTTAATATTACCGTACTCGCAACCCAGCACGGGCCACAAACAACAAAGGTATGTTAAATATCTTCAATCACTTCATGACGTACATGTTTACTTGTTGACGCTCTAGGGCCCATAGATGGATAGAGCATTGGTTTCCGTCCCTTATTCATCGAATGAATATTGTTTGCTTCATGATTTGTCGAAACTTCGTCTCCTTTGTCAATTCTTTCACTTCTCTCCCCTTGTTTTTATTCTCTATATGACAAATATCCATCATCAATATCGAAAGGTAACATCTTTCTTTGCTATCAATTACCATAATTAGGAACATCAAGAGAATAAAATGGTTCGTTTTCACAAAAGGTAACATCCATAACAGAAAGAAACTCCTTTCAGCGGTGCTCAAACAACCATACACCTTATGAGTAAGTGAATATCCCACAAATATATGCGTTTGATGGCATGTGGATATAGCTTTCCCGTTGAGCCCAGGTATCATGAACAAAACAAGTACAACTAAATACCTTGGAAGTACAGTGAAATCATTAGTGCCATTCAAACATTTTTTTTGAAACGAGCCATTCAAACATTCAATTATCCCAACACTCTTGATGGCATCCAGTTTCGGTAAGAAACTATTTTAACAACATCACCGAGAAACTTTGGCACATACATCGTGAACATAAGGGACCAATCTGCCTCCAATAGATGGCTATTCTTCCTCTGCTACCTCATTTTTTTCAGTTGTGTTTACACATGTATTCTGATGAAGAATTCCATGTGATGAGAAGAAATTATGAAATTATGTGTTAACATACCTAGTCCCTTTATCTGATAGGAGTATTTTCAAATTGACATTATCTTGATTTTGCACCATATTATAGAAGTAATTAAATAAAGATAAGACTTTAGATTTCTTCTTAGAAGATACAACCAAGTATATCTATAAGAAGCACTAATAAAGGCCACATACCATCGTTATCTGAAGGACCCAATTGTTCTTGTGTTCATAGCTAGTTCACACACATCACATACCAAACCTTCCTTAAACAGATATTAAATCCTGATGTGAACATACATCTTAGGGACTGGAAGGACAAGTCCAAGTCTCTAATGCAACAAAATTGACTCTTCAATAGGGGTGCATTTTGTACTAAGCGCCAATGGTTCCGCAACATTATCGAGGTAGTACAAAGCCATCTCTAGTTCCAATCCTAGTTATGGTTCCTGACTTCGGCTCCTGAAATATGCCGATAAAAAGTGAAAACCCTGCTACACAATTCAGTGTCTTTCTAATTGAGCTAAAAGACAATAAATCCACTAGAAGCATGGGTACATGTAAAACATTACTCAATGAAATGAAAGGAGTACAACTAATGGTCACACTACCTATTATTGTGGCAGAGGATCCATCAGCAATACAAACTCTTGCCTTCCCAGAATCGTGGTGTGTAAGATGATAAGTTCTTACATAAACTATCCATATGATTTGTTGCCGCCCAATCAATGATCCAAGAGTTGTATGAACAATTTACACATTAGAATCGCATGAGAAGTGAATGCAGATTTTGGGACATCTCTAGTAGCAGTCATCATAATGGACTAAAATTTCACCAATGAATGGGCAACAACATGTCATTCTCTTACGACGGTATTAAAGATGGCTCTGTTTATGCTTCTTCAAGCATATAGCCTAATTATTTTGACGGTTTTGTGGCCTCTTCAACCAGCCAGGGGGTAACCAATAAGCTCGAAACAGGTTTTTTTCACATGGCAGGCGTTGTACAATGATCACATACCACTCTGAGATTCCTCTGGTTACAGATTTCATTGCGCTTGCTTGACTATTCCTTGGACCAACATAACGTTCAGCATGGGTGAGTAAAGATATTGTTGATCTACTATCGACAACTGTATTTGGGACTGAAACCTAGTTACATAGAAAAGTTTCATCCTCAAAACGCTAGGAGCTCCCTCGTCCAAGGTGGGCAAGTCACGCATGGCTAGTATTAATTGAGCTTGCGAATTAAATCTCATATTCAGGCTTCCGACAAAGGTTTTCACAAGAAGTGATTCAAATCATTCCCGAAGAAGTGGTATATCCATGGGATCATGTGTCTTGAATGGTCGTAAGAACTCCAGATTCATGTAGAGCTTCTTATCTCCCCTCCATATCACAGTTTTCCATTCTTTCTTGACATGCCACATGTCATGGAGAATCCTGTTAACTTGAATTTTTGATTTTTTTTTGAAAATTGTTTTTCGTATCTACCAGAGCTCGAGCTGCAGTTAAAAAAAATGAACTTGAGCTGCAGTTGTAAACACTTCTGCTTGTTCCTGGGCTTCTGCTTCCGTACATCCCCCTCCAAACTCAAACAGGTACCGTACCCCTTCGCAACAAAGGACAAGATGGGCATTAACAAAATATTACGTCAATATTAATGAATAAGTATGGCCATTTGTTAACTACGTAGTGTAATCTTTATACGGCCGTATTTGTATGAATCGGTGGTCTTGGTAGCCTCCTTCTCACGGCCCGCCGCTGCTCGTCGTTGTTCCCCCTGTACTTGTCGTCATGGTGCCTCCGTCGCCTGGCGCCGGCAGTTACCGGCGCGCAAGATCCACGACGAGCAGTTGCGCCTCCTCCTGCTTCACGCGTGGCCGGGAGTGCAGGAACCAGCACGCCACCAGCCGAACAGCCGTCCACCTCCTTCCTTGCTCCGCGTGCACCCATGCACGGCCAGCAGCTGAGCTACGCACGCAAGCTGTCCATCCAACTGCTTGTATCGGCGTACGGCACCTTCTCAAGATCCCACTTTTTGATGCGGTGTGGTCGCCGGAGACGGCAACGACGTGTTCGGGAGAGATAACCTGCATGGTTCCCGCTGCAATCTGGACGACGGGGTCGGGTTACCTAGCGGTTACGTCGTATACATACGTTGGTATATGGGATTAGATCTACACCGGGGTGTGTATGTTTAACAAAATAAATCAGATAATTGACTGATTGGACCTAATTGCCCCTTTGAGTTTGGGGAGGGGGATGTACCGAAACACACCCCTTGTTCCTGAACAATATTCTCCATTCAGCTCAGAAGCCAGACCACTACCCTCTTTTGGTTCTACTCCTATTGCCCATGCGCAGCACCTTCATGTTTTTTCTTATCTTTCTCGAGAAAAAGTTGCAAGCCATGTGCTTTCAGAATTCAGAATCTACTTGGCATTTTGTCACCTAATATTTGTGCAATCTAAAGATTACATTCTTGGGGGAGCTAGGAGGCTTCTCAGTAATTTGAGTTTTTTGACCGTAGATAAGAGTCACCGTGCAATCCTGGCCGTCCGCTGCTAGCTATCCCTGGTTAATTTTACCCGCCCACACACACCGCCACTCACTGCAGGTGGCCCATGTTAATTTTGGGCCCACGTTCCAGCGTGTGGAGTGGGTCGTTTTCGTGTGCTCGACCTGCCCGCCCGCGGTGAAACCCTCCCGCCGTGAAAATCCTAGCCGCCTCCAGCCCTCCACCCAATCCCCTCTCGCGCCTCTCCTCACCCAATCCCCTCTCGCGTCTCTCCTCCTCCAGTCCCCTTCTCCCATGGCAGCCGCCGCCACCATCATTGTCCTTCGCCTCTGCCGTCTGGCAGTCGAGCTCCCGGGCAGGCAGGAGGCAAAGGGACGGAGGAGGAGGTTGTCGTCCTTGCCGCTCGGCGACCAGGCCGCAGGCGAAGCCTTTCATGATGTTGCCGTCGTCCTCGCCGTCAGCGTGCCGAGCACCACCATCTCTAGCCCTGGCTCCTCTTCGTCAAGCGCGGCGGCGGCAAAAGGAGGGTGACAACGGTGGCGGACCGTTATCCTCCTCCGCGAGCTAGGCGACGACCATGAGCTGAAAGGCTCAGGTGTTTAGGTTTGTACGCCCACATCCCCTTCTGTTTATTGCTGGATTTATCTCTCAGATCCGTCTGGCTTGTGTGCAAAGCAGGGGAGAAGGCACGAGGCGATGTGCTACTGGATCTGGCGAGTAGCTGGACTCTTACCTCCTCCGCTCCAACCATTTCCCCTTCCTAGGTTTGCTCTAAACTGATTCACCCATTGCTTTTCCATGTTCAGTTGTGTATGCTTCAAGTTTTAGGGTTGCACGGTGGCCATAGAGCTGAGCGTCGATGATGTGGTGATAAAGAGTGGGCTGGAAAGAGGAAAAGAAGGCAGCTACTAACTCATTTTTTTAATCTTCATCCCAGGTCATTGGTCTTTCTCTCCCGTTCGTCCGTCTACTCCTCTGCGCCGCCGCCACAGTTTCACCTCCAAATTTTATCAATCTCAGGTTGTTGCTTCTCTAGGCCCTCCCCCGCTGCTAAGATCGATTTCTTTGCATAGGACTGTACCTCGATGGCGCCTGCTCGACCTGCAGATCCGTCCTCCTCCGCCAATTTCAGAGAGGGCGCATGGAGAACAGGTTGCCAAGATGCTGACGTCTGTGGCACCGGCACCGTCGCCATCATCTTCGATGTAACACAAGCATGCCCGAGATCTCCATGGGCCTCATCTCCATCTGCATCGTCATGTTCCTTACATCGAGGAGTTAGTGCGTGCACTCTATCCCAGGTTCATCTCTCTCTTTATATCTTTCTGCGCTTGGTGTAGCTGAGCCGTTCCATGGGCATGGCGTTGGTGTGGTTTGGATGTAGAGATACGACTAACCTATGAGATAATACTTGCTGATATTTGTGTTGATATGGTTGTCTGTTGCTAACCTGGATTACTAAATGATTTTGTAGGTACTAAAATGATCGAGTTACAATCTTAGGAGTACCTTATAAGTTCCAGCAAACTAGCTGACGGAGCTGCTTAACTTTGGAAGGAGATAAAAGGTAGCTTCCAGCCATCACCATGCCTCATGCATGAGTTATCTTGGAGTAAGTAATAACCATGCTTCTGAATTTTTTTTTAACAACGTGGTAGCCAGTTCCTATTTTTTGGAGACATTGGCGAGATGACAAACAAACCAATCATGTTTTTTTGTTGGCAGATCGAAATGACTGATTTTATTTATGCACAACCAGCCATAGGAAATGGTATGTACGTCCTAGACCACTAATGTTGGTCTATATTTTTGTATGCCTTCCAATACATGTGCGTCCTGGTGTGCCATAACACATATGTAGATGCTTAGCTTCGTGTATATGTAATATGTTCTGTTCTAAGCTGATGTTCCATCTAAATTTACAATCCTATGATTATGAGAAAGCGAGATTTATGACCATCTGATGCACAGTTCAGTTGTTAAACTTCAGGTAGTAGCCTGATCAGATAGTTCATAATATTGGTCAATGCGTGCTTAAATCATCCTTGGCTCCTTTTCGATGCTATTTTTGCCAATTGCATAGTTAACTTATTTTCTATTGACTGGATGTAGTCCATCTCTAATCTACCTTCCAATGTTAAATATGTGCATCCTTCTTCCAAAGATCTTGGAATATAAGATCAATCATGTATTATTTCTGTATTTTTGTCTGATATTTATAATTTTCTTTGTTCCAATATTCTTTTGGTTGATTAATGTCGATGCATTTTCTTCCAGTTTGTGCACTATTCTTATCTACCTGGATTGAGCTTATATGTGTTAATTTTGTAACCGGCGCCAACAGATCAATCTGAGTGAACAATTAGTTGAGTATGGATGGATTGCAAGCATGCAGCTAATCTCAAGTGTGATTATGTTATGTGGATAACTTCACGGGTAAATAATCATGTAGGTGAGCTATGACCTTTGTATGATACTTGGAAGATCTATCATCTCTATTACTGTAATGTATGGTGTTAAATGTTTATATTTTATACTCTACTTTCCAAATTCGTGTTGTTACCTTACCCGTCTTGGTATATTGTTATGGGTAATTTATTGTAACATGTTGGACCTCAAATATGTCAAAAATAGTAAAGTGTGGACCGTGGACATAATTGTTCATCCAGATAGTAAGACACCCTCACTACATGACTTCCAAAGTAATTTTCTTCTATGAGTAGTAGTTGGATTGATAAGGTGTGTTTCCTGTCCAATCCGTTCTTTTGATGCTCTGTGCGATTCAACATGGATTTTTGGTTCCTGTTATTTTACAAATTATGTTAAGTATCCTTATATTTGTACATGATGATTTGCTAGAAATATTCAGAAGTAAGCTTTCAGTCATGGGAGGTTTAGCATTAATATTTCCATGTGTTTTATGTCAAGTCATTACCACCTTCTCCTTTTTTCTAAATCTATTGGAACCTGCTTCTTTTAACTTTATTCGAACCTTCTGTTGCTCTAGGAATATGGCCAATAACGTAATATGTTCAAAGTGGTTACTTGGATATCACACTCCAAGAAAACAAAAGAGTAAATAGGAAAATGTGGTGCTTTCAAGTACAGGGAATGGTTTTTAATGGTGTAGACCAGGAACAAAAGCTGATTATGCTATAATACTTGAGTGGAGGTATAATCAAGTAGTTTAGTGCTTGCTATTTAACAAATTGGTTGGATATATATTTCAGTTTTTGTAACTCGCACGTAATATGTTCAGTTACCCTTTGTGTTTCTTGCTTGCATTCTGGTTACTTGATTATATGATTGCAACAGTCTTGATATGAAATCAGTCCTATGGGGTAAATCAATGCTTACAAATCATCTCAAGTTCTCACCTTTGCCTCCCTGTCTCTCTCTCCCTCTCTCAAAGTTCACTCACGAACCCCTTTTAGATTTATCGTTTGCTTGCAAATCATCTCATCATTTTGTACCTGTATTAAGTTGTTCTTTTTTCTGTACGCAGAAGATTCTTTATCATCTGAACATTGGTACGGAGTACATGATGTGTCTGATCGAATTACATTGCTGGAAATAAGAATTTGTAGTTTCAGCATTGATTCTTTCCGGTGAGTTCCATCTTTGTAACATGTGTTTTTGTTCTGTATGTGTATAAATAGTCATCTCTGAATTTAAATATAATTTGTTTACCAATGATGTATACACGGCAAGATTTTCATTCATCTCTATATTTTTTTTGGGGTCCAGGCGTGCTATGGAAGAAGAAGATGCATTTCTATAGAACATTGGGCCAAATCTTGATGTTCCACATATAATGGTTAGAACTTTTTCATATCTAAATCATAGTGCAAGCTAGGGAGTTTCCTCTTTGTTTAGAGAAAAGTACTCTTGAACTCCTCATGTTTTATAGGTTTTCTCCAAGCTTCTCTTTGCTGGTTACTGTCTACATACCTTAATTGGTAGTTCATGGAGTACCTGGACGGTATGGAGTCCTTGCTCAACGCCAGGGATGCGGAGTGTGCCAGGATCCACAAAGTGGGAGACCTATAGCCTCGCTGGCTGCCACATCCCCAGCAGCAATTAGCTACACCTTTATTTGCACAAGCTAATTGGATTGTTTAGTTGGTGTGGTTGTGATATATGTCTGCAAGTTGCATGCGGGATTCAATGCTATGAGAAATGCGAGTGCCGCTTGCTTTGGTTAATTCTTTTTCTAAGTGCTCAATTTACTATTGTACTTGCTCCTTTCTTGCTTATGATCATCTATATTACATTCAGTTCTTGGATCTTGAGTATCGAAGAAGGCTTGCCTTTTGACATAAAAGAACGACCATAAGAAAATGACAATTTACCTTTTCTTTAGGAGATTCTTCTTTTCATGTGATCATTTTTATTATGCAACAAACTCCGCCTATGTTGTCTCAACATAGCCGGTCCCAAGCCCGGATAAAGGAGGAGGGTTGTGATAGGCTTGGCAAGCCAACGGAAAAAACCCAGCCACTCTTATGGAGATGAAACCCAAAAGAACCTCGTTGGGGCGTAACCCTCTTAGCGACGCGCCATATCGGAACCCGGGTGTGGTGTCAAATGGGCAAGGGCCGGGCCGCCACCCCCTTGGTGGCGCGCCGTATCTTGATCTGGATACGGTGATAAGTGAGCAAGGATCGGGTCGTCGCATCCTTAGTGGCGCGCTGCATCGACGCCCGGGTGTAGTGAAAAATGAGCAAGGGTCTTCGCATTTGACTCGACGAGTGCGGAGGGTAAGGAAGTTAGCCGAGCCTAGGAGGATCCGCTTAGGTAGCTGGAACGTAGGGTCCCTGACGGGCAAGTTACGGGAGTTAGTTGATACGGCGATAAGGAGGCGTGTTGATGTCCTATGCGTCCAAGAGACCAAATGGAAGGGACAGAAGGCGAAGGAGGTGGAGGATACCGGCTTTAAGCTGTGGTACACGGGGACAACCTCAAACAAAAATGGGGTAGGCATCTTGATCAACAAGAGCCTCAAGGATGGAGTAGTGGACGTCAAGAGGCAAGGAGACCGGATTATCCTAGTCAAGCTGGTTGTTGGGGACTTAGTTCTCAATGTTATCAGCGCGTATGCCCCGCAAGTAGGCCACAACGAGAGCACCAAGAGAGAGTTCTGGGAAGGTCTCGAGGACTTGGTTAGGAGAGTACCTACTGGTGAGAAGCTCTTCATAGGAGGAGACCTCAATGGCCATGTGGGTACATCTAACACAGGTTTTGAAGGGGTGCATGGGGGCTTTGGCTATGGCATCAGGAACCAAGAAGGGGAGGATGTCTTAAGCTTCGCCCTAGCCTACGACATGGTCGTAGCTAACACCCTCTTTAGAAAGAGAGAATCCCACCTAGTGACTTTCAGTAGTGGCCAACACTCTAGCCAGATTGATTTTGTCCTCTCTCGAAGAGAAGATAGACGCGCTTGCCTTGATTGTAAGGCGATACCTGGAGAGAGTGTTGTCCATCAACATAAGCTGGTGGTGGCTGACTTCCGTTTTTGGATTCGTGTCCAGCGGGATAAGCGCCCAAAAGTTGCTAGAACAAAGTGGTGGAAGTTAAAGGGAGAGGCAGCTCAAGCTTTTAAGGAGAGGGTTTTTAAGGAGGGCCCTTGGGAGGAAGGAGGCGATGCAAACAGTATGTGGATGAGGATGGCGACTTGCATTCGGAAGATTGCATCAGAGGAGTTTGGGGTGACCAGGGGAAGTAGAAGGGATGCTAAGGATACCTGGTGGTGGAACGTTGAGGTCCAGAAGGCTATTAAGGAGAAGAAGGACTGTTTCAGACGCCTATACCTGGACAGGAGCGCAACCAACATGGAGATATACAAGGGGGCAAAGAAGGCCGCAAAGCGAGCGGTGAGCGAGGCAAGGGGTCGGGCGTATGAGGACCTCTACCAGCGTCTAAACACGAAGGAAGGCGAAAGAGACATCTATAAGATGGCGAAGACGAGAGAAAGGAAGACGAGGGATGTCAACCAAGTCAAATGCATAAAGGACGGAGCGGATCAACTCCTCGTGAAGGACGAAGAGATCAAGCGTAGATGGCGAGAGTACTTCGACGACCTGTTCAATGGAGAGAATGAGAGCTCTACCATTGAGCTAGACGATTCCTCCGATGATACCAGCCGACGCTTTGTGCGGCGTATCCAGGAGGCTGAGGTTAGGGAGACTTTGAAGAGGATGAAAGGAGGCAAGGCAATGGGCCCTGATGGTATCCCCATCGAGGTGTGGAGAGGCCTTGGAGACATAGCGATAGTATGGCTAACTAAACTTTTCAACCTCATTTTTCGGTCAAACAAGATGCCCGAAGAATGGAGGCGGAGTACATTAGTGCCAATCTTCAAGAACAAGGGGGATGTTCAAAGTTGCACTAATTACCGTGGAATCAAGTTGATGAGCCATACAATGAAGCTATGGGAGAGAGTCATTGAGCACCGTTTAAGAAGATTGACAAGCGTGACCAAAAATCAATTTGGTTTCATGCCTGGGAGGTCTACCATGGAAGCCATCTTCTTGGTACGACAACTTATGGAGAGATACAGGGAGAAGAAGAAGGATCTTCATATGGTGTTCATTGACTTGGAGAAGGCGTATGATAAGATACCACGGAATGTCATGTGGTGGGCCTTGGAGAAACACAAAGTCCCAACAAAGTACATTACCCTCATTAAGGATATGTATGATAATGTTGTGACAAGTGTTCGAACAAGTGATGGCGACACCGATGACTTTCCAATTAAAATAGGACTGCACCAGGGGTCAGCTTTGAGCCCTTATCTCTTTACTTTGGTGATGGATGAGGTCACAGGGGATATACAAGGAGATATCCCATGGTGTATGCTCTTTGCGGATGATGTGGTGCTAATTGACGATAGTCGGGCGGGGGTTAATAGAAAGTTAGAGCTGTGGAGGCGGACTCTAGAATCGAAAGGTTTTAGGCTTAGTAGAACCAAAACTGAGTACATGAGGTGCAGTTTCAGTACTACTAGGCACGAGGAGGAAGAGGTTAGGCTTGATGGACAGGTGGTACCTGAGAAAGACACCTTCCGATATTTGGGGTCTATGCTCCAGAAGGATGGTGATATCGATGAAGATGTGAGTCATCGAATCAAAGCTGGTTGGATGAAGTGGCGCCAAGCTTCTGGCGTCCTCTGTGATAGGAAAGTGCCACAAAAGCTAAAAGGCAAGTTCTATAGGACGGCGATTCGACCTGCGATGTTGTATGGCGCAGAATGTTGGCCGACCAAGAGACGACATATCCAACAGTTAGGTGTAGCGGAGATGCGCATGTTGAGATGGATATGTGGCCACACAAGAAAGGACCGGGTTAGGAATGATGATATACGTGAGAGAGTTGGGGTAGCACCAATTGAAGAGAAGGTTGTCCAACACCGTCTAAGATGGTTTGGTCATATAGAACGTAGGCCTCCGGAAGCGCCATTGCATACCGGACGGATAAAGCGGGATGAGAATGTTAAGAGGGGTCGTGGTAGGCCAAACTTGACATGGGAGGAGTCTGTTAAGAGAGATCTGAAGGATTGGAATATCACCAAAGAACTAGCCATGGATAGGGCTGCGTGGAAGTTAGCTATCCATGTGCCAGAACCATGACCTGGTTTCGAGATCTTATGGGTTTCAACTCTAGCCTACCCCAACTTGTTTGGGAAAAAAAGGGCTTTGTTGTTGTTGTTGTTGTATTTTTATTATGCAACAGTCATTTTCAATATAGCGATGTCACTTCTCATATAGATTTTATTATTTCGGAGTACATCAGTCCAGGACACGATTGTTAGAAAGTTCAGCTTCTGGTGGTTCCTACATTCCATTCAATTTCTGCTGGATTAAAATACAATGCACATGGTGCAATATATTATAATGTTATATCCAGCAAAATTGTATACTTTCATGACTGTTTTTTCCCTGGATTAAAATACAATGCACATGAATGCTTGAACAACTTATTATTTTGCTTGAATAGAGCTTTTTTCCCTGTATCATTCCAAGTTTACTGGATATCCCCAAAGGAAATAGCTGAATTTCCTTTTTAGTAACGTGTATTGCAGGGATCACTACTACTTTTGCTATTAGAAATGTAGTTGCAAACATACTTTGTAGGTTCTTATAGTTTTCTCAGACATTCTTGGTCTTGCAATATATACTAGTGACTTCTTATGCAGACTTGAGTCTCGGATTGATCGTCAGTATTGTTGTCCTGCAGCTCAAAGGTTTCTCTGCCTCCTGTCACGACGCCCAGTATGATGGTAGCTCGAAATCAAGCATCACCTCCACGAGTTCCCCTTTGTCCTAAAGGCTTGACTGTTCAAAATCAAGCATCACCGCCCCTGTTCCCCGTCGACCAAAGGCCTGATCTTTGTCCTTCGCTGGCATCGTGACATCTTTCCAGGTCAGTACGCATGACTGGTGGTCATGCATAGGCTATAACCTTATTTTGGCCATCACGCTCATCCGCACGTACCTACACTGAATCTAGCGTCCATGCTGCAGTACCATGGCCCCCGAAGAGATATATAATCACGGGTCGCCGTCTTATGCATTTTTGACTAATAACCAGTTGTGGTCACTTGCTCAGGCAAGACTAAACAGCCTGCTAGGAGGTCGATTATTTCCTGAGTGCAGGTCTTAACATATAAAATAGAATTTTTGCTTCTGTGCATAGTTTACCTCCTATGTGGCCACTGATTTTGATTAATGGATCTCAAGAGTTGTATATTGGGCCTTTAATCACATGGCAGCAGCAGGCTCATATCCAGTGTGCTTATTGTCTTATATATTTAACTTCACTTGCCATCCAGTGGTGCTTACACAATGGTGGGCTGCCTATTAATTCAACAATTTCATGTGATTAGACTATTCAAATAATTTATGTAGATTTGCGATAATTGTTCTTCCCAACTGAATAATCCATGGTGGATGGAAGTACAGAGGATTAGCGACCGAATCTTCAGGACGTTACCTTTTTTTGCTGATGTAGGCATTGAGTACCACAACTTACAAGTTTTTTCCTTCCTATTTAAGTTAAAGTTTGTAAAATGAGTGTTACCTTCCTATTTGTAGATGTTAGGGCGTGTGTTGTTTAAAGAGGCAAGATTAATTTTGTTTATTCATCATAAACTGCAGGAAAATATCATTTTTTATCGACCGCACAGACATATCAGTTTTTATTGATTGAGTACCGTGGAAACACATCAATGAAGCCACTCTTTCCATGTGAGTACCTCGAAAACACATTAGCTAAGTAACTCTTTATGTTGCCTTTTTATTGAATCTAGAAAGATTTTACTATTATTGCATCTTGTGTTTTGCCTCTGCTGGCTTTTACATATCAGTGTTATCTTATTGATCCCTTCCCAATGTTTCCTCATCAGTACATGGACTACTGAAAAGTATGGCTTGGGTGGGTTATCACTCAATTATTTGAAAGGTACTCTATCGATCTATCGATCTTAATATGTTGCAAAAATCGTTATGCTGATTATGTATCCACCAACTTATAGGCTCTCTTTTCTCTTATTTGTATCTATGTCATTTAGAAGATCGCATAGGTTGCTTGTGCAATTGGATTTGGTGTTACGTACTGCAAATTGGGGTATTGGGTGGCACAACATCAGTTAGTTATATATGGTAATCAGATGCAAATATTTCAGTATTTGACAGTCAAGTGTTGCAATTGGTCTGACAGTAAAAGGCCCATCTGGTTTTCACCCAAAATAGACCTACTGTTGTGGTTCATAGATGATAAGCGTCATATATGTCTGTATATGCTACTGATTTAACTTGGATTTTGTTTTTTCAAATTCAGTGATTCAAATTTATTGAATGCTAATGACATATCTATTGTCTTGAATTTTTACAGCATGTCAAACAATTATTCTAGGACAAGACGATACAACGATCTGGTCCATGTAAAAACGGCGCTTTGTTGGCCATGTGTGCTTCCTTGCAGAGGTTGACCCCCTCATCGTTCTATAATTCTTTTGCCTTGCCAATGGATAGTACATGTCTGTATGTCATATATCTTCGGATAGTGTTTTTCCCTGCCATGTCGGCTAATGCTTTTGATACTCTCAAGTTGTTTTTACAAAATTGTACCTCATCTTTGTGGTCTGCCTACAAAAGTTTATGATTCCTCTTCCTTTGGGTGGCCTGTTTTTGTGTGTGGTCAGTCCAAAATAGAACTAAGAGGTATACCTTATCGATGTAGTGATACATGTCCTTTGAGGCCATGTATCTCTTGGTACTGGTGTATGTATGCCCTGTGTTGTCAAGGCGCTTGGTAGTCAGCAAATCAACAACACACAATCTCCTTAAAACTAATCTATAGCATCTCATACCATTTACATAACAATCTATAGCATCTTACATACTATGTATGTGATCCTTGGCCTGCCTGGCAGCGTTGTATATTCTCTATAAGATGATAAAAAAAATTAGTCAGTGTACCACCTGTGTTTTTATTGCTATGCCTGTAACTCCTATTGTTTATGCAATCTTAAAGATTATTTACAAGGATATGTTTCTTGATGGAATGCACTATATTATGTGTTGAAGGGAGATCTCAATGTAATATAGTGTTACTATTTGATACATGGACGTCCAATGTCAATGATTAAAAGAGAACCGCTAAGGTTTCAACTTTCAACTTTATTTACTCAACCTGTTTTGCTTATACATATGAATATAAACCATATTTTCAATAATCTGTACAAGATGTGACAACCACGGGTAAAAAATTAAAAGAACGACAAAGTGGTGCGTGGCCAGCCGCGCCATTCGAATCTAGTCCCTAACATTTGTGCAATTCCTTGAGCTTCCCCAGGTGTGCCCAGCGCCACATCCAGCTCGCAAAGCATGGTGGCCAGCTGCCCGCGGCCCTGAGCGCCTACACAAATCAGTAGCAACAGAAGCCCAGATAGCTAAGGCCGAACCCATATCAATCGCTCGGAAACCCAAACGGCTGGGAAGATACGGCCCAACATTTTCTCAAGTTAATCTACCGGTCGAACATAACACAAATGACACTGGTCACAAATTTGCAGCAAAATGTTTATGGATGTAACAATCTTTCTATTTATTTATTTATTTATTTATTTTGTGGGGATGCATGCAGCTTTCACTATTTTGTATGTGTTGGCTGCTGATTTTTCTAAATCGAAGTCAGGCCCAAGCAAGTTCTGAACTCTCTGAACTTTTAACTTCAGTTACAATACAAATTGTGCACCTTCTTCAGTTAACGGAGCACTGTTTGAAAGGGAATTCAGACAAATTCTTCAGTCCTGACGGCTTGTGATACTACTGGACACCCAACTCAAATAACAGTAGTACCAAATGAATGGGATCTTAGAATTGGGTATTAATTAGTACCTGGCATAGGCTCAAGTCGGCCAGAATGGAGCATGTTCGAAGATGTTGGAGAGCACCACCCGCCGACAACTAATCGCGGCAGTTGCCACCGCCCAAGGAAAAGCATTCCCAAATTTTAGAATCACGAACTAAGTGCTCCATCAAGCGTCATTTTCATTCAAACCTAACATTCGCTATCATGTGGAGGTTTGCTATGATTACCACACGTGCGGTCCTATAGGAATGTATTCTTTCTTGCTAGTTAATTTATACTCCCGAAATCTGAAGAAGATACCCTAGATCAGATATTTAGATTCCATCAAAAGGCAGACATATATGCACATATCAACCACAACCAGCAACGCGCACGCACATCAGTAAGTATATTTTTCAGAACAGTAGTTTTGTGTTTCGATAGTGACTAATCATTAGTAGTATTAGATCTGCTGTCATGGCCTTATTCTCGTCGGCCCGCCCACCCCACAGGCGAAAAGTGAACCCTTTGGAAGCATGCATGCTCCTCCTTCTCCTGTCTTCTTCTTGGCCGCAACACCAGGTGTGCTGAGCGCCTGCAATCTGCATCCTTTCCCAAAAGCGCCATTGATCCATTAATCCAACAACCAAAGTGGAATCCAACTCCGGATGGCAGCGCACGCACGCACGCGCATCGTGTGTCTGTCGATCGTTAGTGGAGGCACGTCTCAGTCCCTCTCATGCCTAATTGGCTCGAAAACGATATCCGCGAGAAGGTTTCAAACTATTGGCATTATCTGAGATCCCACTTGGGTCCTTTTGATTTGAGATCCCACAAGGAAAGGCTGCGCCGACGACCCAGAAACCGAAACGTTTCGTCAGAAGAGAACACAACAGATTCCAAAAGCCTTCGTTTGTACAACGCAACTTGTCTCTTACGACGATACTATCTCGTTGTTGTAGAATGATGACTTGGAGCTGGGGGTTTCTTATCCTACTCTTATCCTGCAAGCAAGCTACGCCGATCGATGGATTAGAAAATCAGGTGTTTCTTTCAGGTAAAGGAAATTAGAAGACAGGCAAGGTAAAAATCAGGTGTCTTTTTCAGGTAAAGAAGATTAGAAGACAGGCAAGGTAGAAAAGGAGGCATGATGGACAGTGTGAGGGTTTTTTGTCGAGCGATCACTAATTCTCATCAGGTGCTCGCATCTTAATGACGGCTATTGAATGGAAGGACGGGATATTCACCGGTGAATCAATGGACACAAAGGCAAGGGGCATTGTTAGGTGATAATCTCACGCTTTCATTTCAGAAGTAGGTCGGAAGAAAGATAGACATATATATATAATGTAAGTGATAGCGGTTGGAAAGCTGTGCTTGTGGCTTCAGTTCTTCTCTGGTTCAGATCCTCTCCTTTCGCCCGTGACAGGAGTTAATTTGTCTGAAAATTTTGACGGATGTTGACTCGAAGAGAGAGTTAAACGGGTCGGGATCTGCAAGTGACTTCTAGCATTGATAGTAATATTGAATGTTGATAGGCTACCCTTCTGGTATTGCCCTTGGTCTCGGCAAATATCAGTAGATGCCTCGCGGTGCAAGTTATCAGATATATTTCAACAGTAAACATTTACCCTGTAGAGAAAAGAATAACATCTAGCTCTTGCTGTGAAAGATATACATATAGCTCCTGCAAGTGCAGAGTTTGTCTGACTAGTTCAACTAGCCTTTATATTCGTCTTTCTTACGGACAATGGCAATTGTCTGGTTTTCTTTTCACCTATCCAAGTGTCTACTTAACATGTCAACCTAAATAAGCTCGTGTCATCCGCACCTGCAATGGGTATCAGTACAACACCAGGCAGATCTATGCGCCGGCCCAGACGTTGCGGATGATTCTCATCTCTTGGCCCTTGTCGAACGGGGGATCGATTTGGTTGATATGCTCCATCTTACAACAAATCTGTTCGAAAAAAACAGCAGCTAGAAAACGAATTTTTCGGGGGACATAAACGCGAAAGAAAATTTGCCAATTTACGTACATGCAGAGGGATAATATATTTTCAGTTTATGAATTTTTCATGATTCAAGAGGTTCCATTAAAATAGGGAAAACTGTGCAGCAAACAGCAGCGTTCCGAAACAGCAAAATCAAAACATTAAATGAATCCGAATTGGCAAAACTTGATACTTTATTCTTAAAAACCAAAGGGAAAACAAAACATAATTTTTCTAGCTACAGCATGGACAGAAGAAAAAAACCAAAAAGGAAATAATTTGTTGAACTGGCTGGGTCATGAATTTAATAATACCATCAGGCTTGCCTGCGAGATTTCCTGGCTAGTCACAGTAGAGTAATACTAGAAGTTAAAAGGGCGCGCGTTGCCGCGACCGCTTTATTTGTTTTCTTTTAATTAGTTTGTTGCTTATTTTTTCTTTATTGTTGTATATTTGAATCAGGCGTTTTTACTATTTTTTTGTGTTCTCCAGTTTCGTAGATAGACATAATATGTTATTTTTCTTCATTATAATAAGCTTGTGAGTGCTAAAAGGGTAATGTTTAGCATAAAGTTTATGGCAAAAAAAATTCAAACTCATAAGTCGTAGTGCAGAATAATAATTGCTCAAAAATGGTAGTACAATATCGTGAAATGTTTACTGTTTCGTCTTTAATAATTTTTCCAAACCAATTCTATATACTACAATAAAAAGAATGACAAACCGGGAAATATTGTAACATTTGTATGGAACTATGGATTCAAACATGCTAACGATCAGACGAATGATATTTTCATAACAACAAGCGTCTTTCGCTTCATCACCTCCATGAATCATTCGTCTTATTTACCTACCTCCCTAGCTTGGATGGCATAGAAGCAGACAACGATGCAGATTATTTTGTAACACTAAAAGATCTTTTACATGTGAATGGATTGAGAAGTAATGAGAAGGATCTGAAGCAAAAATCTACGTGTCAGGCACATGATGAGCGAGGAACAGAATAATGGCGCGGCGCGACGACAACGCGACAGAGGAGGTAGCGGTTGGAGCTGCGGGGGCGGGGGGGGGGGAGGGGGGGTGAAGTTGCGGGGGTGCGGACATACACGTACAGTATAAAATTTATAAGTATATGTCCGACGAAATAAAAAAGTTGCAACACGAAACTTGTGGGGAACAGTGAGATGGACCTACTCATCGAAGGAAATTTCAAACGCTTGAAGGAGTGCGACGAATTTGACAAAATTCGTCGGAAAATAGCACGAAGTTTGATCCAAAATTAACAAGTTACAATTGACGAAATTCGAAACCGGTCACGGGAATTATTTTCTGTACATTTTATCTCAAATCTCATGCGTGTAGTAGTAGTGCAGTAAAGCCTGACAATCAGAGCGGCGCGACGACAATCGGCTGAGGAGGTAGTGCCATAGCGGTTGGAGCTGCGCGGGCGTCAAATTTTGCGGGGAGCTCATATAAACGTACATAATTACATTATAAAATTTATATGTATATGTCCAACGAAATGAAAAAGTTACAACGTGAAAGTTGTGGGGAATGGCAAGATGGATCAACTCATGAAAGGAAATTTCAAACGGTTGAAGGAGTGCGACAAATTTGAGAAAAAATGTCTAGCAATAGTAGGAAGTTCGGTCCAAAATTAACAATTTACAATTGATGCAATTCGAAACCGATCACGGGAATAGAATCTACTCGTCGACGCACATATATTTCGTGTACATTTTATCACGAATCTCAAATATGTAGTAGTGCTATAAGTCAGTGCATGCAAGTTGGACCAGACACAACACAACAGGAACGACAGTAAACACAACAGGAACGACAGTATAGAGTATATATGTGTCTCTGAGGGTGGGCCACATAGGAAAGGTGAGGTGGACGCACCATAAGCCTGGAAAACCAGGGAGCTTAGTACTTAGAGAGATATGTACAAGCTTAGCACAAATAAGTCAGGTCGTGCTTGCACTAGTATTCGGACAATCTGACACGTTCGAAGTCGGCCATCACACACGATTTATTACTCCGTTGCTATTCATGGGTGGGCCATGGCGTTGCAGATCACAGACGGTCAAGAAAACCGTGTGTGTTGGTTTCAGCATCGAAAAAGGTTAGTTTTACTAAATCATGTGCGATGGGTAGGAGATCGCACATGTTAACTACATTACAACCGTCTAAATTTACTCATAATCGCACATGTTTTGGTAAGGATATTCGTGTGTTTAAGAACTCATCGCACACTTTATCATAGCGTTAGTCATGTCTGTTAAAGAACCATCACACACGTTTAGAATTTTCCGGACCATGCCTGTAGGCTTTGCACCAGCTGTAACACATGCAAAAATTAAGAACAAGCATCATCCAGTAGCAAATATCCTTATTTCATTCATTTCACATTTCATATTCATACATTGCGACAAAAGTATCAATTTCTAGCTATACAAATGTGAAAGCTAAACAAAATAAAGAAGAACTTTTTTTGGTTAAGTCTTTGTCTTTCTCTTTATGATGAAATCTTGATTCAAAGGGTTAATAGAAGGAAGGTGTACATTTATTTTACTCTGCTCATGCTCATCCTACAGAAGATATCACTTATTCCAACCTTTTCCTGGTTACGTCCTTGTCTACACGATGAAAGTTAGGTTCAGAAGGTTAGGGATCTACTTATTTTGTGAAATCTTTCACTTATCCCACCCTTCAATCATTTCTTCCACAGAATATGGAAGAAACCTCCTTGTCCTTCTTGGAACTCGACGCCACCTGCAAATTTATTGCTCCAAGAGAGACCAGATAAAGTATACTGTGAATAATAAGAGTCAAATCGTCATCCACAAACTCATCAATGCAAGAAGGTTAAATAGAAAAAACAAAAACAAATTTAAATGATTATTCACTTACCAATGTGAGGGCAAAAATATTCAACGAGCTCGACCATCTGTACTTGCCTCTTTGTTGTGTGTAAAACGATCCTTACTATGAATAAACAGGGTCAAGCCGTTATCCACCACACAAGGTCTGCATGCTGCGTTCAAAATATCCATCAATGCAAGAAAGTAAAAACAGAAAAAACCATCCAAACTGAACTGGTTAGTCACTTACTAGCAAATACGAATTGGCCAAGAGAGGAAAATAAAGCCTCTCTTGTTTTTCTTGTACAGTGTCACCAAAATAAGATCCCTATTACAAAAGTATAAATAAAATGTGTTCTATCAAATCCCTTCCGGTACACAAATTCCTAGTGACAAGATAAGACATAAAGAAGTACTAACAGTATCACACCAATAAAGAATAAACAAGATCTAATTGAACCAGGCTAATAAACAAAGATGTAACATAACCGAACATACCAAAGATCTAACAGTACTACACCAATAAAGAAGTACTAAGAAGATATTCTAACAGATCCGGCATCTAAGCGATCAATATACTAACAAATGTGACCTTCCTAGTAAGATGCGGCATATAAAACATGAGGATGGCCTTGCTAAACGAGCGATAACTTTCAGAATGTCGACGAGACGATGAAACCTGGCCATGGTGGGTCGGCGGCTTTGGACTTGCATCCCGTGAGGTCATTGGCCGGTCGGCCGACGGGGGTGGGCCGCCGGGAGGCCAAATGTGGCTGCGCGTCACCACGGAGCCGAAGGGCGTGTGCGACTATAGAGGAGAGGAGGTGGCTAGAGATGGGAGAGTAGACTATGTGTATAGGTCAAGTGCTACTGGTCCTTATTTATATGGAAGGGTTCCACTTACTGGGCCCTAGCAAGAGTTAGTTCTTTAGAAATCGTGTGTGAACTTGCAGCCGTCTAGCAAGAGTTATCGCAGACGACTCTTCTAGGGCCAAACCGTGTGCGATAGTTTTGTGTTAAAAAGCATTTTTCCAAGTTAACAACTTCTGAACAAAATATTGAGAAATGCCAAATCTTGCCGTTGGAAAGAAGGAGTACTAAACATAATGGAACCTGGTCAATAATATTTGGATAATATTAGTTGTTACCGGAAGGGCTCCATTAATTCGAACGCATGGTTTGCCCCTCTGCTACAAAAAGTTTGGACATCCCAATCGCACATTACATATTTATAACACATAAGAAGCACCTTCATACCTCTCTAAACATATTGGTCATCGTCGTCATAGAGGAGGACGATGTCTTCGTCGCCGGCGGGGCTCTTGCCGTTGCTTGAGGCATCTGATCGTCGCGAGTGGGTTGCCAGAGTATGAGGCCTCGCCAATGTTGGCGAGCGGGTTGCTAGAGTCTGAGGCCTTGGCTCGGCTACCGGATTGCCAGAGCCCGAGGCTTCGGAAACGTCGGCGAGCGGGTTGTCGGCTTTCCACTGTGCCAAATGCCTCCCCGCGGCGCCCATCCAAATCTGCGTCTGCTTCTTGACCTCCTTCCTGGCGCGCAGCAGCGCACACAACAAGAACTTTTGAAGAGTGGCGAAAGACTCCTCGACCACGCAATGCACCAACGCTTACTCACACCTCGCCGACGCGATGGACATCTCCACCAACTTATGCACCTCTAGTTCCTCTAGGTGGCCAGAGGCTCGTCCGACGACGAATCCGAAGATCTGTCTTCGGGCTCCTTCACCGTGAGGTCAACGAATTTACCCCAGCTTCGTGCGTTGGGACAACTCCTCCCGCGCCTCAGTCGGCGTCAGAGATATTAAGGCCGTTGTGAACATCATCTCGTCCGATTCCCACGGCGTGAGGTTGGTTGAGCTACTCCCAGCTACGGCCGCTGAGGGCAGCACCTCCTCCGGGTCTGACTGTGCGAGGTCCACGAAGGTACCCCATGCCCGATCTACTATGGCTTCCGTGTTGTGTGGAATTGTACAAATCCTAAATATACAAATGTCCAAGTCTGTCGACACAATTTATACTCAAGCAGGAAAAAGCAAAAGGCGGGATTTTTTATTTAGAAAAGGGAATTTTAATAATCCCAGCCTCTGCAAAAGGCAGGAATATCATGGTATTTCATACTTAACGAGATTTCAAAAGAAACGGGAAGACGAAATATTAGACAAACGATAACATCAAAATAATCGTGTGCAATAGCACGATGTATCACACACGATTTATTTAGGATAAACCTATGCGATAGATCAATACCATTTCATAAGATATTTGACGGACAACGCGTGTGCGATACCGCGCACCAATGCACACGATTTATATATTCTAGCCGTGTGCGATATCTCACACACGCTTTAGAAACTAAAAGCGTATGTGAATGTTTGGCCCGCGAACATCATTCGGAGTCTCGCACACAACTTTAATTTTGAAGGGTAAGCGAAACAGGATAATGCACATGGAAGGGTGAATGTGTGTGCGATCGGGGTTTAAATTGCCTGATCTATTGCGTTCTTGCCTCACTAGCTTATCAATATCTTCGTTTGATTAACGGTCTAACCTTGGCCTATTTTCTAGAATACCCTTTTTAGGAACCATATCTTGGCTAAATGGGCAGATCGATCATGCTCATCGCGTTAAGAGAACTGACGCTGACAAGAAACGATCCACTTTATGGAAAGCTTTGGAGTTGATAACATACAATGCATACTGCAGTCTGTCCTCCTCTTCTCAAGTAACGGTTGGGTGATAATATGCAATGCATATTAGCTACTCCCTCCGGACCACAAAAACGTTCGGACAAAACGTACTAGCACAGTACAAAAAGTGTACACACCGGCGACTCATATTTCGGATCGGAGGTAGTAGCTAGTAACCATGGGTGGTCCACTCCAACATATAACACGAAAGTCATCCTAGTAGTCAAAGTCGACCTGGCTACTGTAGGAGCATTTGCCCAGGCCAGTTCAGAAACACCCATCATGATGTGGGTTGGTCCCGATTTTCACGGATTTGTGCGGATGGAACGACGAACACGAAGAACACGCGAAGAACGAAGAACACAAAAGGGGGGAAATCAAACACACAAGGGTAATTAGCAAGTAGTAACCCGGCAAGACTCGATTGGTAACAAATCCCCGTGGGCAGCCCCCAATCCTCCTCTCCCAAGCACACCTTACTCTTAGAATTGTTTGTCCAATTGGTCAATCCAACCAATCCAATAGAATCACCCTAGGATGAAAGATTGGCAAGTAGCAACTACAAGAGGAGCCTTGGTATCCACGCAGGGATCTTCTCCGCAAGGGAGGCCTTGGTTCATCTCCACATGGGAGGTCTTGATTCATCTCCATAGGAGGAAAGAGACACTTTGAGAAGAAGGAGCAAGGCTCTACTTTAGTTCCCAAATCATAGTCTAACCCTAACCCTAGGCAGAGGAGGAGTATTTATAGTCCATGAGGCGAAGGGGTAAGTTGTGGGCCGTTACATGGGCTTCAGCCCGAATCTTCCAGGTCCAGCGGTAGTACCGCTGCGCCAGCGGTAGTACCGCTGGGATTAAATGCGCTCGCTGGCGGTAGTACGAAGCGGGTACCGGGAGGTACCGTAGGGGTATCCAGTGGCGTTTTCGGCGTGCCGGTACCTCCAGCGGTACCTCTGGCGGTAGTACCGTGATCTGGGTTCGGCGGTAGTACCGCTGTGTAAGCGGTAGTACCGCTGCCTGGAGCTCTACGCAGGTCTTCATCTTCAGCGGTAGCACGCTGGTGCGCTGCCTGGGCCTGGCGGTAGTACCGGCCCGCCTGGCGGTAGTACCGCTGTGCTGATGCTTCGTCTTCTTCATCTTCTTCTCGACTCGTCTCTTGGCCATCTTCTGCACTTGCTTCTTGATCTTCTTGGTAGTTGTTCCTGAGTATGCACAACGTATCCGAATGAAGTAGCAACCCATTCAAAGGAGTGTCGAGATCACACATAGATAGGAGCGAATTCACCTTATCATGGAGAGCTTTGATTCTTGCTCTTGTCATTGGGCCACTTGTTGTAGGAGACGTAGGTCGGGCTACATCATCTCCCCCCCCCTTGGAAAAGAGTCGTCCTCGACTCTTGGTCATCCTCATCGCTTGATGTTCCAAGGTATGGCGATAGGTCGGCGACGTTGAAGGTGTCATGGACCAAGTGTTTGGAGTTGGAGATGTCGATCTTGTAGGCATTGTCGTTGATGCGCTTGATAACCTTGAAAGGTCCATCTCCACGAGGGTGAAGCTTGGACTTCCTTGCATCCGGAAGCGATCTTTGCGAAGGTGTAGCCACACAAGATCTCCTTCTTCAAATATCATGGCGCGCTTGTGTTTGTTCATCTTCGTAGCATGGTCTTTGTTGTGCTTCTCGAGAGTAGTTCTTGTTTCCTCATGGAGCTTCTTCATGTAAGCGGCTCGCTTGTCGAAGTCCATGTTAACTTGCTCACGGAGTGGAAGTGGTAGCATGTCGAGCGCGGTGTAGGGGTTGGAGCCATAGACGACCTCGAAGGGTGTTCTCTTTGTTGCGCGGTGTAGTGCTCGATTGTAGGCGAACTCGGCGTGTGGGATGCACTCTTCCCAATTCTTCAAGTTAGGCTTGATCAACACACGAAGGAGTGTAGATAGGCTTCGGTTCACCACTTCGGTTTGGCCATCGGTTTGAGGGTGGTATGCGGTGGAGAATAGTTGCTTGATTCCCATCTTGGCCATCAAAGTCTTCCAAAAATAGCTCACGAACTTGGTGTCACGATCCGACACAATGGTCTTGGCACTCCATGAAGACGGACGATTTCCCTGAAAAACAAAGTAGCAATGTGTGAAGCATCGTCGCTCTTGTTGCAAGGTATAAAGTGTGCCATTTTAGAGAAGCGATCAATGACGACAAAGATGGAATCCTTGTTTGTTTTAGTGCGTGGGAGTCCTAAGACAAAATCCATAGCTATATCGGACCATGGGTGATGTGGAATAGGCAATGTGTGTATAACCCATGAGAGTTTAGAGTAGACTTAGCTTTGAGACATGTAGAACATCGTCGAACTAGGCGTTCCACATCACGCTTCATTCTAGGCCAATAGTAGTTGGTGGCGAGCATGGCGTAGGTCTTGTCGCGGCCAAAGTGACCCATGAGTGTTCCTCCATGAGATTCCTTCAAAAGGACCAAACGAAGCGAAGACTCGGGTATACATAGTTTGTTAGCCTTAAACAAGAAACCTTTGTGCAAATAGAAATCACCAATTCCTTTGTGCTCCGAACATTGAGCGAAAATGTCTCCAAAGAAAGCATCGGTAGCATACAACTCTTTAATCTCATCCAAACCCAAGACACTAATGTCAAGACGTGTAAGTAGGTTGGCCTTGCGGGATAGAGCATCCGCGACCACATTGTCTTTACCTTTCTTGTATTTGATTACAAAGTGAAAGACTCAATGAACTCAACCCACTTAGCATGTCTTTTGTTCAAATTTGTTTGACTTTTCAAATATTTCAAGGATTCATGGTCGGAATGAATGACAAATTCCTTAGGACGAAGGTAATGTTGCCACACATCCAAAACACGAACCAAAGCAAATAACTCTTTGTCATAAATGGGGTAATTCAAGCGAGCTCCATCTAGTTTCTCACTATGGTATGCGATGGGTCTACCATTTTGCATAAGCACTCCACCAATGCCCAATCCACTTGCATCGCATTCAATCTCAAATGTCTTAGAGAAATCCGGAAGGGCAAGGAGTGGTGCTTCGGTTAATAACCGTTTGAGCTCATTGAAAGCAAAATCATGTGCATTGCCCCAAATGAAAGGTACATTCTTCTTTGTAAGTTCATGGAGGGGGCAAGCAATTGTGGAAAAATCCTTGATGAAACGGCGGTAAAATCCGGCAAAACCAAGAAAACGTCTCAACTCCTCAAGTGATGTCGGAAAAGGCCAAGTCCGAATTGCTTGTATCTTGCTTCATCAACTTCACTCCATCCGAAGAAACAACAAAACCCAAGAAAACAAGTTTGTTGGTGGCAAAAGTGCACTTAGAAAGATTTGCATAAAGCTTTTCATTGCGAAGAACCAACAAAACTTGAGCAACATGAGAAGTGTGCTCTTCCAAAGACTTGCTATAATAAGGATGTCGTCAAAGTATACCACAACAAATTTGCCAATGAAAGGACGCAAAACATGATTCATGAGACGCATAAAGTAGAAGGTGCATTGGAAAGACCAAATGGCATGACGAGCCACTCATAAAGACCAAGCTTAGTTTTAAATGCGGTCTTCCATTCATCACCTTCACACATGCGTATTTGGTGATATCCACTTTTAAGATCAATTTTGGAGAATATAGCGGAACCACAAAGCTCATCGAGCATATCATCAAGTCGAGGGATAGGATGGCGATACCGAACGGTTATGGCGTTGATGGGGCGACAATCCATGCAAAGGCGAAGAGTGTTGTCGTGCTTGGGTACCAAGATGACGGGCACGGCACACGGACTCAAGCTCTCGCGGATATGTCCCATGGCAAGAAGTTCTTGTATTTGCCGCTCGATCTCCTTTGTCTTCGGGGTTGGTGCGGTAAGGAGCGCGGTTTGGTAGCGGTGCGCCGGGAACAAGGTCGATGCGGTGCTCGATTCCGCGTAGAGGAGGTAGTCCCGGTGGCACTCTTGAGGGAAGACATCTTCAAAGTCCTTCAAAAGAGACAACAAAGAAGGAGGAAGGTTTGTGAAAGTGTTAGTCATAGAAACTTCACCCTTGCATATGAGCACATAGTGTAGGGTGGATGGGTTTTCTCTCAACTCCCTATCTCTCTCTTTGTGGCAAATAGTGTAAGTTTTGTGGGAACTCTCTTTGAAGTGTCACACTCATTTGGCTTGTGGCTCTCACTCACTTTATGGTGGGTCTCTCGCTCACCACTCATCTCACTAGACGAACGATCTTGTTGTGCCCTTGCAATAGTCTTGGCGTTGTCGGCGATGACTTGACTTGGTGTCATGGGACGAAGGACGAAGGTCTTGTCGTTGTTCTTGAAGCTATAGTAGTTTGTCGTCCATCATGCATAGCACCCTTGTCAAATTGCCATGGACGCCCAAGGAGTAAGTGACAAACGTTCATAGGCACAACATCACAATCAACCGTATCTTCATAGGCTCCAATCTTGAAGGACACTTGCACCATGTGTTGAATCTTGACGGCTCCGGTATCACTCAACCATTGCACATGGTAAGGATGTGGGTGCTTCTTGAACTTCAAGTTGAGCTTATCACAAAGTTCTTTGCTCGCTAGGTTGTGGCAACTTCCACCATCTATGATGACCTTGATGGACTTTCCATTGACTCCCGCTCTTGTTGAAACAAGTTGCATCTTTGGTCTTCTTCTACTTGAACATTGGTGGTTAAGCTCTTGCCACAACCAAGGAAGGGTCTTTGTTGTCGCCATCACAATATATCTCTTTCTTCTTCTTGAGCACTTTGCATTGTGGCGACCTTGTTCAAAGCATTGTACTCATCTTCACTCATAGATTCATACTCTCCCATGTCATTGATGATCATGACCTTCTTGTTGGTGCACTCAAAAGATTTGTGCCCTTGTCCGCCGCACTTGTAGCATTGCAAAGTCTTGTGCCGGACGAAGATCCTTGAGGCGCCTTGGAGGGGAGGTACTTTCTTGAAAGGTTGAGGCGCTTGAGGTGTGTAGAGACTCTTGGAGGACCTCGAGTGTTCGCTTGAGGAAGAGCTTGTGAAGGTGTAGGAGTTGACGAAGAAGGCTTGTTGGCGTAGAATGCCTTTGTCTTGAGGTATTTGAGCTCTTCAAGCACGTGGCGCTCGGCCTTGGAAGCTTGATGTACTAGCTCTACCAAAGAGGCATATGGTTGGAACTCCACGATCTTCTTGATGGGATAGTTGAGGCCATTCATGAAACGAGCCATGGATTGCTCTTCGTACTCGTTGACATTGGCTCTCATCATGGAGATTTCCATTTCCTTGTAGTACTCGTCAACCGACTTCAAACCTTGCTTCAACTCTTGCAACTTCTTGTATAAGTCTCTAGTGTAATGGCTTGGCACGAAGCGCTTGTACATGTTTCTTTCATTTCAACCCAAGTGTCAATTGGTTGTTGGTGGTTAGCGACGCGAGCATCTTGTAGTTGTTCCCACCACAAGAGGCATACTCTTCAAACTCCATCGAGGCTAAGGCAACCTTCTTTTGTCGGAGAAGCGTTGCACACGGAAGATCTTGTCAACCTTGAGTACCCATGAGAAGTAAGCTTCCGGATCACTTGTGCCGTAGAACTTGGGTATGTCAAAGCGGACGTTGGTCAAGTCATCATAGTCGTCACGGTGGCCACCACGTGGGAATGCACGTCCACGTCTCCTTCGGTTGAGTCCATCACCATTGTGTTGGCTTGACTCGTTATCACTTGACTCGGAACGTTGGTGTTGGTGACGATCATGAGGAAGCTCTTGTTGAGGAACGGGTTGCTCGACATTGTTCGCATTGTCATGGTTTTGATGACGTGGCCTTGGAGGATGACGAGGGTGACGTCCTTGTTCACCAAAGTCATTCGCACCCGGAACGCCATTGTCATTAGCCAATGGGTCATGACGATCACGTTGTGCGGTGGTGGTGATGGTATGCGTTCGCGACGTCATCATTTTGGTGAGGTTGTTCTTGATGCGCATTGGCATTGTTCGCGTGAAGATCATGTGGTTGTTCAACGTGAGGAGGAGGTCGTTCATGGGCGTCGCGCCTTGATCATGTTGACGTTCTTGTCGAGGTTCATGACGTCCATGACGTGCTTGTGTCGACCTTGAGGTGCTTCTTGTACGGCTTGAGTGTGAAGAAGCTCGTTGTCGCGCAAGGTTGTTGATAGCTTCGGTCAACCGCTCCATATTTGCTTCGTTAGCATCATGCGGTCGTTGAAGGTGTTCTCTTGATTTTGAAGACGGCGCTCGTAGCGTCCTAGGTTATCACGAAGAAAGTGTCGCATGCCACAAGCTCCGATTGTGTGACATAGCCATGATCACCGCGAACTCCACCATGGATTTCCTCATCCGAGCTTGAGCTTCCGTTTGTACTTCCCCTAAACATTTTCTCAAGAACAAGTGAGATGTGGTAAGGAAAAACCAAGACAAACTATATCCCAAGTATAATGTGGCTTGAGAGGAGAGTATCCGGTTCTAACACCCAACACACACACTTATGAGGATAGGAAGGTATGAAGTGGCAAACGAAACAAGCAAACCCGCCGACAAGTATATTGTCAAAGGTAGAGAAAATCCACAATGATCAAATTACCAAAGAAACTCCAACCACAAATGATGAAGAAACACACACAAAAGCGAATGATGGGGTTGGGCGACCAAAGGGCGAGCACTCGAAGATAGACAACCTAACGAAGACTACGTGCTCAAATGTCACCCAACACAAGAAGGACGCTAGCTCAATTGCTTTTTGTGGGCAACGGATTTGCACAAGAGTTAACACTCACACTCACTTTGGCGGTTTAGCTTTGTCGCAACCTACAAGAGATGAAACTTGGCACCACTTGATTCTTTTTTTTTCTTTTTGACGATGATTCCTTCTCTTTTGCTAGTGCCAAGCTCTCTAACGATACACACTCGCCAATACTTGAAGACAAACACTCAACACGTGCAATGCCTCGCAATATCACCGAGCTAGTCCAATAGGTCAAGTTGCGCGAAAGGAAGAAGGGCTCACAACGGAATATGATGGTGGGGGAATGTCGAGTCCTTGGTGGTGGCGTCGCTTGGCGTTGATGATGCGTTGCTGCGGAAGCTTGTCGATGTTGTAGACGTAAAGCACACCAAGAAAGGACTCAAACCAAAGAGGAAATGCCAAAACGAACCGAGGAAAAAGAAAAATTTCTGCAAAAATTGGCCCTGGTGGTAGTACCGCTGCACTGGCGGTAGTACCGCTGCGCACGAATCTGTGCGAGTTTGACTCGATTTTGGGCGGAAGTGGGCTCCAAAAATTCCTCGAATTCGTGGGAAATCGGCAAAATTGAGGCTAGGGAACGCAAACAAAGGTGGAGGGGGTCCTAAAGCAACAGATCCATGGACAAAAATTACCAAAAACACAACAAATCGACAGATCGGCTCGAATCAAGGCAAGGCTATTTTTGGTGGAAATTTTCGATTTTCACGGATTTGTGCGGAGGGAACGACGAACACGAAGAACACGCGAAGAACGAAGAACACAAAAGGGGGGAAATCAAACACACAAGGGTAATTAGCAAGTAGTAACCCGACAAGACTCAATTGGTAACAAATCCCCGTGGGCAGCCCCCAATCCTCCTCTCCCAAGCACACCTTACTCTTAGAATTGTTTGTCCAATTGGTCAATCCAACCAATCCAATAGAATCACCCTAGGATGAAAGATTGGCAAGTAGCAAACTACAAGAGGAGCCTTGGTATCCACGCAGGGATCTTCTCCGCAAGGGGAGGCCTTGGTTCATCTCCACAAGGGGAGGCCTTGAGTCATCTCCATAGGAGGAAAGAGACACTTTGAGAAGAAGGAGCAAGGCTCTACTTTAGTTCCCAAATGATAGTCTAACCCTAACCCTAGGCAGAGGAGGAGTATTTATAGTCCATGAGGCGAAGGGGTAAGTTGTGGGCCGTTACATGGGCTTCAGCCCGAATCTTTCCAGGTCCAGCGGTAGTACCGCTGCGCCAGCGGTAGTACCGCTGGGATTAAATGCGCTCGCTGGCGGTAGTATGAAGCGGGTACCGGGAGGTACCGTAGGGGTATCCAGTGGCGTTTTTGGGCGTGCCGGTACCTCCAGCGGTACCTCTGGCGGTAGTACCGTGATCTGGGTTCGGCGGTAGTACCGCTGTGTAAGCGGTAGTACCGCTGCCTGGAGCTCTACGCAGGTCTTCATCTTCAGCGGTAGCACGTCTGGTGCAGCTGCCTGGGCCCTTGCGGTAGTACCGGCCCGCCTGGCGGTAGTACCGCTATGCTGATGCTTCGTCTTCTTCATCTTCTTCTCGACTCGTCTCTTGGCCATCTTCTGCACTTGCTTCTTGATCTTCTTGGTAGTTGTTCCTGAGTATGCACAACGTATCCGAATGAAGTAGCAACCCATTCAAAAGAGTGTCGAGATCACACATAGATAGGAGCGAATTCACCTTATCATGGAGAGCTTTGATTCTTGCTCTTGTCATTGGGCCACTTGTTGTAGGAGACGTAGGTCGGGCTACATCACATCATGGTCAAGAACTTGCAATGCAACTGTTGACACTAACAAACAGGAATGGGGAGAAATCTGAATCACGAGAGCATTAGCCCCCGGCAACGGCCACCGCTACTGTAGTCTATCCTCCTCCTCCTCCCTGGAATACCACCGCTAAATTAAAGCGCTACGTTTGTGATAAATTAAGAGACACTACTGCAAAACGAGTATAAAAAATCGGGAAAGGGCTAAAAACACTCGGATAGGTCATAGCCACATGAAAAACTAAAATTGAGACAAGATTTTCACAAGACTTTCTCCGTTGGCATCAAAGTGCGAGTTTAGCGCTTTAACTGTACATTGTTCGTGCGGGATAGTGTTGTTTCTGAAGAGGGTCACAAACAGTTGGAAACTCTAGTTGGAAATGTTGTTGGTCTTACCAATATGAAGCTTTGTGCCCATTTTCGGCAAATTATAACGAAATATGACATGAATTTAGCCATTAACATGGCTATCAATCTTGGTAAAAATCCAAGTTTAGTCATACATGATAGCATTTTATATGAAGTTTCTTTTTCTCAAATTACCGTATTGCGATTTTGGTTTTTTTTTCTAGGAACTATATCACATAAAAGGAAGTCATGCGCAAATTTTCCATTTTTTTACTTTTATTTATTTTTAATTTAGCTGAATTCAAAATTCGGTCAAAACATTGCCGAGTGTCTTGTAGGGAATACTCGGCAAAGTTTCCGACTCGCCGAGTATTCTTTGTTGCCAATTATAGCACTCAAAAAGTTTCTGATTTGCAAAGTATTATTTGATTGCCGAGTGTTATGCTCCGCAAACTTTTTGTTTACCGAGTACCATTAGTTTGCCGAGCGTTTCTTTCTCGGCAAAGATCTTTTTTGCCGAGTTGAAAGAAAAATACACTTGGCGAAGCGCTGTGCAGCGCCTGAGTTTTCCAGCAGTGAGACATGGCTATCTCGAGACTAAATGTTGATCTCAGATTTCGTATAAGCCAATTAGTTCGACCTTAGGTTTGACATACTTATGATCACACGATGCTTGTGCGCATCTCAGAATTTGGAGCCTGAAGTTGCAGATGCAAATAGCTTGGTTGAGATATGAATTAACAGACACTGAAGAAAAGATGCATTTATGCTCGTCTCTTCCTCTTCATTTCATATATATATATATTACTCTGGTACACCACCATCAGAAGTTATATATAATTACACGGGTAGTACGTAGATGATTTGTCACCTTCCTGCGCCGCCAGATAGCTTGGCCAAGCCTGCAGCAATGGCGCGTCCCAGAAAAAGAAGGGATGCGCAAATCAGCAAGCGTGCAAACGCCCACACTGGCGGCGTACAGCAAGGTACAAGGACATACACCACGCACAGGCGGCACAGCGCGGGAGCTAGGTAACAGCTAAGATACGGCCCCTCTAATCAATATATATGTGCTGCTAATCCATTCGATAATCTCCTCCTAGTTGGTTGGTCGTGGGGGAGTAGTTAATTAATTAACTCGATAAGAGTAGGTTAATAATCCGTCTCGTCGATCGGGCCATTCGATCACCACCTGGGCCGCGACTTGGAGAGACGATCCCACTCGACGAGCCGCAGCAGGAACTCCATCACCTGCAAGCATGGAATCGCTTGTCAGCGTCCCGACGCGGGTGGGCAAGTGGCGGCAGAAGCAGACGCCGGCGGAATTTAATGGACCGACATCGACGGCGGCGTCGCCGGTGGACCCCGGGTCGACAGCGTGCATGAATGAAGTCGACTAGAGATAAACTGTAGAAAACTACGCGCGCACGAAGCCACACCAGTAGCAGCCAGTCTTTCTATCTTAATTATGAAAAATGTTGGAATATACTCATACCTCGGCGGGCTCCTGCAGCGAGTAGGAGGCGTTGGTCTCCTTGGCGTGCTTGGACACGAGGATGCCGATGCCCTGGCCTCGCTTCCGCAGCACCTTGAAGGCGTCCTCGTCGGTGCGGTCGTCGCCGATGTACACCGGGAGCACGTTGCTGCAGTCGGCGAACCCTGCATATACAGATCAAGGTCAGGCCATGGCCGAGCAGATCAAGGTCAGGCAACGGCATGGGACAAAACTGCTGTTATCGCGCGCTGGCTTACCGAGCGACTCCAGGAGGAACTCGAGGGCCTTGCCCTTGTCCCACTTGATGGTGGGCCGGATCTCGAGCACCTAGAGGGGAAGAATCCAACGACAGAGAAAACGACTTAGTGATCAGGCAATGACGACGTCTGACTAACTAGTAATGAGCAAGCAAGCAAAGATTGACGACAGCGAGAGCTATGGCATGGTTACCGCACCTTTCTTCCTTGTGTGAGCTTCAGCTTGGGGTAGTCCTTGAGCACCGCTTTCACTATGTCTGCCAATGTGCTCCAGCTCTGCAGATACAGGTGATCCATGGCACAGGTGTGAGTCAGATACCAAAGGCCAAGTTCGAGAAAGAAGGGAAAAGGGAACATTTTGCCACACCTTTTCGTCTACACATCTGAAGTGGACAGACACACAGAACTTGTTGTTCTCCACCTTAGATCCAGGTATGCACTTGGTCTTTTCTATCAGAGATTCGTTTACCTAACAACACACAAACAAGTTTCCATCAGATCGAGAGCCGCACCCAGATTGAGTAACCAAACCCCACATATAAAACAGAGGAATCCCTAGAAGAATAGACATATTGTTTGGTTGGGTACCTGTTGTATCATGGGGATGAACTCGCTCGCCGGCTGAAAGAGAACTCCTTTTGCCTGTGAACCACACAGAGCGAGATAAGTATCTAGCCGTTTTGAGTGGCCGTACCCGTACGTCGTCGGGTGGTGACTAACTGAAGAAGGGCGCAAACCTTAGCCCTGGTGTGCCGGGAGGCTTTCGCTGGGCCCTTGATGTCCATGCCGTGGCTGCCCGCGTAATATAGCTCCGCCAGCTTCACGAAATCAAACACCTACATGCATGTCGGCCAGTTCAGTTGGGTGATGCGGTTGGCCATTGGGGATGTTCGTAATGGGAATGATGCCATTGGGGATGAACTAGTAGGCGGGTATCTATGTACCTTGTCACGGCACCGGCCGCTGACGATCGCCGTCGGGAACTGCTTGGCAACGCTCCGCACTGCCAGCCGCATCTGATCGAGCAGAGAAACAAATGCACGTGATTAGATCATGGTAGACGCAATTTAGAGCTTTGTCTTCCAGGCAGGCAGCTGAGCTAGTTACCGTGTCGCTCATGAAGGCGGCGTCGGGGTCGTCAACGATGGGGGACAGCGTGCCGTCGTAGTCGAGGAACATGACGATACGTTTTCCCTTGGACGCGGCTACGATCTGGTCGAATTTGCTGAGCGCCGACGGGTGCTTCACCTGCACCGATGAAACAAGTCGCCAAAACAGAGACGCATTTAGCACCGAAAGAAACAGAGCAGCGACGAGTATCGTCACGCAAGCTACAAACTAACAATCGATTGTGTGTTGGAGTGCACTGACCATCCATGCGGTGTGCTCTTCGTCCACGCCGGCGGCCAGGGCGGCGGCCGCCTTGGCGTGCGTGGGCGAGGACGCGCGCATGGAGTCGACCCACCCATTGATGAGGCCGGAGCCTAGCTCCATCTGCGCCTGCAGGTACTTCTTGCGCACGGCCACTCCAGTAGCCATGGCCCTCGGCGGCGGGTACGGGAACAGAGCCGCCGTGTTTGGCGGCATCGCCACGGTCACCTCCGGTACCACAACGCTCTGCTTCGTCATCGGTCCCGCTCTGGCGGCAAGAGCTAAATCAAGCCGATGATCCGATCGAAACTTGGAGCTAGCTACTTACTAATTTGCTACTCTCTGATCCAAGCTAGGCGATAGCTGAGGGAAGCGATCGAGGGAGAGCTTAGGTGTGTCGAGGAGGCGATGAGGGAGGCGATTATTTATAGATCGAGCGGGAAGCCTAGAGCGCGACGCGAATCCACGGTTCACGGCCCCACCGAGGTGCCATTCCAGGGCCCGCCCAGTTCTCCGTGGGTCCCGCCACGACACGAAACCAGCCAACCCCGGCCTCTGGGTCGCCGAGAGGCTCCGGCCAGGGCGCTGGGCCAAGGCTAACGTTCGCACGTACCATACGGTGCACCTCGATGGCCGCCGCCGCCGTCGACCTCCAGTCCGGCCACCGCCACGTTCACCAAGGTGGCCCGCATCGCACAATTAGGAAGGGTCCGCTTGGCAGGTGGGTACGGCCTTTTCCGTCTGGTTCCAACGATGTTTTCGTCGGTAACGCTCCTTCTCCGTTAGGCCTTGTTCGGCGGACGTGTATTCACCGGTCTCAGAGTGTATTTTCCCGGCCCAATCTAAAACCACCAGAAAACACTAGTGGGTCTTTGGCAGGCCGGTTTTGCCCAGTTTTGACCGGTTTCTCTGTGTATATTCCCGACAATACACGTCGGGTTGGCGTGTTTTCGAGACGCTCGTAGGCCCTCGCGTTTTCGCGTGTTGGCGCTCGCAGCAACGTCCGCGTGAGTGTGTGACGCCCTAATCTTCTTCGTTTGCCGAACAACATGTGTTTTGAGATGAAGGTGATTAAGAAGGGGATTGAAAGGGCACAAAGGGATTGGGTGGACAGGCTTTTTCACCAAAATCCCCAGGTAAAATACACCAGAACACCCGTCGATACATGGCCAACGAACGAGGCCTTAGGGAGGTGGAAGTGTACAACGCAACCACGCATGCGCAGATCCGAATAGTCGCGACACGTCGGCGGCCGGCGGCAGCTGGCCTCATGTTCCTCCTGACCCGCCATGAGCCTCTGGTTCAGCTCGCACGGCGACGGCTCCGCCGAGGCAGCGCAACCATGACGGACGCGACAAAGATACAGCGAACCCGGACCGGCGGACCACCCGGCGGGCGACACGGCGCTCGGCCTCGAGCGGACGCGTGGGCGCGGTGACACCACAGCCCTCGTGACACCCAGCGCGGCCGCTCCCTCGTGGCGCCATCTCTGTGGGCGGCCTCCCGCTCGACCATGCTCGCGCCTACGGTACCCCCATGGCCGCTTCCGCTGACACGTCCTCGCACCACCACCGCCATTGTCTTCTCTCCCGTTTGTCTCTAGGTGCACTGACACCGTATCACCCACCTACCTTCAGACAGAGTCCAGAGTCCAGACCTCATGGATCCATGGTGCCCCTACATCATGCATGCATGGCGCCCAGGGTAGATGCATCCAACGCACGAGGGCCGATCATGCACCTAGCTGTCGACTATAGGCCATATATAGCAAGCTCGCCAGGTAGCTAGCCCACATTTCATTTTTCTGCGAGCACCATGGATTGGATTGCCACTGTAGTAGATCGAAGTACGAACACCGCAGGTAAACTGGGTCCGTCCATGGAGGATGCAACAACGACGGCACGGGATCCTATGTTGAAGTTGAACCGCCGTAGGAGGAGTTGTCACGGTCTGTCGGAACGCGGCCGCCGGCCGGGTGGCGACACGGCTGGTCGGCGCTCTGGACGCTACTACTCCATCCGTTCCAAATTAATTGACTTTCATTTGTCTAAATGTGGATTTATCTATACTTGTAACATGTCTAGATACATCCACATATAGAAAAATGGAAGTCAATTAATTTGGAACGGAGGGAGTACTCTACTGTACACCGGCGTATAGGACGGAGACTTTTGTTCTTCTGGCTAAGGTATGTCGTGCGTCTTGCCGATGCCCTTTGGCTTCACATGCGCGCACGCATCAGAACGCGCGAAAGCATGCATGTCACGACACAGGCCAACGGATCTTGAGTTGTCGACCCCTGTGATCCATGGCCAATGTTTATGTACTCCCTCCGATCCATATTAGTGGGCATAGATTTGTCTAAATTCATATGTATCTAGTTAAGTATTTAGACTAGATACATGTGTATCTAGACAAAATTGTGCCCACTAATATGGATCGGAGGTAGTAATATATTAGGTGTGCTCATGCAAGAAACTACCGACTATACCGTGAATGTTTGAGCAATCAGACTATCCACGTAGTTTTGAAACTCACTGTCGCATTCACACTAAGCTCGGCCGCGTGCGAGAGGCCACACGTCACATGGCTTTGTATCACGCTTCTCCACACATATCTTCTCACGCCCAAATCTCTGATATATTCCGTATAATCCTCTCCCACCCCTCCATGTTCTCGGTTTGGCTGGCTTGCAAACCTTATGTGCGCTCCTCCACTCATGTCGTTGACTCTTTCTGTTTCCAGCCTAGCTCATGTGTCATGCTTCGTGTGTTGGAAACGTTCTATGCAGAACAAAAAAACTGTACATGATTCAAACAAAGATCCACTATGTAGGTGCATGTAACGAGCTTATACCCTTGAAGATCATGCCAAAACATGAGGTTGCGAGTCTAGTGGTGGCGGATATGGCCGCGGTCGGCTCGCAACGGCGTCACTTACGGCGGACAAGAGTTTGATACTTGGAGCGGCTGCCCTGTGGTTGACATGATGGTCGGATCTTTGTTTTGGCGATGGTCTCTCCAGATCCATATGTCGCGATCGGTGGCGGTATGGGACGTCCTCTGTAGTGACTGCGAAGTTTCAAGGCGGGCGGTGGTATGGGACGCCCACCCATTTGGAGAACGTGATTGATTCGACTCAGCAGGTGCTACGGACGATGGCTTCAGAGGAGATGTCAAATCATACCTGGTCGGTGATGGCGATAGACGACGCCTCATACAGATGCGTCAAGTCATGCCTGGTCCTGGTTGGTGCTACGCACGACGTCTCCTTTGCGGTGTCAAGTCATGCCTTTTGTGGCTCGATCGAAGATGGTGCAATAGTGGCTGGAGGCGTGGCGGTATGGGATGCTATCGACTTCCAGTTTCTCCTCCAACAGCATCTGGTTAGCGATGAGTTGTTGGCCGGGCAGATGATGATAGTAGAAGCGTCCGCATCGAGTTTGCACACTTCTGGGGAAAACATTTCTCACAATGTTGATGCGTGTTTGTGTTGTGCACTTGCTGAAGTTGAAAATTCGAACCTCGTCTTTGGGATGAAATTCCGAGTTTGACCTTGAAGATTTGCCTAAAACCTGTGTATTTTCTCTTTGATTTTATCTTTTATCATAGTGTTAGCGGTATCCTAATGGAGATATTGTCACGAGACATATGACCTCGGTTTTGTTTTCTTTGTATTTTTTGTAGCTTTGCAATAAAACATTTGTGTGCATCACCACTACTATTAAAAGAGCGAGAGTGTCAAATCCGGATCATCAGGGCCGTTCAGAGGGCTAAATCAAATGGTCCATATTCTCTCAATGTTGTATGATGTGCACCCAACGAATCACGTAGAACAAACTGCCCCTAACCCCGCGATCAACAAATCGCGCTGAAGAAACTGCCCCTAACCACGCTCAGAAACCACCCGCTCGCCGCCGTTTCCTCGCGAAGTCGCCATCACCGCCTTTCCACCGCCGGAGCAGCCCCCGCTGCCATCTAGGGCCAGCCGCTTCTGAGAGTCAGCCAAGATCCAAACAGAACTTTCTCCTCTTCCTCCCGTGACTGCTCGTCGAACCCTCGCCGCCGAACGCCGCCCCCTTGCACCGAAGCGTGGTACCAATCTTCTCTCACAGTCCTCCTCCCCCTCCTCCTCTCCGCTGGACTGGCGCGGTGAGGAGATCCATCCGGACTCTCTTCTTCTGTTGACGAACCCTAACTCTGGTCAGTTATTATGTGGGCAACCTAATCCAATGAAATTACCTAGGATGGGTGTCCAATCCTTAGTTTCTCAAGGATTTGGTTGCTGCGTTGTGATTTGTTGAGAAAAGTTTCTTGCTACGATGCGGATTTGTTGTACGGATACTCCAATTCATTCATGCCCCTCGTTAGGTCTGCCCTTGAATCAAGTAGCGTCTGTAGTCCACGCTTGAGATGCTCGATGAGCTCAATCGTTATGCGAAACTTTTTTAGAAAAAGGCAAATGCCTAGCTTTGAATTAACAAAGCTACAGAGTTCACAACGGCTGGAACAACATGCTGAAAAACAGCTTACAAGTATCAGACGCCCCAAGCAAACAGAAGATACAACAAAAACAGCACAGCTTGAGGCGCCTAAGCTAAAACCTGCTACACTAACAAGAACCATGGCAACCGAGGCCAAGACGGGAGCACCACAAGAACACGACACCGTCCTCGCCACCGGAAAAGGACCCCTGTCCCTCGCCTAGGCTCAAAAGGCGCACCGTACCGTCCAGAGTCGAAGGAAGCTCACCCAAGAGAAAGATTGCCGGAGCAGAAGAGAGCAGCCACGCTGCGGGCGCTCCATCGAAAGACCACCACCGCCAGGAGCTTGACAGCTACAACAGGTCCGAGCTGCCGGACGAAGACGCCGAGAGGCAGGGACGGCGCGGGAAAAGGCAGCCACACCACCGCGGCTGAAACGAGACCACCGCAGCTCGAGACACTCGTCACCCAAACTAGCCGATGTTGCCGAAGAGGGGAACCCTTTCCCCTCTCGCCCAGGCTCGAGGGCGCCGACCCATGGCAAACAGGGGCAATGGGGCGGGGAGGAACCAAGCAGGGCACCCGCTAGTCAACACAGAAAGAGTCGTTCCGAACACGAAACCGCCATGATTCCCTCCACTCGCGCGCAGCTCCACCACCACCCCAGCGACGCCGGAACGACAACACCACCCAACCTCACCACACCAAAAGCACCACATGCCCAAGACTACACCATCCCCAGACGACGTCTCCAAGGAGAACACGACGCGCACGACGTCGACCCTGCCCAATCCCACAGGATTTTGAGCTTTCGCTCGGGAGGTGGTTAGGGGTTTGAGGGAGGGTCCACGGCTGCGCCTCCAAGGAGGAAAGCGGCGCCCATGGGCGTCGCCGCTGCTGGGCCGGGCCAGCCGGCCAGAGGTTTCCCTCGGACCCACACCTACACACCAGCGCACCGCCACAACGGGCAGCGACGGCCACGGCCGCTGTGCCACGCGGAGGACGGGGAGGGGGGAGCCTGTAAGGTGGGGAAGGGGTCGTACCCGTCTGATTTGGAGTCGGAGCGGGAGAGGAGTGTGTGACGCGACCCCGTCCGCCGGTGCCTCGTCGCCCGCGCGACCAAGGACTCTGGCCACCAGCACCTGCGACCGGCGCCCGCCGCCCAGGCACCATCGCCACACTAGCGCCGCCTGCTTGACGCCTCGCCTCCGCGCGAAGGGAGCTCGTCGGGGCGCAGCCGCCACCGCCGGCGCCGGCGGCGGCAGCGGCCGGAGGGAGGAGATCGGTCGCCTCTTTTTTCTAGGGTTTGGGGGTCCTCTGGAGCGGCTCGCGCGAGCCGCCTGAGAGGAAGAGCTTGATGTCATCGTTATACAAAACTGGACAGCAGAAACTTAGCATGTTGAATTCGTTGAGGAACTGTCCTGCTAGGCTTCCTTGTGACGGGTTTTTACTTCTTTCTAGCACCTGGGTTGAGAGATAACTCATGAAAATGGCAATTTATGTCACAGTAGCCGTGTCATAGATGTAGATGTAGGAATTTAAGTTGATTATCTTTCACAGAGTTCTTCTACCACATGATAGTTTCGGTCTATGCAATTTTGCAAGTCATTCATGTAAAGTACAACCTAATTTTACCAAAAGCATTTTGGATCTGATCCCGGCAGTATGTTTCTCATAGGTTTTTCTTCTCGTAAGCATACTTCCTGGGACAACATGCCTAAGATAAAGACAAGCTGTGTGAAGTATCCCGATGGATGGAATCTTATTGAACCAACTCTCTGAGATTTGGAAGCCAAAATGAGAGAAGGTGTGCATATATGTGTAATCTGTAGTACTTGTGAAATCTTTTTCCAGATATATATTGCTATTTCCTACTGCGGGATGGTAGTAATGTGTTTTTTTTTCTGTTGCAGGAAGAGGAAGTGCGAGGCTCTCTGGCCGATTTTCCGTATTTCTCATCAAAAGAGCCGCTACATATATGATCTTTACTATCGAAGGAAGGAAATATCAAAGGAATTGTATGAATTTTTCTTGGACGAAGGTTATGCAGACAAACATCTGATTGCCAAATGGAAAAAGGTTGGTAGTCTTGATCATTTGAGGCATGCTTTATTTTGATGCTTTGTGTCAAGGTATCAACTGTGGTGGATTCTATTCTCCATTTTTGTGTTCCCTTGACACTTCTGATGATACAGTTGTGCCCCAGTTTTCGTAGATTATAAGCATCTGATCATTAACCATCCCCGCCACCATGATTGAATGCAAACATAGCAACTTTCTTACACGCTGGTTTCATACCAATTATGCACATATCAATGGTAGTATAGTGTCATTGTATAGATCTTTTGTTTACTTATGAATGCAATCCCCTGCAGAAAGGGAAAAAAAGAGTCTTACATTGCACCCAGCTTAACATGTGAAGTTTTAGAAATTCCTTTCATGCTGATTTGTTTGCTAATGCACTCTTTTAGTTGGAGTATTTGCTAATTTGGGTTAGTTTCATTTATCTCTAGATTTGTAAGCATGTGAAATTTGAGGTGTTGCCTTGTCATAACTACTTCAGTGACATTAAAATATGAATTCAACGTTCTGATTGCTCACTGCTAACTATATCTTTTTCTTGAATCTCTTGCGGCCTGGTTATGAGCGCCTTTGCTGCCTCCGGTGCATACAGACACGAGACCACAATTTCGCACCACTTGTGTCTGCAGGATCGTGCTCTTATGGTCTTATGGAGCTTATATTCAGAAAAATCAGAATTAGCATCTTGCTGCTTCAGAAACAGTTTCTGCTCCTTTTCGAGCTCCTACAATTATTTCTTTTCTTGTCTACCACTTGCAAAATCTTCCTTTGCTGCAAATATTTGCACTGTCCTCCCCATTCGCCCAGTGGCAGAGGTAAGTTTCCGATAATGGGTGTATATTTCTCCAAGAAATAGTCAAATACAAAGAATTAGCAGAATTGTACTGTCATGTATTTGCGTATTATACATAGGCAATTTTTCCTCTTGTATTCGTGTATTATACACCCAAGTACTCATCTGACTCCAGCCATGCATTTGCTAGGTACAGCTCTAGGACAATACTCCAATATTCTATACATGTGAGTGATTTAAAGAATATTAAGATGTTATATACATGCTAGATGGATTACAATAGCCCCTTGAGACCAAAGTTATTGATTATTAGCGACCATAGACGCTACACCACCTGTTAAATGTTTGTAGTCTCCTATATTTTAAGCATTAGTCTACACGTGCATTGCACGTGGATTATTACTATACCTCTAAAGGACCATACGTTGTAAAGCATATGGCTACATAATTAGTAAGTGGTGTGGCGTGACTTGTATCTCTAATGATTAATGATGTTCTTGCATTATATGAAAAAACTAGAACAATTATCTTGAATTTAGAAAACTATGGAATAGGGGCGATTGCCCTATTGATCTAAGAAATAATACTTTCCAAACTTTTCCAAAATTGTAGCAAATTAACGGGCCACCTCATATTATCAGGTGACAGTGTGACACGAATTGTTATATTGTCATCTAATTTGGGCATTGTAAGAAACGTGCATGTGCACGTGCTCGATTACTAGTGGTTCAAAGTCTGGAACATGCTCCCCTTTTTCAAAAATTTCCGTTGTAGTAACGGAGAGCGGTTAGCCCGGCTGGCAATAGCAGTACTCAGCCTACCAAACAGATAATTAGACAGAGTTTGGTCGGTGACTATAGTTGACCTGCAAGCATCTCAAACATGTGTATCCACAATAAACAAGTACCATAACCGTTTTGTTCTCTCCTCCCTTTGCTTCAGTTTTCTGATGTGCGCTAACGAGAGATCGGGGGAATCACTAGGCAAAGGCAAGAACCAGAGCACAACATTACTACTAAGTATATGAAAGACGCGTGATTTCGCGCTCCCTCAGCGCTCCTGTCACTGTAGCTAGCTACAGTTCGCACTGTAGCTATCTACAGTGTTGAACAGTCTTCTCAACTTTTTAAAAACGGCCTCGCAATTTCCGAAAATTAACACGCAGTTCAACTTTAACGCTGTGAGGGACCTGTTCGTGATTTCTCAGAAATACACGGACTTTTATGTAAAAACATCCGCAGAATTCCTCTTCCTCTCTCGCGAGCGGCGCGGAGGTCACCGTCGACGCCGCTGTACTCCGCCGCTCCCCGCACGCATCGAAGCCCATGGGCCGCTCCGCCGTCGCCGCCTCCACCTCCTCGCCGCAGATCGGCTTCCGGGACGGCTGAGCCACGCCGGGATCGCCGCCGCCGTGCCGCTGTCCCTCCGCCGCGTCCGCACGCCGCCGCCGCCGCTCCGGCAACCCAGAAGCGGCTGCGCCGCCACCTGCGGGTAGCCCGCGTCGAGACGCTTCCGGCGCGGACACCCGTGCGTCCCAGGTCGCCGTTGCGCGCCGCCGGCGAGCTCGACGCCGCGGCGGCAGTGCGATTCTGACCCAGGCCATTGCTGACGTACATCGATGTCAGCGTGGGTCCCAGCTGTCAGTGCTTTTTTTTGAATATATTCCTAAAAACCAAAATTCCTCTGACAAGTGGGCCCTATCAATTTATTCAAAATTCCATCAACTAAAAACTATTACAAATCCAATAACTTTAAATCTACCCACCGGGGAACAAAAAAAAATCAAAATAACCACACACAAAAAATGCAGACTATTTATATCATGCAATTGATTTTAAAATTTGAATATTTTAAAATTAGAAACAACTTCCAAACCTAACCATTTTTAAAGTAAAAAAAACAATCCTAAAAAACTTCTCAACATAAACAATTTTTGGAACTGAACACTTTCTACACATAAACATTTCTTGAATTTTAATAATTTCCAAACCTAATTTTTTTTGAATGCATACAATTCTAAATTTAAATTACTTCTTAAATTTATTAACATTTATGTACAACCATAACATAATTCCTTTGCTTATCGTGCTGAATATAAAAACTATGTCAACATAAAACAATACTATATCATTCGAACTAAGCTAACATATTTAGAAGCAGTATAACTTCAAATTCTCTAATTATGAACTTAAATTTAGAAACAACTATTTGGAGAAAAAATACAAATTCATTTCCTCCAAATATGAAATAAATTTAAATTAAACTTAATAAATACTCATATAATGTATTACCCCTCCACTATTGAGTTAAATTAATTACTCGCAATTTCCGAAAATTAACACGCAGTTCAACTTTAACGCTGTGATGGACCTGTTCGCGATTTCTCAGAAATACACGAACTTTTATGTAAAAACATCCGCAGAATTCCTCTTCCCCTCTCTCTCGCGAGCGGCGCGGAGGTCGCCGTCGACGCCGCCGTGCTCCGCCGCTGCTCCGCCGCTCCCCGCACGCATCGAAGCCCATGGGCCGCTCCGTCGTCGCCGCCTCCACCTCCTCGCCGCAGATCGGCTTCCGGGACGGCCGAGCCGCGCCGGGATCGCCGCCGACGTGCCGCTGTCCCTCCGCCACGTCCGCACGCCGCCGCCGCCGCTCCGGCGACCCACAAGCGGCGGCGCCGCTACCTGCGGGTAGCCCGCGTCGAGGCGCTTCCGGCGCGGACACCCGGGCGTCCCAGGTCGCCGTCGCGCGCCGCCGGCGAGCTCGACGCCGCGGCGGCAGTGCGATTCTGACCCAGGCCATTGCTGACGTCACATCGACGTCAGCTGGGTCCCAGCAGTCAGTGCTTTTTTTTGTATATATTCCTAAAAACCAAAATTCCTCTGACAAGTGGGCCCTATCAATTTATTCAAAATTCCATAAACTAAAAACTATTACAAATCCAATAACTTTAAATCTACCCACCGAGGAAAAAAAAAATAACCGCACAAAAAAAATGCAGACTATTTATATCATGCAATTGATTTTCAAATTTAAATATTTTAAAATTAGAAACAACTTCCAAACCTAACCATTTTTAAAGTAAAAAAAAAACAATCCTAAAAAACTTCTCAACGTAAACAATTTTTGGAACTGAACACTTTCTACACATAAACATTTCTTGAATTTTAATAATTTCCAAACCTAATTTTTTTGAATGCAAACAATTCTAAATTTAAATTACTTCTTAAATTTATTAACATTTATGTACAACCATAATATAATTCCTTTGCTTATAGTGCTGAATATAAAAACTATGTCAACATAAAACAATACTATATCATTTGAACTAAGCTAACATATTTAGAAGCAGTATAACTTCAAATTCTCTAATTATGAACTTAAATTTAGAAACAACTATTTGGAGAAAAAATACAAATTCATTTCCTCCAAATAATGAATAAATTTAAATTAAACTTAATAAATACTCATATAATGTATTACCCCTCCACTATTGAGTTAAATTAGTTAGATAAAACAAAAAACTCAAACGTACTACAATAAAAATAATTACTAACTACTTATACCACACAAACAAAATTCAAATATGAATATTTTAAAACTCCAAAAATTTGTAAAATACATGCATTTACAAAATTAAAATTGTATAACCATAATATAATTCCTTTGCTTATGGTGCCGAATATAAAAATTATGCCAACATAAAACAATACTATATCATTTCAACTAAGCTAACATATTTAGAAGCAGTATAACTTAAAATTCTCTAATTATAAACTTAAATTTAGAAATAACTATTTGGAGAAAAATACAAATTTATTTCCTCTAAATATGAACTGAAATTTAGAAAGAACTATTTGGAGAAAAAATACAAATTTATTTCCTCCAAAATTAAACTTAATAAATACTCATATAATGTATTACCCCTCCACTATTGAGTTAAATTAATTAGATAAAACAAAAAACTCAAACGTACTACAATAATAATAAAAAAATTGCTAACTACTTATACCACACAAACAAAATTCAAATATGAATATTTTAAAACTCCAAAACATTGTAAAATACATACATTTACAAAATTAAAATTGTATAACCATAATATAATTACTTTGCTTATGGTGCTGAATATAAAAATTATGCCAACATAAAACAATACTATATCATTCCAACTAAGCTAACATATTTAGAAGCAGTATAACTTAAAATTCTCTAATTATGAACTTAAATTTAGAAATAACTATTTGGAGAAAATACAAATTTATTTCCTCCAAATATGAAATAAATTTAAATTAAACTTAATAAATACTCATATAATGTATTACCACCCGACTATTGAGTTAAATTAATTAGATAAAATAAAACTCAAACGTACTACAACAAAAAAAATTGCTAACTACTTATACCGCACAAACAAAATTCAAATATGAATATTTTAAAACTTCAAAACACTGTAAAATACGTACATTTACAAAATTAAACAAAAATTTGAGAAAAATACAAAATCCCAGACAGGTGGGCCCCCTGCTTACAAATTTCCAGAAAATAGTATTAATATTGTAAAATCAATAGTTCAAAAACTATCCATCAAAAAAATGTGCAAAAAAAAATATCGACATGTTCAGAACAATACATGCTAATTACTTACGACATAATGCAAACATTTTCTGACATTTTAATTTGGCAAATATTTGAAACAAACTAACTGCATTCTCTCTACATAAATGGAAGAAAAATAATAAATATACTTACACACTGTATTTCCCCCAATTATGGAGTTTAATTAAAATATCTGTCTCATACTACAAACATATTACACCATTAAATTTGCTAAAAAAATTAAAGGTACTCCACACAACAAATTACGATAACTTTTAACATTTCGAATCACAACGACCACATGGTGATGGGATATAAAAGCTGCTTTTAATTAATTTTAGCAAATATTTTTATAATCTACACAGGATAAGACAAATGTAAAATATTTAGAGTCATGTTTGAGCAAAAGAAAAAGATAAGAAAAATGCAAAATGTAAAGTACAACAATAACTTTGAATGTACCCATCGAGAAAATATGACAAATATATCACCTCGAACACAACCAAAAAAAAAGGTTGTTTATGGCATATGATAAATTTTAAATTTGAATATGTTAAAATTTGAATGCCCAAATTAAAATTTGAACGTCTTACAAAACTTACCATCTAATAAACACAAAAAAAATTGTGAAAAACTTCTTGATTTTAAGAATTTTTACAACTTGGAGAACATACAACTGCAACCTTTCCTTCCGAATTTAAACAAATTCAAATCTACGCAACTTTTAAATACAGATATTTCGAAATTTGGATTTTTTACACCACGCTATTCCGTCTTCTAACAACACGAGCACGTCTTACAAAGTAAAAATAATCCAAAACTAAACAATTTTAGACCGTACCTTTTTCCAATTCCAATAATTTTCGAACTTAAACGATTTTTTAATATGTACATTCTCAAATTTCAGTTGTACCACACATCTGCGACGTACAAATTTGCATATTTAAAAAATCTAAATGCCTTTCAAACCTACATATTTTACAAACGTAAAAACAAAAAATAATTCAAACTTGCATAACTTCACAAATGAACAACTTTTTTAAACCTTAACCATTTCCAAACGTAAACTTTCTATAAATTCCAACAATTTTGAAACCTAAAAAATATTTCCGAATACGTACAGTTCCAAATTTAAATTAATGCTCAAATTGGTTAATATTTACATATAACCATAATATAATTGATTAAGCTAATTCATAGGAAAATTATGGCCAAATGGAACCATACTTGATCATTTAAATTTATCTAACATATTTGCAAGCAACATAAATTAAATCTCTCTAATTATGTAGTTGCATTTCAAAAAAAAATGCTTCATACGATGAATATTTTCACAAAATGCAAACTCATTTACTCTAATTATAAATTGCTTTCAAATTGAATTTCAGCTAAGCACATTATACGATTTAGAACTACCACCTTTCTTTACAATATATATAACGCAACTAAAAAAACAAATTATCACAAAATATTCTCAACAAGGGTGCGGCATGTCGCCGCACCAAATTTAACTAGTCCTACAAAACACCAGGCAATCTTTCGGGTCGATCACCTTGATCTCCAGCAACCACATGGGTTCAGTGAGTAATCTATACGTTCTTTCCACGCCGCACCAAATTTAACTAGTCCTACAAAACACCAGGCAATCTTTCGGGTCGATCACCTTCATCTCCAGCAACCACATGGGTTCAGTGAGTAATCTATACGTTCTTTCCACCTAACAACTAAGTTAATTAGTTGATCTATCTGCGCAAGTGGTAGCTTTTCAGGCCAGGACTTGCATGCACAGTGGATGTGGAGTAGCCACGTACCTCGCGTGTATGATCAGTTGATCACTGAGAAAAAACAAGTATTCTGAAGATTAATTAACCCTATCCGTATGTTGTAAGTTACAGATATGTGTATGGTTTTTTACTGGTCCTCGCTTCTCACGGTACATCGGCCAGTATCCTCGCTTTGAGCTGGAGGAGGTTGATCTCGTTGGTCAGGTGTCGTTTAAGCATGTCTTATCGATCCCCTTATAATTTAGAGAAACAGTAGAGTAAATTTGGAGGAGCAAAATTTTCCTCCTCTAACGAGTGCTAGACCAAACCGATGGCTCAAATATAACTACTCAAACAAACTAACAAAGTGACCTCACATAAAATCTCTATATCTTTTTCATCCCTCTTACTTCTACTTCCTTCCGGCAAGACGCACACACGCAAATCAATCAACCATCCATCCATCGGCTAGACCAAACCGATGGCTCAATTTAACTACTCAAACCTCACATACAATCTCCACATCTTTTTCATTCTTCTGACTTCAACTTCCTTTGAGCGCACTACAAGAAATATGCCATCCTATGACCTTTTTCTAGTGAGCCTGAAAATATGACAATTTCGAACCACTTGGTCGTAAATTGTTTGGAGTGTCCAAACCCGAAAATATAACAACCAATTCTATCAGAAAGGTCATAGTCTCCTTACATGAACTGGTCATAATCCAAGCAGCACTGGCCTATGACCTTTTTTCTAGCCGACTACGACTAATTTAAATGGTTATTCGCAATAGTGGACAGCAGGGGCGGAGCTACAGTGTAATGGCCGGTGTCAAATGACACCGGTGACTAAGACACAATCCCTTGTAGTTACAGTGTGCAAGCAAAAATTAACCCCATTAAAAATAGCCGCACGTGTGTGTTACTAGCTGTTTTGACCCCAGCGACTAGTTTTTCTGGCTTCGCCCCTGGTGGACAGCCAACTCATCAGTCTTACCTATGTGTCAGTGGTTATGTGTCATTTTGGCTTAGGTGTCACTTTGACTGGACAGCCAACTCAGCGAGACACACGCAAATCAATTAACCATCCATCTGTCGGTGCAGATCATAGTTGGTTGCACGCACGCACACGTACACGCAGCAGCAGCACACATGCAAGGACGCACACGCACGAGGTGAAAGTCATGCGGCGGGGGCAAACGGTGGTGCTTGTGTTGCAACAGAGTGCGGGAGTATGAACAGCACGATTTTGTTAAGTTCCTCGCGCGCCGCCGGCGAGGGTTGCCAGAGGTGCGACTTGCGAGACCATTATATTGGAGGGTTCATTTTCCCGGTGACCAGGGCGGCCGACGGCGTGTTTTCCGGTAGCGGCGGACGGGAAAAATTTAAGTAGCAGCGTCAATAGGAGAGTTGGGTGTCGGACTAAGTTTAGAGTGAAATTTTCCTACTGGTTATTATAGGTGCGGTTAACTCCTTATTTTGCTCCTCTAAAATTGTATATATAGGGGTCGCTAGAGATGCTCTTATGTGTCTACATGTTGAGGCCTGTTGGATCCGAGAATCTAGCTGCGCATAATTGGTTGCACTACGGCTCGATCGATCGTTAACTGTAGATTCACGCACCATTATTATCCGGCCTGCAGGTGCCTGGAACACATGTAGAGACCGCCTCACCCCACCCCTTGATAATTCGATCATCTTTTGCATATGCATGCATCAGAGTCTAACGCCTGTCCCAGCCGAATGATAGCTTCATGGCAGCACAATTGCACATGCATATGCACAGGTGTTGTGACATAAGTTGGGCTGATGTGTACGTTTATTCTATCGAGGAGACGGTCGATCTTTGTGCCAATCGTTTGCCTGCATGATCGGTCTAGCTATGATCTACTGCCAAGCTATGGATAGATGGTTAGATACCCATATGGATGGAGCTACATGTACAGATGCTCCCCACATCATGCAGAGACCATTAACTCTGATTTGCTAAAGTTGTTACAGGTCGAACATGAACAAACTACTTGTGTGCGAATACGATGCTTACGTGGTACATTGGTATGTGTCAATGTGTGTCATCATCCGGCCATCCATGTCCCCATGAAGCTGGTATGAATTATTGATGAGTATATATAGGGTAGTAGCTAGCAAGAATCTACCAGAACAAAAGAGAATTCGAACGATATAGATGCGTGTATGAATATGCAATGCACATGCATTTACATTATTTCGAACTATCTGCCCAAGCAAACCGGGGCCAGGCACCACCTGGTTCTTCCTCTCCCGCGAATTAATCCTTTGGACGGCGCACAGAATCCTTATCTTTTCTTCTCGGTGTCTCGTCTCTAGCTAGCTAGCTAGCTAGAACCGTGACAATGTGCATAATCGACACTTTGATTCGTTTCTTTTACTCCCTCCGATCCATTTTAGTGGGCATAGCTTTGTCTATTAGTGGGCATAGATTTGTCTAAATTCATATGTATCTAATTTAAAGCTATGCCCACTAAAATGGATCGGAGGGAGTACTTCAAAGTTTTGCTGTTTTTAATATATACTCCCTCCATTACTAAATATAAGATGTTTTAGGTTTTGTCCACATTCACATGTATCTAGATGTATATGGACATGTTTTAATGTGTATGTACACTAATTTAGTTTTATACATAGCCAACATATGAGCTAGCTAGAACATCTTCCATTGTGTAACGGAGTGAGTAGTTCCTACAAAAAAAGGAAACAAAAAGATTTTCACCTGATTGGCCCATTTAATCCCTTCAATCATATACTGATGGAGCATTCAGTGCGTGCCGTAACACATCGGTTACGGTTATAATACAACTTTAAAGGCGTCACCAAATTCTTTCGATGCGTTCCTTGTATAGTACTCCCTAGATACATCCACGTTTGGGCAAATTGAAGTCATCTAATTTAGAACGGAGCGAGTACATCGCACACGAGATCGCACACGGTTGCTTTAACTACACCGTCTTTAAATTTTGACTATATCACACATGTTTATTTTAATCGAGAGATATTATTTTCAATAATTAGAGCAAATGATAGAAAATATTAACACTCACAAGTTTGTGCTATTTTTTTTAAAGATTGCGGGTTAAAATTAATACAATTTCGATCTAATTTAGGCTGAGATGCCTGGGGCCGGGGTATCTAAGCAGGAGCTGAAGTGCCGCAGGAGGACCTCTTCCTCGTCTTTAGTCGTAATGGCCATGCCGTTGTTCGTGATCAACCTTTGTTAATAATTTTCTTCTGCGGCTTTTGGCACGGGCGGTGGCCTATCTAAGCCAAACAAATCGTACCACTCCACATGATAGAATATATTACCCCGTCGCTAGCTTTTGCTATTTTTTCAGAGGCCGTGGGTTAATATACAACATTCGTGCAGTGCCCTTTTTAAGACAGACAAATCGTGGGTGGCACTTGCACATTTCATATGCATGTTGTTTTAGAGGGTCGTGAGCATGTTTTGATTTATTCTATAGTGGTTGCAACGCACGGACAATTTGCGATTTTTCTAAAATTTAGAAATATACATCGTTGCAGCGACATTCTCTTTTATGAATTTTATTTTATAAATAAAATGATATAACACCTTCGAAAAAGAAAATTTTCGATTAAGAATATGAAATATTCAATTGGTCATATTAGTCGAGGGGGTAAATTTACCATGTGTACGTGACATAGTTGTGCATTTGATCAACAGAAAGACGTCAAGTATCATGAATATATGCGTTAGATTTTGCATGTAAATTAATTAAAGTCATACATAAGGTTTGGCCTGAATTAATTGATGATGTAACTAGTTTGTATGAAGAGGTAGACTATCATAATAGCAGTCAGTTAGTTTTTTTCTTTATCAGAACCATCGATAAGTCTGTAATCGATCAGAATAATTACAGCACCTAGACCTGCAAGCAGATATTGCACAAAAATTGTGTCCTGAGTAGTACGTGGGTTGTCTTAATTTGTGCTGCCAGTTTCCAAGGTTGGAAAGACTGGCGAAAAAGCACTACAACGGAACTGTCATTTTGGCTTCCGTAACACGCAGACACATGCCTATAGGCATCTCTGCAGCTTACTAATCATGGGCCAAATCTTGGAGACCACTTTTGTATCATGTAAATCAGGGAAGAATATTTTCTTAACGGTTCAAGAGTATGTAACACTATCTTTCGCCACTTGCCAACAGCACATTTTCATCGAGAGCAGAAAGGAGGAGCTTTAGAGTAGATTATACGCTGGGCCACTTTAGGTAGATCATCTTATATTTGTTCCTTACTACGCTTAGCGCTCGGTATCTCGAAATCTAGCTATACTCTAGCTCGACATCATTCGGGGGCTTTTTCAATAAGCAGGCACTACTTGACCAATTAATTCAAAGGCTGAACAGCATAGTCGTTAGTCAGAAATCGTGATTGCCAAACAGAATCTGCAAAAGCTAATGTAAACAAATAGGGACCGGTAGTCTGATACTAGCAGAAGAGACTTGATGTAGCCTGTAGGGCGGCCTACGCCTAACTCACCAAGTCCTCCAATTGGTCCAATGACAAGAGTTAGAGTTAAGACTCTCCATGATAAGGTGAGTTCACTCCTATCTATGTGTGATCTCGACACCCCTTTGAATTGCTTGCTACTTCATTCCGATACCTTGTGTGTGATTAGGTTTAAGGCTCAAGAAGACCCCAAGGAAGTGGTGAAGATGGACAAACGGAGAGCCAAGACGGAGAAGAAGAAGAAGAAGAGAAGATGGAGAAGAAGACCTAGGCGGTAGAAGGCGGCGGTACTACCGCCCCTGCCGCAGACCGCACCCAGGCGAACCCGCATTGGCGGTACTACCACCACCGCTACCGCCCAAACTCCCCCCCCCCCCCCCCTCTCGGACGATGGTTGCGGCACCAACGGCGGCAGCGGCAGTGGTACTACCGTCGAAGCGGACCCGTGAATCTTCAAGGCCCACACCAACGGTACTACCGCTAAACCCAGCGGTACTACCGCTGCTGCGGGAACCGATTCGGGCTGTGGACCCGTGTACCCTTCCCCACTTTCCCCTTTTCGTGCCTAGACTATAAATAGTCCCTCCTATACTCAGATCTAGGGTTAGACTTAGATTAGACTTGAGTTGAGCTTTGCTCCTTTTCTACCCATGATGGTGTTGCCTCCTAGTGAGATGAATCAAGGCCTCCCCTTGTGGAGATGATCCAAGACCTCCTCTTGTGGAGATGAACAAGATCTTTCCTTATAGTTGAGACTACTTGCCCAATCATTCCTCTTTAGGTTTGTAATTGGATCGGTGGACCTACCGTTGAAAGAAAAGGTTTCATTAAGAGTAAGTTTGGCTTGGGTTTGGAGAATCGGAGGCTACCCTCGGGGCCGGTTGCCGGTTGACATTTCCTTGCAGGATTTGCTATTTACCCTCGTTTTCCTCGTGTTCTTCATGTTCTTCGCAAAATCCCCTTTCTTCTCTTTCGAATCCGTGAATGTCGGGACCTAACCCTCATCATATGGTATCAGAGTAGATGTTGCCATGGATTTGACTTTGTTTCCACCCCCAATTTCACCAAATTTTTCTTTGATTTTGAGAAATTCGAAAATTTCCACCAAAAATAGCCACAAATTGCTTTTGGATTGATCCGAGATTCGAGTGCGTTTTGGTAGGTTTTGATCCATAGATCTATTGCTAAACTTGTTGATCTACCTTCCTTTGCGTTTTCATAGCCTAATTGCATCATTTCGGCCTCCGATTTGCAGTTTTCGTGCGAATTTTTTCGCCCAAATCGTGGTACTACCACCCTTCAATACCGCCAGTCAGTACCGCCAAAATGACTTTCGGACCGCTGTTCCGGTACAAGTAGCGGTACTACCGCCTATCCCAGCGGTACTTCTGGAAACTGCACATTTCTGAAATCGGTTTTGGCCATATCTTTTAATTTCGGACTCTTTGCCAATGATGAAGGATGAAGAGGCTAGCTCCTTATTCAGTAGTCTGACGAGAATTGAGGTCGGAGATGGCAGGCGCGTGCGTTTTTGGACTGACAAATGGATCACCGGTCGCACCGCACATGATATCGCACCTCTGATTACTGATAGTGTACCAACGAGGAGAAAGAACAGTTGGTCAGTGGCCGAAGCATTGTTGGAGAATAATTGGCTTCTGGATGTGCCAGAGGACCTAACTGACGAAGGAAGAGTGCAATGCGTACGCCTTTGGTTGGCTGTCGCTGAGGTTCAGAGGAACAACGCTGAGGAGGACAAATTCATCTGGAAGGTGTCAGCGACGGGCAAATACTCTGCTAGTTCGACGTACATTTCATTGCACAGGGGGCAGATAAGAGACAGAATGGCGAAACCAATTTGGAGGTCCTTTACGCCTCTCAAGTGCAAACTGTTTGGCTGGTTAGCGCTGCGACGCAGGCTTTGGACCTCGGATAGAAGAACTCGTCATGGGCTGCAGGAGAACACGAATGCGTGTTTCACTTGTTTGCAAGATGAGGACACTGTGGATCATATACCCGTGCAATGTGTTTATGCCAAGGAGGTCTGGCTGGGCTGCCTACACGAGGTGGGCATTCAGTTATCTGAACCGCAAGATACTACTACCTTCGAGAACTGGTGGTGGGAGGCCAGAGGGCAAGTGGATAAGAGGGACAAAAGGAGGTTTGACACCCTAGTAATTCTGACGGCATGGTTGTTATGGAAACAACGAAACTCAAGGGCTTTTCATAACGAGAGGGAATATCATAATGTAGTGCAATTGAGGGAGAGAATAAGGAGGGAGTTTAGCACTTGGGAGAGAGCCCGTGCGAGAGGAGGAGAGTTTAGAACGCGAGAGTAGGAGTTTAGAGAGTTTGGTGTGGAGTTGTTTCCGGTTGGATTGTTTGCAGTCTGACCAGAATCTTGTAATTGTATTCCGCTTGTATATAAATATGGTATGCCTTTGGCATACCCGCTAAAAAAAATTCGGACGCTGTTTTTGGTGTTTTTTTGGCTCGTTTCGAAGCTACGAACAAGCTCTACGTCACCATTGCGGCTGATCCAACATCCACCACCCCCAAAATTCGTGGGCAAGCACGAAACTTCGACACCAAAGGGTAAAGTTCGTCGACGAAAGGTATAACATCACGACTCTTTTACCTCTTGCCATTCCTTTGTGAGCCACACTATTCTTTGCGATTACCATGTCCTATGAGGCTAGATCTTGATGATTGCTTGGGCTTTGCACACTTGTATCGTGTAGTTTCTGAGAAAACTTGCATGCGCTAGTTGGTATATCTTGTAATTGGCACAAAGTTTGTGAGAAAAGAGTTTGAAAGGAGAAAGAGCAAAGAAGCAAGAAGAGCCAAAACAAAATAAAGAAAGAGAAGAAACACACTTCCATATCTTGTAGGAAGCGCGCAAGCTCGAAGAAAAATCTTGTAGGTGGTACACGTGTGCAAATCTTGTAGTCCACCAATAATTTTTGCAATCGAGTTAGCGGCTCTCCTTGTACTTGTGCAACACGAGCTTGTGGTCTTCGCTAGGGACATCTTGGTTCTTTAGCTCACTTCTTGGTTGCATGAGTCCCATTTATCTTTCCGTGCGTGTGTTGCTTTGAGCTACATTCTTGTCTTTTGAGATTGACTTGTTTTTTTTGCTTTTTGATCATCGTGGTTCTCTACTTACTTTGACAATATCTTGGTTTTGGATAGGTTCAATTTGCGTTCCACATACCTTCCTATCCTCATAAGTGTGTGTGTTGGGTTTGCTTTGGGTTCTCTTTTCTCAAGCCACTTACCTCTTATTGCTAATCATTTCTTTGGTTGACCACTTGGTCCAATACTATCTATCAAGGTTGTGGCAAGTTGATTTGAGTAACCCATTTCCACACATCTCACTTGTTCATTGAGAAAAATGTTTAGGGTAAGCACAAACGGAAGCTCAAGCTCCGATGACCAATCACATGGGGAAGTACATCATGACGGTGGCTACGTGTCGCACCGAGAGTTCGTGGGACTCCGACACCTAGTTCGTGATGGCCTTGGACGCTACGAGAACCGCCTTCAAGCACATGATGGAGTGATGGCCAACTTGCAAGAAGAAATGCACACCATGAACGCCGACCTCACCAACCACATGATCCAAATGACCGAGGCCATTGCCACTCTCACACAACGTGGTACATCTTCGTCATCGCGCCCCTCTAGGGACTCCTCAAGATCATCGCACCAACGAGATGGAGGTCAAGGTGCTCATCAAGAACATCGTCACAATGAGCGCCAAGAACATCAACGACATGTTGATCAAGGTCGCCCCAATCATGGCATTGATCACCCTCCTTCACCAAGAGCGCGCCATGATGATGACCGCCAAGAGCAACCACGCCATGCACATCATGAGCGTCAACAATCACCACCACCTCCTCCTCCATACCGAGATCGTCATGCACACTTGGTCAACGACAATGGTGCCCCCGGTGCTCATGACTATGATGATCAAGCTCGCCATCATCGACGTCCTCCAAGACCACGTCATCACCACCATGAGCACGGGAACCGTGAAGACCGCTCTCCTCCTCATCGCCCGAGCCTAACCGCCACCAAGAACACCTTCATTGCCAAGAGCTTCCTCATGATAGAGTGTATCATCACAATGCTCCATCAAGTGATAGCGATGCACATCAACATCTTGGTGATGGACTTAACCAAAGGAGACGTGGACGTGCATTCCCACCTCCAAATCGTCGAGATGAAGATGATAACATGAACAATGTTCGTGTTGATATACCAAAGTTCTATGGCACTAGTGATCCGGAAGCCTACGTCTCTTGGGCACTCAAGGTTGACAAGATCTTCCGAGTTCACCACTACTCCAACAACAAGATGGTAGCTTTGGCATCATTGGAGTTTGATGCCTATGCACTCTTGTGGTGGGAACAATTGCAAGCGATGCGTCAAGACAACCATCAACAACCCATTGCCACTTGGGTTGAGATGAAGGAAGAAATGCACAAGCGCTTCGTTCCATCACATTACACTAGAGATTTGTACAAGAAACTCCAAGAGTTGAAGCAAGGGTTGAAGGCCGTGGATGAATACTTCAAGGAGATGGAAATTGCAATGATAAGAGCCAATATAGTGGAGTCAATGGAGCAATCAATGGCTCGATTCATGAATGGTCTTAACTATCCCATCAAGAAGATTGTTGAGTTTCAACCATACTCAACACTTGTGGAGTTAGTGCATCAAGTAACAAAGGCGAACGCCAAGTGAATGATGAACTCAAGTACCTCAAGACCAAGGCCTTCTTTGCAAACAAGCCATCTACCTCTATGCCACCAATCGCACAAGCAAATGACAAAGGTCCAATAAGATCTTCCAATACCACAAAAAAAGCACCTCATCCTTTCAAGAAAGCAAAACATCAAGCTCTACTCCTCGAGACTCAATTCTACACCAACTTACATCAAATGCTTCAAGTGTGGTGGCCGAGGACACAAATCCTTTGAATGCACAAACAAGAAAGTCATGATTGTCAATGACAATGGAGAGTATGAGTCTATGAGTGAAGACGAGTATCATGCCTTGAATCAAGTTGCAACAATGCAAAGTGTGGAAGCGGACTCTAATGACATCTATTGTGATGGTGAAAACAACAATCCTTCCTTGGTTGTGACTAGAGTGTTAACCGCAAATCTTCGAGAGGAAGAGGATCAAAGGTGCGACTTGTTCCAAACAAGAGCCGCAATCAATGGGAAGTCCATCAAAGTGATCATAGATGGCGGAAGTTGCCATAACCTAGCAAACAAGGAACTTTGTGAAAAGCTCAACTTGACATACAAGAAGCATCCCCATGCATACCATGTACAATGGTTGAGTGACTCCGGCACCGTCAAGATTCAACACATGGTGCAAGTGTCATTCAAGATTGGCACTTATGAAGACACCATTGAGTGTGACGTGGTGCCAATGACCGTGTGTCACATGCTTCTTGGAAGACCATGGCAATATGATAAGTGTGCGATGCATGATGGTCGAACCAACTACCATATCTTCAAGTGGAGTAACAAGAACTTCGTGCTTCGACCCATGACACCAAGCCAAATCATTGCCGACAATGCCAAGTCGCTTGCTAGAACTCAACAAGAGAAGTCTTCAAGTGAGAAGAGTGGAGAGAGAGATCCACCATAATGTGAGTGAGCGCCACAAGCCAAATGAGAGCAATCAAACAAAGAGAGCCCCTCAAGGCCTTTCCTTACTAGCCACCAAAAGAGAGATGAGGGAATTGAGAGAGGACCCATCCACCTTACACTATGTGCTCATATGCAAGGGAGAGATTTCAAGGACTAACAATGATGGAGTAGAATTGTGTGGGTATGTCGTGTTCGAAATCAGAGAATAAACTACAAGTATTTGTGTTTGCTTCACAGCTAGATCTCTTAAAGGAGGTGAATTTATCTGAAGCAACAAGTAAAATAAGACTGAAAGTAAATGTTTTTGGTGTTTTCTCCTAGTATAACTGATAGGAACTTGATGAACAAATAGATAACGTAAGCAATAGGAGGTTCAGAGATAGATCACATGAAAACACATGGATGATTTAACTAACAAACATCACAGGAGTACTCAACAAACAGATCAACACGGGTACTAGATAGCAACAAACATAAACATGCTAGAACTCTGAACAATTCGACAGACAGGTTGCAAGACCTAACTAGGCACTGACAGATTAATAGATTACAGAGTTTTCACTAAGAATGCGAGCAGCACAAGGAAGGGGACTAGATGATTCTTCCTTTGGTTCGATGGAGAGCTTGTTTGTGGTTGTTCTTGGGTGTTGGTGAAGATCAGAACAGCAGGAGAAGCAGAGGAGAGGCTTGCAGCAGCAGTGGAGGTAGGGGAAAAGATCTTCTTGTTCTTCTTGCCTTGATCATGAGCAAGGCCTCCAATCTTCTTGGTGATGGAGATCTTGATCCATTGTTCTCCTCTCTCCTGGTCCCTGGTGGTTGTGGTGGAGTCTAGTGGCGTGGGTTGGTGTGTCGAAGCTTCCTCTCCAGCCACCTTTATTCAGGTAAAGCTCACCTGCTCCAAAAGCGACAGGAGCACGGTGCAAGCGTGACGATGTACTTTTCTGCTTTCGTCCTCCTACTTTCTTTCTTCTCTCACACGTTAGTCCATAGGTCATCACTGCTTTTCCTTTTAGTCCCCAGTTGATCATCAAAAGTAGATGTTTTGAGTGCCTTTTCGCACTTTTCTGCAATGAGACAGTGAAAGACTGTAAAATGTTCATTTTGGCTTAAAAGGGTTATATGTTACTGATTTATCTTTGAATTTGCAGACAAAAGTAGATGAAAAGGGTTTAATATGGTGAATAAATCATATAAATATAATGCATATCAAACCCCTAGACTTGAATATTTGCTTGTCCTCAAGTAAAGATGTTCAAATGAAAAGACTGACAAAATCTGAAAGTGAACAGTAACTTTTCCTGAAGATATAATAGTTCATATAGTCTTGAATAATTGTCAGATTGCAAATTTATGAATTATACTAGCTAACTTCAATAATGAAATTTCAGTAGAACTTTCTAGCATTTCAAAATTTAAAAGCATTGAATTAATAGGATGCTCAGTTTGGGTTCAGAGTTAAAGAAAATGATCCAAATGGTTGCCAGAATACCAACGAATGCATGAACACAAATGCAAGGTTACTGCTTCACATACCACCGATCCCAAGATCATGGCATGCTAATGCTTATGCAGAGGTTAGTATGCAAATGACTTTTAGTGAGCTGCAGTTAGTGCTTCACATACTACAGATCCCTAGATCATAGTATGTTAATGCTTAAATTTTTTAGTTGCTTCATCTTTTCTGAATAAAGACTTCTGCAAAACTTATTCAGGTTAGTGCTTCACATACCACTGATCCCAAGATCATGGTATGCTAATGCAAACAATGTTAGTTATGGAAGATGACAGAATTTCACAAATGCAGAGAAGTTAGTGCTTCACCTGTCACCGATCCAAAGATCATGACAGGCTAATGCAGAAATGTTAGATAAAAGGGCTGACAAAAGGATCATAGAATTTAGCTTCTGACACAACTTGAGCATCTTAGGAATTCAAATATTGTAAATAAAGAAACAAAAGAAATTATTGACTGAGATTCAGTTCTGATGTCATAGCTAGTAAATTTCATAAACCAAACCTAAGCAAGATTTATAGTTACATGAAATCTTATATAGAGAAGATCGGTCACTAAACAACTTTCAGAATTTGCAAGAAGTGTTTTATCTCAGGAAATAGATGTCAGATGAATTTCGACATGATGTTCAGTCAACATATAAATGATTTTCAAAGTTGGAATGTTTTCACCTGATTGTACTGCAGTAATATGAGTGCTCTCTGCATCATTCTAGTAACCTGAAATAAAAATGCAGAAAAAGAAAAAAAAAAGGAAAATAACATTATTGATCTCAGGCTGTCTCCTGAGGAGCGCTTGTTTAAGGTCATTAGCTTGACCCTTGCTTCCATTCAAGCTGGAGGAGGAGCTGGCTCAGAATCTCCTTCCTCAATATCCATTTCCTCTTCATCAATGATCATAAACTGTGAATTTGCCTTGGGACTGACTCTGAATCTCCACTGCTCCACTGTTCAGTACCCTTTTCAAAGTACAAGGACCATTCCATCTTGATTTGAATTTTCCTGGGAATAGGTGAAATCGAGAATCATAAACAGCACCCTCTTACCAGGCTGAAATTCTCTCCTGAGAATGTGTTTGTCATGGATCTTTTTGGTTTTCTCCTTGTAAATTCTGGAGCTCTCATAAGCATCTTGTCTCAGCTCATCAAGCTCACATAGTTGAAGTTTTCTGTGCTTGCCAGCCAGGTTTAAATCAAGGTTCAGTTTACGAATTGCCCAATCTGCCTTGTGTTCAAGCTCCACTGGCAAATGGCAAGCTTTGCCATAGACAAGTCTGAAAGGAGACATCCCAATAGGAGTTTTAAAAGTTGTTCTATAGGCCCACAAAGCTTCTGTTAATTTAGTTGACCAATCTACTATTGTACTTGAAACAACCTTCTGAAGAATTTGTTTAATTTCTCTGTTTGAGAGTTCATCTTGTCCATTTGCTTGAGGATGGTAGGGTGTTGTCACCCTGTGACTGTGGACTCCATATTTGGAAAAGAGGTTTTTAAGCTGAGAATTATTTAAATACTTCCCTCCATCACTGATCACTATTCTTGGGATACCAATGTAACATCCCAAATTTATAATAAGAATTATTAACCCAAAAATGAGGGCCAACAAAAAACTTTTGTTGTAATGATTGTATTTTTCTTCCCATTGCTCTGTCTGACCTTGTGAGACTTGATGTTGAAGTTGTTTGACCACTAAATATTAACCTAAAGACCACACCAAGATAAAATTATATTTAACTTTGGTGATCATGTTATGACAAGAAAATATTCCATATATCTTTCCATTCTTATTTCTGGCTAAAGTCCATTTCAATGATACTTGGTTTAGCAACAACCAAAATTAATACCCATTATTTGAGAAAGTAAAACTATTTCCAAAACCATGTGTCCCAAAAAATATGGAGATCTATATGCTATCTCCTATCTATCTTTCAACCTTGATATTTTTGCATGTGTATGCAACTCCCATTTTATAAACTCTGATTTCCACTCCATTTGAAAATAACCCTAGTGGGAAATATGTTACCCCACATAATTCCATTCTCAAACATTTTTGGAAACTATTAAGTAAGGAGTTGAGACATTTTCCTAAACTTCAACTTGTCATAATTAGGAGTGGTCACTTTTCCACAAGATAGCATTGTGGAGGTGGTAGTGTGATTAATTCTTGTGGTTTGATTTGTGTGGCCTTGTTTGTGATAATGATCTTGTTGTGTTTGTTGCTTGTGAGGATAGTTCCTCAGTTGTGCTTAATACTAAAATGGAACACGCTTGACAACCAATTTGGTGTGTGACTTGAATAAAAACAAACCCTCTAAAAATAATTCACACCTAAGTTAAAATCCTAAATGAAGGGAAATGATCTCATTAAAATTTCCTCTCTATCTATTCCTTTATTTTATGAGAACAATTATATTTCCTTATTCTGGAGATGAGATGAAATAATAATCATTTCAACTCCATCTCACTCCCTCCTCAAGTAAACATACTTTTCAATTTAAAACCCTCAAATTATTTAACAAAAGGAAATTAAGATCATGAGTTAAAGAAATGGTCTTAATAAATTATTTTCCCTCCCTAATTCTCTATTTCCTTCAAACAATTATTTTCTCTATGAAAATATAAATTATTTGAAGTTACCATATTTGTCAAGAAAGTTCCAAGAGCTCAAAACAATATCTCTCACTTGATTTAAAAATATTAAAGGAGAAATAAATTTTAGTTTAGCAGAAATGACTTATTTAAACCCTATGAACAAATATTGTTCAAAACATTTTATTTTCAAATACCAAATTTTGTGGAGCTTCTACCTGTATATGGGAGGCTACCTGAATTTTCTCAATTTTTTATAAAATGTTTAAGTACCCCAAATAAATCCCCAAAATGCCTCTGGTTACAAAAAGGAATAAAAGAAAATAGAAAAGGACCTATCTGTGATTGGAAAAGAATTGCCGGGGGCCCTTTTGCAAAAACTCCTTCTTCTTCCTGTAGCCGCACGGCACGCCGCCGTGTTCCTCGCTCCCGTGTCGTGCCGCTCACCGTCCGGGCCCCTCCTCTCTGCTGTCCTGTGAGGAGAGCGCCGTGCCTGCCTCGGCCCTGCTCCTCCGCGTCCGGGCCGCTCCCCTCTCTCTCCCTCGCTGTCCCCATGTCGCTCCGACCGCGCGGCCACTGCGAGTCAACGCCCACGCCGATCTCTGTCCCCTCTGCTCTCCAGCAAGCATGGCTCGGTGCAGCCGCTCCCCAGCCTCCCCGTAACCCGGCAGACACCTCGACCCCCTCTCTCTCGCCTTCGTGCGCCTCGCCCACCATGGACCGGCCATCGGCTATAAAACCCCACGGACACAGCTCGTTCCCCTCACGCCCCGCCTCTACTCTCTCCCCCTCTCCACTCTACAGACACCCACGCACCGCCAGGAGGGCGGCGCCGTGCTGCTGTGTTGTTGCCGCTCGCGGCCGTGCCGCGCACGCCGCGCCGTTCACGGCTCAAGGTAGAGGACGACCACGGCCGCGTCGCCTCTCTCTCTTTTTCCCTCCTTTCTCTGCTCTGTCGACGCACAAACCTCACCGCCCCTCTCCCCTTGCTTTTCCACGCTCAGGAAGCCACCCAAGAGCTCGCCGGCAAAGGATCGTGTCCGAGGGAGCCGCCGAGTTCGACGACGCCGTTCTGGACCTCCCGGAGCCACGTCGACCACGCCATCCTCTCTCCCGTGACCCCCGCACTCAATCTCCACCTTCTCCGCCGTCTCCAGGAGCCCCTAGGTGAGCCCAGCTTCCTCGCCACCGCACGGCCACGACGGCACCACCTGTTTGTGGTCGTCGTCGGCGCGCCTCTCCCCAGAGCCGTTGGATCTAGATCCAACGGTGTCATACCCATTCGATTAGGTGACTTGCTGACGGGCTGGCCCCACCTGTCGGCGCTTTGATCTTTTTCAGCGCAGGAGATTTAAATCATGAGTCACTGACGGGTAGGTCCCACCCGTCAGAGATTTCAACATTATCCACACCAAGATTTAATTCGAATTATCCGTTTAAATGGAAAACTCTAGAAAACAGTACTGGACCTAACTTTAAAATTCTAGAACTCGAGGTCTATAGATCCAAATAATTCGAATCAAAATGTTCTGGATAGCTTATGAAATTGTTAAACCTACCAACTTGGTTTCATCTCATTTAGATTAATAATAAAAATGTAGTATTTAAAATACCACGGAAGGTTTAAAATCTAAACTTGTTTGTTTCTGAAAATCTATTAATCCAAATGATGGCGATCCAATTTTTTTAGCTTAGTACTGTGATCACTTAGCTTCCCTAATTTTTGTAGAATTAATTAATCGTTATTAATTAATTAGCATTGGATTAAAGATTACCACGCCTCTCTGGACAGAAACAATTATAGGAAAATAATGGTTAATCCAAAGGAGCTAGGACCAATTTTGTTAGGTCACATTTAATCCATGTTAGTTACCCCTAAAAGGATTTAATTTGTGAATAACATTAACTTGATTTGTAGCAAAAACTTAATTAATAACTTACTGGATTAAAACAATTATGTAGGGAGTTTAATAACTCCAATTGAATCAAATCCAATTGTGTTGTCTTCTACACCTCGGTAACTTTCTGTAGAATTTTAGTTTGTATTTTTGTGACCAACATAACTCAAGTTGTGGAATTAAACACGTTCAACAAGTTTCTGCCATAATTTAGACATAAACAAATAATGTCTAATTCAATTAAATTGAACCTAAATTGTATTGTTTGATGTATGCAGTGGCTGTTTAGAGCATTTAGGATTGTAATGTTGTGATTTTGCTTGAGTAGTTTAGTGATTGTTTGTATTTGTTTGTTTATTAACTAGACGAGAACGCTGTCGGATTTATCGAGGAAGGAGAGTTTGTTGAATCTGAAGATCAAGACCAAGGTCACTTTGCCGAGCAAGGCAAGCTACTTCACTGAGCATGCATTTGTATACATCTATTTTGTCACATGAGTTATTCAAAAGTACCAATGATTTTGAAAACCTTTTTACAAGTATATGAAAACTATTTTGCCACCTATGTAGAAATATAAGATAGTTATATCAAACTATAGGATGGGAAAAAACGAACATTGTTTACTCAAAACTCCTTTGGAAATGCTTGTGTGATTATGGAATGCCGAGATGTCGGTGTTGAAATGGAGAAGTGGAGAATGATGATGTTTATGAAAAATGCACATTGTGTCCTAGTACTATGACTACCAGCCAATACCCGGTGCGACCACATTTACCCACATATGGGGACGGGCGTAGTCATATAATTTGCTCATATTAGTATGGGATGCCTCAATAATGGGGATGACCCCGTTCCATGAGGGGATGGTCTGAGGACCTACCCCCTGACCCGGTTCCTCTAAAGAGAAGAACGCCTGAGGGCAACGCCTGAGGGCTGATATGAATTGGAGATAGAGGATTTGTAGGACCGCCAGAATTCACCGGGCAGAACTACGAGTCCTCACACTTAGTTTCCGGTGCGATGGATTTAAGTGTCGATGGAATGTTTCGTAGCGGCAGGATCCTATACTAGCATGAGCAAAGGACAGGCTATGGTCGGTGACTCAACTTCGCATACACCTGGTATGGCGGGACGTGGCTGACACGATGAGTTGCCGGATGGATGTGGGAAAAGCGTGCTACCTCTGCAGAGTGTAAAACTATTCAAATAGCCGAGTCCTCGGATATGGACAGTTGGAAGGCTGTCCTAACACCATGTGCAACTTTTTGAGAAACTCTAAGTTTAAAAGAGACTAAAGTGGAGAAGATGTGATACAACTATACCAACGAGTTGGTATGAGTTTGTTGGAGGCAAATGGACCATGATGGTCTATGGTCGGAAAAAGGGGAGTTTTGGAGAAACAAATAAGATGGTGACTTCTTTTAAAGATAGTTATAAAACTGTTCTTACCTTTTTCAATAAAGATATAGAGATGTTTTAAATAAATAAAAGTATGAAAGTAAAATAAAACTAGTGCATACTCATGTTGGGGTAGTTTGCGAGTACAATCAAATGTACTCATATTGGTTTCGTCCCTGGCTATTGTCCTAGCCAGACTACGAGGAGGAGCACTACGCCGAGCAGGAGTATGGCGACTTCTACGCGAACTAAGGATCTCCATAAGTCAGCTGCCTGTCGGGTTGTCTTCGTTAGGATTTGATGTCTACTACGCCGTAGCTTCCGCTGATATTTTGGTTTGGCCCATGAAGGCACCTATGTAAGACTTGGTCTAAGTGACCATTTATGTAAGACTTTTAATTCGGTATTGTAATGGATGTAAACTTTGGTATCCAATTCGGATTATGTTCAACGACAGACTGATCACGGGATCGTTGTGTTAAGCATAATCGGGTATTTCGGACAGCTAGTCCGGGGTCCCCACAACCAAACCTGGGGAAAATCACTTGTTTGAAGAGTTTACAGACTGATTTTGCATCTGCATTGACTGTTGGAATTGCTTCAACCCATTTTGAGACATAATCAACCGCAACCAGAATGTGTTTGAATCCATTTGAGGAAGGTAGAGATCCTACATAATCAACTCCCCAAACATCAAATAATTCTACCTCCAAAATACCCTTTTGGGTCATCTCATGTCTCCTGCCAATTTTTCCACTCCTCTGACAAGGATCACAGCTTTTCACATAATTGTATATGTCCTTAAACATGGTTGGCCAATAGAAACCAGCATGCAGAACTTTTGCTTGCGTCTTGGAGCTTCCTGCATGACCGCCATAAGGAGAGGAATGACAGTGATGAATTACTTGTGGCACCTCAGCATCAGCAACACATTTTCTGATGATTCCATCCATGCAATGCTTATATAAATATGGCTCATCCCAGTAGAAGTGTTTAGCATAATTTCTGAATTTTTTCTTCTGTTGATAAGTCATATCAGGTGGATCAATGTTACATGCCAAGTAATTCACTAGGTCTGCATACCATGGCGTTTGCTTATCTGACTGTGATATTTGCATCAGTTGTCCTGGTAAACCATCATTTATTTTATCACTGTCTGAATTGTGCTCTGTTATTCTTGACAGGTGATCAGCAACCATTCTCTCTGCCTGATTTGTCTTTGATCTGGACATCAAATTCTTGGAGCAAGAGAATCAACTAATTAATCTTGGTTTTGCATCTTTCTTGTTCATCAAATGCCTTATTGCTGCATGATCTGTGTATACAACACACTTATTGCCAACTATGTAGAGTCTGAATTTGTCAAAGGAATACACCACTGCTAGGAGTTCTTTTTCTGCTGTTGTGTAGTTGATTTGAGCATCATCAAGTGTTTTGCTGGCATAATAAATCACATGAAGAGCTGTGCCTTTTTTCTGTCCAAGAACTGCGCCTACTACGAAGTCACTAGCATCACACATCAGCTCAAATGGCAATTTCCAGTCAGGTGGATGTACAACAGGTGCAGTCACTAGAGCTTCTTTTAATTTAGCAAAGGCATTTTTGCATTCTTCATCAAATATGAAAGGAACATCTTGATTCAATAGCTGAGTTAAAGGCTTAGCAATCTTGGAAAAATCCTTGATGAATCTTCTATAAAATCCAGCATGGCCAAGAAAGCTCTGAATTCCTTTTACATCCACAGGAAATGGTAATCTTGAAATGACATCCACCTTTGCCTTGTCTACTTCTATTCCTCTTTCAGAAACCAAATGTCCCAGGACTATGCCTTCTTCTGACAAGAAAATGGCATTTTTCCCAATTTAGCACCAGATTATGCTCTGAGCATCTCTGCAAGACAACATCTAAATTTTTCAGACATCCCTGGAAGCTGTCACCATAGACTGTGAAGTCATCCATGAATACTTCCATTGTTTCTTCAATCAAATCAGAAAAAATTGCCATCATGCATCTTTGAAAGGTTCCAGGTGCATTGCACAGACCAAATGGCAACCTTTTATATGCAAAAGTGCCATATGGGCAAGTAAAAGTTGTTTTATCTTGATCCACAGGGTGTATAGGAATATGCAAAAATCCTGAATAACCATCTAGATAGCAGAAATATTTGTGGCCAGCCAACCGCTCAAGCATCTGATCAATAAATGGCAAGGGAAAATGATCCTTTCTTGTTGCCTTATTTAACTTTCTGAAATCTGTGACTAGTCTCCATCCAGTAACTTTTCTGGTGGGCATTTCTTGACCAGAATAAGAAATTTCCACAGTCATACCACCTTTTTTAGGCACAATATGAATAGGACTGACCCACTTACTGTCTGAAATGGGGTATATAATATCAGCACCAAGTAATTTGAGCACTTCCTTTTTAGCCACTTCTTGCATTTGAGGATTCAATCTTCTCTGATGGTCTCTTGAAGGTACACTGTCTTCCTCTAAATGAATTATGTGTGTGCATATTGATGGACTGATACCAATCATGTCTTCAATTGAATAGCCCAAAATTCTTCTATGTTTTCTCTGCACTGTCAACAATTTTTCTGTTTGCTCTGCATCCAGTGCTGAACTGACAATAACAGGGCATTCCCTCTTGGCATGGAGGCCGAGGAATACACTCCTTTTGCTGACGTTCTAGGCTGTAGTGTAGGTAGTTTCCCTATTAAATACCTAGGTATGCCCCTCCACTATGAGAAGTTGAGAAAAGAGGATATCCAGCCTTTGATAGATAAGATTCTCAAAAGGATGGCAGGTTGGAGGGGTAAGCTGCTAACTTATGCGGGGAGAATTCTGCTCACCAAAACCTGCTTAGCTAGTATCCCCGTTTATCTGCTTTCCTTTTTTAAGTTTCCCAAGTGGGCACATTTAATTAATACCCAGATGGCTCACTGCTTGTGGAGTGACTCAGATGGGAATATGAAGATCCATTTAGCTAACTGGAGTTTAGTTTGTAAGAAAAAAGATTTTGGTGGCTTAGGCATACCAAACCTTAGGGAGGTTAACCTGTGTCTTTTAGGCTCCTGGTTGAAAAGATACATTTTAGATGATGGCAAAATTTGGAAAACTATTATCGATCATAAATATAACACTAGCTCGCCGAATATTTTAGCTTGTAACTCCCCCAACACTTCTAGATTTTCGAGGGGTGTCATGGAGGTTGTTAGGGCGATTAAATTTGGTTTTCGATGGAATGTAGGAGATGGTAAGAAAATCCGCTACTGGGAAGATACCTGGTTTGGTAACTCTCCTTTAGCAATTCAGTTTTGGGGGATCTATACTTTCTACAATGAGCAGAACATCACCCTGGCAGATGCTTGGGATGGTGAAAACCTCAAGCTTACCTTTAGAAGGAATTTTAATTCCCCTCTGATGAGGCAATGGTGCGACTTGTTGGAAATAACAAAAAGCATCCATTTCACCTCTGATGTAGACTCCTTAATCTGGCAGTTAGAAAATAAGGGTGTTTACTCCACCAGTTCGCTTTATCACGTAATTAACTTTCGTGGTGTTACTCCCGTTTTCATTCCTGCCATTTGGAACATTGTTGTTCCCCCTAGAGTACATGTCTTCCTTTGGCTTTTGTCTCATAATAAAATTATGACAAGAGACAATCTAAAAAAGAGACAAATCATTAAACCTGAGGAATGTTCTTTCTGCTCGGATTTGGAAACTGTCCAGCACCTCTTTTTCGACTGCATAGTAGCCAAACACACCTGGGATGTTGTTTCTGAGTTCTTTGCGTTAAACATTGGAAGCTCTTATGAATCTGTAGCTAGATTTTGGGTTTCTAACAAAAAACATTCTGCATTGAACTCCATTTGTGCTGCTGTTTTGTGGAACATTTGGAAACTCGGAAATGATCTGACCTTTAACGATGTTTGTTGGCTGGATACTAAGCAGGTACTAAGGAGGACTTTCCACTCGATCCAGAGCTGGAAGATCATCTTCAAGGATCAGGCTCTCCCACAGGTGGAGGGTTTCTGTCAGGCCATCTCCAATCAGCTGCGGGAACCTCTCCAACTGGACTGTGGCTAAACAATGGTGGTGCTTTCATGGGTCTCGACCGTGATCAGAGCACCCCAGATGGGGATGCCACTCCCGGCTCCCCTCCCAGCACAAGGAACATGGGGAGCAAGAAGGCCACCATCCTGAGCCCTGCCTCGCCGCTGGATCCCAGCTGCTGGTCGCCGGCTCCAGGAAGCAAGCCTCTGAAGAAGACCAAGCACAATGCTACCCTGGGACCTGCTGCTGCCGCGGAGCCTTCTGCGCTGATGCTTCTCTAGATGCAGTTTCGGCTTCGCCTCGAGCTTTCATAGTTTTACCAGAACTTGTAATAAGTTGCCAGACTTAGATTTCTAAGAGCCCCTAGAACTTTTATTTCTCTAGCTTCCCCTGCTTTACTTTTGGAACCTGTGAACTCGAAAAACCGTTGTGGTTTCTTTGTTTATCAATGAAGCCGGGGCAGGAGCCCTTTTAATCTAAAAAAGGATAGTTTTGCAACGTCTGCAAGAAGAAAAAACTGAAACAGAAGACCAAGCAAACTCAGTGGGAAAAACGCCACCGAGGTTGCCTATTTATTGCAGTGCTAGAACCCAAAAAAAAAGCAAGGTGACGTTGGATGAATGGCTGACTTGGAGGTCTTACATGCTGACATGGACCAATTAGAAGCTTGATGAGGTATATAGCATGCATGTTTAGAGAAATCATTTTAGTGGGTGCTCCTATTTAGATATAAAAGATATCACCATCGCACACTGTATCTCTACAACATCTAATCGAGCTAGGATTGGTGAGCTCTCCTTGCTCCACCGTTTTACTGCGTTTAGTGTCGTTGGATCAAGAGTGGTTCCATCACATCTGTTCGTTTGGTCGGTTCAGTTATAGTCGGTTGAGGGTTAAACTGGTCTCTCGCATGTCCCCAACTTTTCCACCCGCACGACGGCCGCCTCCCCTCCTTCTCTGCCACGCCTCGTTGTCCTCGTTCGATTATGGTGACCGCCTGCGCTTCCCTGCTCCGAATCGCGTCGTGGTCACCAATATCAACAACCTGCGCGGCTCGACGGCCTCATCGTCGCTTCGTCCACATCCACCACGCGCCGCCGCAGCGCCGACCGGTGAGGGCGGCGCCTGGTTGAGGCGCTGGTTGCCGGTGACGGCGACGAGGGAGGCGGTGAGATGGTCGCCCATGCGGCGAGGCAATGGGTGGCGACGACGGCGCGCGGACCTGAAGGAGCAGGTCGTGCAGGAGCTGCGGGAGGCCGCGAGCTCCCCCGCCAACGTCGCCGTGCGCCACGCGGCCGGCGGGAACAAAGGCGATTCCTACGGCACCCCGTCCCCTTCCTATTTTCCTTTTGGGTTCACTCCCTCACATCTCCTCCGACGGATCCAGTGCTCCAACGATGAGCCAACGAACAACAGCGCTGCTGCATCGACGAGGCACACCGCCGTCCGCGCTGCCTCCCTCCCCCTGCTGCATCGACGAGACACACCGCCGCGCCGGACTAGCCTATTTTCTTCTCCATGGACTATGCATGGAATACTGGACAAATGATCCCTTTAGTGGTAATTCTCCTCACTCATGGGAGGCGCTTCAAAGAATATAATTGCTTGCTAATATATTAATTACTCACTGGTGTTTACTTGAAATAATGTTAGTTCTGTTAGTCTGCACTACTGGTTTGTTTTAGCAAACAAATCACTGTGGTCCATGGACCACCCTATGATTTCCATGTAGCCTATATATAATAGTAGAAAAATAAATAGATTTCTATGAACAGTTTCACTGGTGGATCACTCTGGCATATTGAGATGGATCTACCACTGCCTATGAGTTAGCTAAAGATCCATCCTTTTCAGTAATGGGGGTGGAATCAATGGTCATGTCAGCTTTCAGCTTCAAATAGAGATGTCGAGCAAGCGCCGAATCTAAGTACTCAACTTGGCCAACCTGCTTCTTCCATAGAAATTCTAACTCATGGATATTTCCTAATTCAAGTCTTTTAGGGCGGGTTGCTCCTATGCCCCTGCTCTGCCCATATTACAGTGGTTGAATCAAATCAATCATTTTCCGCATATATGCCAGTATAGGTTTGTTCAGTTAAACCTGTTTTAATATGGAATGATACAATTTTATGTACATTTATAATGAAAATGTATATTTCCGTATTACTTGAAGGGAGATATATATCACTGAGAACTATATTTTGGTCATATCAACTATATGTTGGTTTCATTTTAGTTGGCGCTTTTGATTTTGAAAACCCGTGATGCTCAATTTATTTTTTTTAAACGTTTTTATATGTACTCCCTTCGTTGTTCCTAAATATATGATGTTTTAGCCTTTGATGGCCCACACGTATCTAGAAGTGTTTTAGAGTAAGATGCACATAAATCTACACACTAAAATGCGTCTAGATACGTGTGGGCTAGAAAGGACTAAAATATTTTATATTTAGGAATAGAGGGAGTATGTTTTGATTAAGAAAATTGTAGCATGCATGAAAACGTATTTTAGTGCTTGAAGCACGAGGTAACTATCCTTATTTCAAAACCATATCTAGGCACCCTCCAGCTGGCGTGGTCTGTAACATGTCCGGTTTAAGTTAGCAAGTTTTTATATCTTGAGAAAAGGTTAGCCAGCTTGGATGTATAGCCACCGATGACTCCCTTTCAGGCATTTACATTATAGAACTTATTTAAGTATAGACTGATTATCATTGGGTTTTTTTTTAATTTGAATGCATTAATCCAGTTTAGGTTTTATATACATATTAGAAATGAAGAAGCATGGCATATGCAAGGTATCCTATTTTATTTGCAGTTGATCTTTGACTCACATGGTGCTTATGTTATTGTTTTGTATTCCTGTTTGATTGAACTTGAAACAGTTATATGTCGTAGTGATTTATTTATGATCTACAGATGTCTTGACGTGTGATGAGTTCTACAGAAGATTTTGAGTTCATAGAAATGTATTTAGGAAGAGGAGCGGGAATCTTTTGAGTTCTTTCCGATGACCAGTGGAGTTTTCTGCGGTGTACTAAAACAAATGAACCTCTTCCCAATATATAATGCATTTGTGAGAAAGATCATGTCAAGGGTAATGATGACAAAAAACGAAGAAAGTTGAAGTTTGGGTCACGTAATGATGATGTGGGAATGGACACAATATGTACTTGGAATTTTGACCATGCCCACATGATTATCGCTGATGACTTGAGTTTTATATAATTGTAGTGGATGAGAGTTTTTTTAAAATATTTTTATGGGTACAATTATTTTATATGTAAAATATTATCAAATTCTGGACAGATCTTGACAGAAATTTTCGACGCAGTATGCTCTGGGGAATGAAGCTCATTGTATGTTATTCCTTTGTTCTTACTGTAATTGGCAATGTATCATCGTACCTAGCAATTCAAATTACACCACATATGAAAACGTATTATGATCTTTGGGCGCGGCAAAGCGCACCATTTCCTTCTAGTCTATCTACTAAAGACCATGGTCTCGGAGCATTATTGTGGACGAAGTCGCTATAGGAGGGAGCTGTTTTGTTGGAAATAATCATCTGCTGTGGTAAGACAACAATGACGCTAAACCCAAGCCGCCTCTCAAGATGAGAAGCACATGATGGACAGAAGTAGGGGCCTAGCCGTTTGGGTCACTGCTCACTAGTCAGTACGACACCATATCTGTTGCGTTGATTAGCATGCATCGGAAACCGGATGCACAGAAGGCGCTGATCAGGGTACTTTTGATCTACTTTTCCCTGATGATATATCGGCCGTTAGTAGGCCCGTCTGATGGATCGACCAGGCACATATAGCAGACGGGCGCGTAGGCCAAATCTTCTTTTTATCCGGAGAGCTAGATAAGGTGCGTTTAATGTTGATCCGCCCAGCTGCGTCGTGGATTGCATCCATAGTTGGCTAGCTAGCTTTGCGTGCCTGACAAATGGAAATGGCAGTGTCAGCATTGCACTAGCCTGACCATCATACACCTGGCTGGTCCTGATCGATGCTCATGCACGAGCGAGTCAGTGAGAGGCTCTTTCGAGAAGACGAGATACACCTGGTCCTGACCAACCAGATGTGCAGCGGCAGGGCAAAACCGGCTGCAGATCTGCCGAAACTCGCCGATCCTCTGGACAAACCCTGCGTGCAGCTCCTGCCTTTTCGCTGTCAGTCACACACGGGTACTGTATGAACAAGCCCTGACTCAACTCCACGTACGTGCCAGCCAGATGCGTCGTGTGTGTGCGCGCATGCCGCATGGATCCGATCCCCACGACTTGGACCATCGACACTTGTACATCTGCTGCTTTATTCTCGCGCGGCCGAATGGAATGTGAAGAAATGGAGTGAGCCCGCGCGTCTAGGGATGTCGCCCCTAGGGTTTGGATACGGTGGAGCAACCGATAACCTCAACTACCCCCTTAGTTCAGCCGTCACCGTGCATGTACACGTTGATCTACTCGTTGACGGGTACAATTTTTTCCACGGCCGCTACCTGACAGGGTAAACAGGTCCTCGCCGGCAAAATTATCCATGTTCACGCCTCATCCACTTGAGCAACAGATAGTTATACACATTAATATAGTCATAATTTATAAACAACGGCTTGAGGCTTGAGTCCTCTATGTGGGACCACAATGATATGTGCGCGGGGCGGGGGGGGGGGGGGGGCATAGCAGGGAGATGATCACTTAATGGCAGAAGTATGGGACCAAGGGAGATCGAGATGAGAATATGATATGCGGGTTTGAAACGAGACTCGCTGGCAGGGGCTGTCGAAGGGACTTGCCTAAGGAGTTAAGTCTAAGACGATCGTGCCCATCATGGGCTCGTGGGGTTTGGCCGTTTGGGATTAAGGGATATATTGGGGCTAAATACTTATGTTTACATGGGCACATATGGATGCATGAGTATGGGTTATTCCTTTCCCCACCCGTACCACTCTACCTTTATGTGTATAATTTTTTCTTATTTACACACCCCATGGATAAAATTTTGTCTAAAACTCTTACACATTGGGCTTTTATCTCGGATACTCAGCTAATGGTTACCCATCCCTACTTGGATGAGATCGTGTCAACAAAGCTCCCAGTGCGTCAGACCGACCATTTCGTGGCTCTCTAAAACCATCTGTGAAGCGTCGTCGTGGAACGTGTCAGAGATACTACCGCTTTGGGCTTCGGGTTTTCAACCGGACGCTTATATTTCTCTGAACTCAACTCGACTAGATTGCACAATGTTGTTGTCAATGGTGTGTCCATCTTGATAAGTTTGTCAATATGCGTCCACGTACTTAGGCTGCTCATACTAGGGAGTAAAATCATGCATACTAGTCTATTAGGTGTAGACTATTATTAGTACTTTCATAGTATTACTTCCTCCGCCCTAGTTTGTAGGGCATAATCTTAAAACCAATTTGTCCCAAAAGACTCCACCACCTAGGCACAATTTCATTTAATTCCCTCTCACTTATTGGTTGGTGCCTCTCCCCACCAATACATGCAAAATTTATTCTCCAATCAAATATCATTATTTATTAGGTTGCATACTCATTTAATTTTGAAGGGTGTTATGTTGCAGACTCATTATTTATCATTATTTCCTAATTAATTGCTCGTCGCATAAGTTATCAGCTATATTATTCTTACCACGGGAGATCTTGCAAGGAAGTAATATAGGACCAACACTTCTGAACAAATGCTAGGCCTCCCCGCACAATAGAAAACTAGGCGATTTGGGGGATTGTTCCGTTATCTCTCTATTTTTGTTATGTGAATGTTGTTATCTCTTTATTGGTCTAAATGATTCCTTCGCTGATCAGGTGCTGGTCGGTCCAATGGGCAATGGATGCGGAGCATAAATAACCCAGATGCAGGTCTGAACGCGAGCTGATGGATCCTCAATCAGCCTATGTTCCGGCATGTGATTAAATGTCGATCTTTTTTGTCTTTTAATCGACGGATCGAATTGGAATCAGCGGTGATTTCATTGAACTTTAGATATATATCTCACTAACCTTTCGACGGAACAAAATCAACGCTTGCTGTCTGGTTTCGGTTGAAAAATCAGTCTGCCTTTCCAAAAAGAATACTCTCTCAGTGCTATGCTTTATTCATTCCGTGGTTCCGAAGTCCGAACTGATACCATAGAACACCAGTACACGTTGGCAGGGGAGACGCGCCCGCGACATTCCACCAGTCATCCTCTTTTTTCCAGCAAATTTCTTGTTTGTCATCCACGCTACAGTTTACAGACGTTGGCAAGGAGAGTAGTTCTGTTACTATCTTGGTTGTTGAAGGGCCGAATGACGGCAAAGGCCATTGGCGCCTTGGCGGCCCAACATACAGGAATTCTTGGCGATTTCTAATTCAAGGCTATCGCAACTATGGAGCCAGCTGATCCCTTTTCTCTTCCGAGATAGTTTTTTTTTTTGAGTTTTAAAACGGTCGTATCCGTCATCCGATTAGATAGAATAGAATGTTATTTACAGAGTTTAAGATTAGGGAAAATCCCTATAAAGACAAACAAAACTAAGAGTCTCCCGGATCGTGCGTGTGGGCGAAAGCCCGCTGCGCCACCTCTTGCCACACCAAAGCCGCCACCTTCGTAGGCGAGCTCGTCACATTGCGGAAGGTTCTTCTGTTCCTCGTCCTCCAAGCCGTCCTCCGAGATTTGGGTGGAAAGCCCAAAAGTGTCCTCCAAGTCAGCAGCCTTCTCCGACCGACGTCCATCTTAGCAAAAGCACGGTGCATCGATCCGGAAGGGCACAACCAAAGCCCACTGACAGAACGAGTACCTCCTTGCCACCTTGGCAAGCAGGAGAGCCCAGTCATCAAAAACAGCATCTAGGCCACCACGGGCGGCATTTGCCGCTCAATCTCAGTCCCTGACTTCTTCTTCTTCTTCTTCTTCTTCTTCTTCTTGGTCTTCATCAAAGAGAGGACGAGGTCGTCGATGGCAGCCGCCGCCTGGTCCGTGAGAGGACCGTCAAGCAGGCCCATATAGTCCTGTCGCAGGCGCTCCGAGGGGCATGCCTCCTCAAGCTGCGAACCGAGACGGCGCGTCACGGCCTCCTTGGCTAGCTGCTCCATGTTGGCGCCATTCGGGTGCTTCTTGGCGAACCTCACACTCCTACGCACCGCCGGCGCTTCCAACTCCATCTCGTGGACCAACGCCGTGTCCGGCGTGCCCAAAACGGAGGCCTCGAGAGGCGTCGATATGCTGGCGATGAAGCTCGACAAGGGGCACCTAGGTGTACCCACCTCTAGGTCCTGCTGCCCATGGCCGGCCAGTGTGACGAAGGACCCCTCGGAAGGGTGCCCGTCCTCCATCCTAGTGGCATGCTCGCCCAGCTCGGCCCCCATCTCCTCAAATAGTTCGTGCGCTCGTTCTGACAAAAAGGTTCTTGCACTAGTATTTGTCCACAAATAGTTCGTGTAGTAGTATCTAATACTCACTCCATTCGGAAAAGGATGTCACAAAAATGGTCTATCTATAGTTCATTTTTGTGACATCCTTTTCCGAACGGAGGGAGTAGGTTATGTTTTCTTGTGAAATATTTTTAAAAAAATTGAAGGCATTATGCCCGGCTTTATATTAATAAAGAGCCTCCGATGAGATACAAGGTGTTGGGGAGAATAGCTAAATGATCACAAGCATTACATTCCAAGAAACAAGACGCAGAAGCAAAGCACAGTAGGAAGACACCACACCACCGGAAAACAAAGCCCACTTCTGCTTCGAACAGGGACGAACCACTTCAACTTACAATTCGTCCATCACGAAGAGTGCCCCTGCATGTTCCCCTGGTTGAAAGGGCGCCGAACCGTCAGACTATGGAATGCTCACCCTAGAACTTGAGTTCCGACAGGGAGATGATGAGAAGATGAATAAGGAGTTGCCAGAAGGTTATCCAAGCTAGATAAGAAGCAACAAGAGAAGGAGGCAGCACGTGTAGATTTCTAAAAATAGTGCACTCCACCGCCACAATGATCTTGCTGCCGAAGTCACCAGAAGCTCCTGACCCTAAGGAATTCAGACCCATAAGCCTCATACACTTATTTACTAAGCCGTTCACAAAAATCCTAGCACTCAGGCTTCGCCACGCCTCAGTGAGCTGGTCTCAGCCCATGCCAGAGTGCTTTCATAAGAAAGAGAGCAATCCATGATAATTTTGTCTTAGTCAGAGAACAAGCTAAGCGTTTTAAGCAGACCAAATCACCAGCGTTGCAGCTCAAGCTAACCTTCATAAAGCTTTTGATCAATTTCATGGGAGTTCCTCTTGGAAGTTCTGGGGCAAAAGGGTTTGGGAGAAAGTGGAGAAACTTGATAGCATGCCTGCTCCTGACGGCCTCTACACGTATCCTAGTGAATGGTGGCTGACAGACACATTAACCACAGACGTGGGCTGAGAGAGATCCCCTCTCTCACATGTGTCTCTGACATTCTACCCACACTGCTCAAGCTAGCCGAGGAAAGAAGGGCCCTGAAAATGCCGAGACAAATGCTGCCGCAATGTAGAATATTGATGTATGCTGATGACGTAGTTATCTTCGTTAACCCGGATGATACTGAACTCATGGTAGTTAAGAGGGTGCTAAGCAGTTTTGAGAGGCCTCGGACTATTCACTAACTTTGAGAAATGCCGATGATCCCAATACAGTGCCAGACAATTGACACCCAGCTCCTGGCAGCCACATTCCAATGCCCAATTCAGAGTTTCCCGTGCCCCTACATGGGAATGCCGTTATGTGACAGCAGACTACGCGAAGGAGACCTCCAACCCTCACTTGATAAATTGGCTGGGAAAGTTAAAGGCTGGAACAAGGGATCCTTCACTCTGGACGCACGTTTGCTTCTGCTCAATCATGTCCTCGCGGCGATGATGGTCCTTCAACTTCTTGTCATCGATCCTCCAGTGTGGCTAGTGAAAGCAGTAGACAAGCTGCGCAGGGGTTTTCTGTGGAGCAATGAGGAGATTGCAAATGGTGGGCGCTGCCTGGTACGCTGGGGGGCCATCTGCAGGCCAAAGGAGCTAGGGGGCCTTGGAATCCCTGGCATTCAAGCAAGAGGACTCGCTCTGCGTGTCAGATGGCTCTGGTTTGGTTGGACACGGCCAGAAAGCCATGGCTACACCTGCTCAAGCATGACTCCAAGGCAAAATTATTATTCAACGCTGTCTACTCTCTTGGCAATGGGAACAAGCTCGACTTCTGGAGAGATCCGTGGCTTGATGGACAATGTTTCGCTAGTAGATGGCCAAGCATGTTCAAGCACTGCACTAAGAGGACATTGCCTGTCAAAGCTGCCATAGAAAATGATAAATGGATGCGCCATTTTAAGAGAAATCCGCCACCCGATGCGATCTTCTAGTTCATGGAACTCTTTGATCAATTGAGCACGGCGCAGTTTGCAACATCATGTTGAGGATTCTGTCACCTAGAGGCTCACTGCAGACGGAAAGTTCAAGTGTATGCTGTGCAATTTGAAGGATCGACGCGCACTTGTTTCTATGAAATCATCTGGGAAAGTGACGCTCCGCTCAAGTGCCGTATTTTCGCATGGCTGGCGATACTTGGAAAGTGCCACACCGTAGATTGCTTGATGAAAAAAGGCTGGCCACACAACGCCGCTTGCGTCTTCTGTCTTAGCGAGCCTGAGACGGTGCTGCACCTGCTTGCCTCCTGTCAGTGATCATCAGGATTTGGGAAAGGATCGTGGTCACGACACAGCTGCCCTGCCATGGTGCCCACCCTAAACACTGCCTCCCTGAGAATTGGATGATCACCACTCGATCCTTGCTGTCGGCGCAATCACGCGAGAGCAGGAACACAGTTGTGCACGTACTTGGTGGAGTGTATGGAAAGAGCACAACAGCAGAATCTTTCAGAATACGGCAGCCTCCTTGAGCCGCATACACAATGGCATAATTGAGGAGGCGAGGTCGTGGCGTGGTGCTGGAAGGTCTCGAGCAGACTTGTTGCTCCACAGACCAGGGAGCCAGACTGATTCGCCTATGTTTTGTGTTCGTGGGCTGCGTATTTCCGGGCCCGGTGTTGCATTTTTTCTTTTGACCTTTGTACATCTTGTAATACTCTTCTAAAGCAATGAAAAGCAGCTCTGACTGCATTTTCGTCCAAAAAAAGGAGGCACACTTGGAGGCTTTGGAGGCATTGCCGGAGAGGTTGAAGAAGCACGAAGAGTACGAGGCTCGCATGGACTATGGAGGCTCACAAGATTGTGCTCGATAAGACGAGGTTGAGGGAAGAGTCTAGCAAGATGAAGTCGAAACTGACAAGGAGATAAGGTGCAAAAAAATCGAGGAAAACAAGTTCATGGATCCGAGGGATATGGATGAGAATAAAGAGAATTCTGAGGCATCTCCACTGGGGGCCTCCAATTGACCCTCCAAAGGCCCATCGGGGGTCCGGACGCCAAAATCGGCCACCAACGGCACCCCCAAACGGTCGGGCCAAGCAAATTCTTGTCCAGCACCCCCAAAAGGGCCCCCAAGTTTGGAGGCCCTCTCGGGGGTGCCGGACATGGGGCGGACATGGCCTCCGACAGGGGTGCCCGCCCGTCATACACACAGCGCTGGCGCGCCCAATTCCCCTTCCTCTACATTGCCGCCCCCGGCGCCAAAATTCTGGAGATCTTCCTTCCATTTCCAAAACCCTTGCGCTGCCGTTGCAACCTCCTCGCCATCTGCCTTCCGCGACCATGCCGCCAAGGGCCCCCGGCCTGTCGAAGAAAGGGGTCCGCAAGCCGCGGCGTCGTCGCACCGAAGAAGAAGGCGATGAAGTGGGAGCCGCCGGAGCTTTCGGTGTCAGTGGTCAAGGCTCCGATGCGCCAGGCCGATCTGCACAGCCGCTTCCCACCTTCGGCAAGTCAGCGACTGAAGGCGAAGGACAATACGGCGAATGAGCCCTCGCCAAAAGATACCACCGAGATGTTGATCGCCATGAGCCAAAGTAGCTCTAGCCCAGCCGGCGCCGGCGTCTGTTGCGGGTCGTCGTCTGCCCCGACCTTCTTCGACGACGCCTACGGCTACCATTCACAGCTTTCGCGGCAGTCCATCTCCCCGACGAGCCGTCCATCGATCTGAACGAGGCGTCGTTGTTCGCCGACTCGCCAGCGATGCGGTGGACGGCATCCAAAAGCGGCGACGCGACCGCTTCGCGCGGCCACCTCTTCGGGCATGAAGGCGCCAACACGGCCGACCCACTCGGTGAGGTGCGTGCTATTTATCTGTTGATTCGCTCATTTATTGTGTTGGCAGCCGATTGTTATTATGCGCACTTATTGCCGGTGGCCGGATGCAAATGGTTGTCGTGTTCACTTATTGCCGGAGGCTGGATGCAAATTGTTATTTGTACACTTATTGCAATACAGGATGGCCGTTTTTAAGGCGTAGGATGCTGGGCCAACGCGATGGCTGAACTGATCGCCGGTGGTGCTTACGGAGGCGCCGACGCCAATCAGTTCGGCCAGGGCGAAGAAGGGAGGGCGACCAAGGTCAGGGCGAAGAAGGGGAGGGCGACCAAGGTGAAGAAGGGGAAGGCGAAGAGGAAGAGGATGGCGGCAAGAAGGCAGGTTACCGATGGCCGTGAGCATGAACAGCATGACCGGCGCCAACCAAAAGAGCGATGCGTATTGGCTACGCATACATAAGGACTACACCGAAAGAAGGGCATATCCACCTCATGATTTGTTGCCCGATCGTAAAGCGAAGTCGGTTGAAAGCCGGTGGGGCGTCATCTCGACGCTCACTAGCAAGTTCCATGGTTGCCATGAGCAAATAATGCATAGAGATGAGAGTGGCAAGAATGACCAAGACAAATTAAGCCGGTCATCTTAACTTGCATTTCATTTGTAACCGGCCATGTTTACAAACATATTTGACTTGTATTTGTTAGCGCAGTTGAATGATGCCGGCTACATGTACATCGACTTGGCGATGAATCGTAAGAAGCCATACACGTTGATGCATTACTGGGAGGCGCTTTGCGACTGCCCGAAATGGAAGAGTCAATGCAAGGATGGGGCCGAGGGAGATGAAAGAAAGCTGTCGGCCGCCAGCGCGGATCGTCCAGTGACGGGAGTCAAGGCGTGCAAGGCGGCGGCCAGGTCTGGCAAGAAGACGATGGCCTCCTCGTGCAGCATCCAAGAATCGGTGCAGCTCTATGTCAACGAGGTGGCCGCGTCGAGTGCCCAGAAGAAGAAGCTTTTCGACGCCGCCGAAAAAGGTGGGACACCTTCTTCGAGATGCAAAAGACCAAGCTCAAGGCCCATGCGAAGAAGGAGGAGCATCTGTTCGCGGCCACCAACACGAGCGACATGAGCCCCAACCAGAAGGCCTACTTCATGTCCGAACGGAGGCACATTCAGGCTGAGAAGGCGGCGGCCGAGGCGGCTGCGCTCGAGGAATCCGAAGAGGACGATGAGGAGGCCGAGGACGAGGAAGCCGACGCGAGATCGGCATGCACCATTGCGCGGGGGGCGCCCTTTTGATGGCCGGCATTGGAGAATAGTTATCTGGCGCGGTCGAACCTATTTTGATGGCCGACATTGGAGATTTGTTCTCCCGCGCGGTCGAAACTATGTCATGGCCGGGATTTGATACTTGTTAATCTGGCGCGGTTGAACAATTTAGTAGCCGCAACTATTGAAGACTTTTATCAATGCATGCATCCAATTATTACATACGATTACAACTAGAAACTAAGAACACTACTCGTCGTCATCTGAGTCGGCCTTGGGTGGCGGTGTTCCAGGCCCGTCGTCCGCCGGCGCCGCGTCCGGAGTTCCCGGCTGCCACTCCGGTGCTGCTGCCTGGGGACGGTCGGTGTTGCATGTGCACCAGCCACACGGGACGGCCACAGGGACCAAGGTTACCTCGGTGAGAAAGCAGGGCGTGCCGGTAATGGAGTTGCGGGCTCGACGTCCTGCTCCTGACCGGCCTCGGCGTCCTGCTCCTGATCGATGGCCACCACGGCCTCCTGCTGCTGCGCCTGATCGGCAGCCACCACGGCCTCCTTCTGCTCCTGATCGGCCACCACGGCCTCCTTCTCAGGCAACGACATGGCGAGCGAGTTGTGGGCGGTAGTGCGCGGAGAGAATGTGAGCGAGGTGCGGCTGGCGAGGATGGTTATATTGTTGCGAAGCGGTGCGAACGCCACCCCAAAGCGACGCGGCGGCGGTTGCACGTCCACACCAAACCGCCGTGTTTCGAAGTGACGCGAAGGTGAACCGGCGGTGGTTCCTGTGCCCGCAAGGTGTTCGATCTAATGCTCAAAATTAGTGTCGTTTGGGGGGTGGGCCTTTGGGGTGCGCCGTTGTGGGCTGCACCCCCAATTGTCTGGACATGTGTCCGGCACCCCCCAATTGGGCCTCAATTGAGAAGTGCCGGACACCGATTTGGATGCCCTGGTGGAGATGCTCTGAGATATTACTAGTTCATATATCTTGGCTTGGAGGAGTGGACGATCCTCCGTTGGTGTTGTGTGATGCTCTTTGGAGCAATTTGATCACATGCCAGAACAGATGCTGATTCAGGATCCATACTCATATCCCCAAAGCGAAGTCCCAGAATATAGGTTACTATTTGCAATATAGGTTTTTTCTCACACTTATCCCAAAAAAGATAAAGAAAACACATGATAAAATAACGGTCTCACTAACTTGTACTCCCTTGCATCCGAGAATATAAAAGAAATTGGATCATGAAATTTGTTTTCGCTCTAGAGAGTATATGCATCGTAGGAAAATGCTACTCCCTCCATCCATATTAATTATTGCTGAATCAGTTATATCCAGATTCAATTCGACCACAATGAATATGGGACGCACCGACGAGTGGGACGAAAACTTTCCCCTCTGCCTCCCGTGTCGCTCTCGGGCGACACCGGAGGCGCAAACCCTAGCCGCCACTAGAGCTCACCCCCGCGCCTCCCTACTCTCCGTCGCCGGCGGCGGCCTCCGACCGTGGTCGGTGGCGGCGGTGAAAGGACAAGGATGTCACCTAGAGGGGGGGGGGGTGCATAGACGATTAAAACTTTTCCGGTTTAGGCTTGATAATTGCGGAATAAAGCTATGTGTTTAAATTAACAAGCCAACAACCTAAATAAACTAGGCTCACCTATGTGCACCAACAATTTATGCTAAGCAAGACAAGCAACAAGGTGATAGCAATATAGAATACTTTAAGCACGAAGGCTATCACAATGTAAAGTGCATAAGTAAAAAGCTCGGGTATAGAAATAACCGAGGCACACGGAGACGAGAATGTATTCCCGAGTTCCTCCTTGTTAAGGGAGTATATCTTGTTGGACAGGTGTGAACCAACACAATGGTTCAACAACCACAAAGGTTTCACCTTCTTCTCCGATGAACCGCACCACAAAGGTTTGGTTCACCTTCCACTATCGGAATCCTTCGAGGCGGAAATCCGGAGCCTTTCAACAACGATCCGGGGCACAACCCACAACGGGATTGGGGGCTCCCGAACAGCTACAAGTGACCACACAAGGGTCTCAACCACCACACGGGCGTCTAGGGTCCAAAGACCCAAGAGTAACAAGTTCACAAGCTTTCAACTTCCACGAATCCTCGTGGAGAGCACACCGATGCACCAAATGCAAAAGGCAAGAGCACAAGTGCTCAAATCCTTCACTCTCAAATCCCACCACAAGCATCTAATGCTTATGGGGGGGGGGGAAGAGAGGAAGAACAAAGTAGGAGAAATACCAAGAACTCCAAGATCAAGATCTACTAGGTTCCCCTCACTTAGAGGAGAGATGGATTGGTGGAAATGTAGATCTAGATCTCCTCTCTCAAATTTCTCAAAAATATGCAAGAATCATGGGAGGAATTGGGAGAGGGGCAAGCTTTCCAAGGTCAACAATGGTGAGGGAGAGAGAGAAAACAAGCTTAGAAGAGCTAGGAAACCATTGGGGAAGAAGGGGGCCTTATATAGGTCCCCAAGAAATCTTCTCGTTGGCAGGAAAACTCGGACCGGATATTTCCGGGTCAAGGACCGGATATTTCCGGACCCCCAAAAAATGGCTAAGTCCCCAATATTTCAGTACTGGACCCGGGCCGGATATTTTTCCGGAAATTTCGGGGGGCCGGATATTTCCGGCCTAGGGACCGGATATTTCCGCCCCCAGAAAACTGCATAAACGCCAAAATGAAAACGATAATAACTTTTTCATCCGGACTCCGATTTCGATGATCTTAGGCTCGTTGGAATCGCAACGGAGAGCTTTACAAGATTATGTAGAGAAACAACATAGTCCATCATTTGAGAAGGAAGCCACAAGAAAAGAGTTTGACCTCTCTTAGCAAAGGCAAATCGGTAAAACCTCCAACATAAAAAAGCAACAAGATATTCGAATGAAATCCGTTTTTGATAAACTAGAGCTTGGTATGGAGAAGAACACAAGCTCTAAATTCTCACATGGATAAAAGCCAAATAAGAACCAAGAAAGATGATATGCCAAGTATGCAAAGGTTTGAGCTCTCCACAAAGATGCGATCAAGTTACTCACTTGAGAGCCCCTCTTGATAGTACGCCGTCTATCCTATAACCCGATCTTCTACTAACACCAAGAGACCGGTAAAATAGAAAGCCTATCAAGATCATACATTTGCCTTGCACATTCCACTTGAGCTAGATGATGACTATCTTGATCTCTTCAATTGGACCACCTTTCTTGATTGCGCTTTGCTAGCACATGCTTGATGAAAACTTCTCCAAATACCCCCCCCCCCATACACCATTATGGGAGAGCCTCGCTTAGCTCCGTCTTCATGAATCCACTTGCACTTCATCTTCTTATCTTGATATAGATGATGGTTTGGAGATAAACATGAAGTTCACTCAATCTTCTTTTCCAAGCCATGCTTGCAATAAGCTCAACTCTTCACATGACCATTCTTCATATAAACCATTCGATGGGACCTTGGTCATCATGTAATCTTCTAGAGTCCAACACATGAACTCCAATCTTTTCCTATGGACAAGATCTACAAGAATATCTCAATGCAAACATTAGTCCATAAGAATTGTCATTAATTACCAAAACCACGCATGGGGCAACACATGCCCTATCAGGTGCCCCCCTTTTCCTCTTCAGATTTAGGCAGCGCTCCAACGTACGTGTCCCTTCGTCCCCGCGCGATCTCCGGCCAGCCTGACTTCCCCGGCTCCCAGCGGTTGGGCTCCGTCCCGACGACCTCGCGCCGCTGCGTCGCAGCTGTGTGCAGCTACGGCGTGCGCCATCCCCGTGTGGAGAGAAGGGTCTCCCACCGGCGGTGCTCCACATCTGGATCTGGAGGGGTCTGTACGGCGGCTTCTGTTGGGTGAGTCTCCTGCTCGATTAGTGCTCATGGCCGGTGGCTGGCGGTGGTCTGCGGGTCTTCAGCCAGGCCTCTCTGCGCCCGTCACAGATCGGAGCTCCGGTGGTCTTGGTTGGTCGGTGGCTGCGGCGTGGACTCCGGCGGTTGTGGCATCTTGGGGAGGGTGTTGCGTTGTGCCTGGTTCTGTTGTTGTTGGAGTGGTGTGCACCGGCGTGGCAGTGGGAGGCCGTCGGGGAGAAGTGCATCTGCGGTCAGGGTGACTCGCCATGCCATAGGGGCCGGAGCAGGGGGCTCGTGGCACCCCCTTCCCTTACCACGGCGCTCTCGTGGTGCTTGTTCATCGACACGGTCCATTCCGGCGTGTATCCCTCTGCCAATCGGCATCCGTCGATGGAGAAGATGGTCCTGTTGTTTGCCTTTCCTTGGTGCGTCTCTAATTGAAGTGTGTTGAAGTATGTTCCGAGCAGTATCAATTTGTTTGTTTGGCGAGGCAGCTTCCGTCAGCCCTTAGACTCCAGCATGCAGCTTGCTCTGCTGCTCCCCCTTGGCCGCCTAGGGAGGCTTGCTTCGTGGGGACTGACGAGAGGTTGAGGATGTTCTTTGTCGTTGTGCCGCTGTGATGAGAGGGATGGAGGGTTCGGGTGAAAGCCTTGCCCGGTTCGCTGGTGCCAACGATGATGACGCCCGCGGGTGCCACTCACCTCCTTGGAGGCGTCGTCGTGAAGCCCTCATCATGTGCTTATCTTGGTCTTCAGTCTCAGGGTGAAAACCTAGATCCTTTTGGATCGAGGGACGACGACGCTTTTGCATCGTCCCCTTCTTGGAGGCGTCGCTCTTGAGTCTATGACCTGCTCGGTTCTCCCTGGCTGATGTTGTTCGTGAGCATTGCTCTAGTGGATGGTTACCTTTGAAGAGGTCACTGCATGGACTCCAGTGAGGGTTGGGGCCTGATCCGGCGATGCCCTATGTTCTTCAGTTTTTAGAGGATGCCGACTCAAGCCTTGGATTCCCTTTTTTAGGTTTTTTTAACTTGGTGTAGGTGTTCTTTGTAGGTGTTTGGGTGTTGTTTTTCTCTGATGAGCGTGCTTGTAAGCTGGCAACCAGCAGTGTTCTTCGGTTGTAATACTTTGTACTCCTTGTCGGTTGAGGGCTTTGTTAATTCAAAGTCGGGCTCTTTGAGCCTTTTTTCTAAAAAAAACAACAATGAATATGCATCAGAGGGAGTATGAGATATTCTAACATGGGCTTGACCTCACGAAAATTTCCCTTTATTTCTTGTATAAGCGAGATTTCTTTTTTACAAAATATTCTGAAATTAATTTTACATAAATATCTACAAAAGTACAGTAATAAAGTATTTAAAAGCAGTTTTGTAACTCATGTGTTTTGTTTCACAAGCTATATATGACAGTCTACTACTGCTCTTAATTGTTTGTCTGCTCTCGTGATTTTGCCATACGCTATCTTCTACTCCTTCCGTCCCGTCCCAAAATATAAGCCGCCCTTAAATTTCGATGGTCAATGGCGTCCAGTTTTGACCATGATTATACTTATAATATATCCATAAAATTAGTATAAAATATATGAAATGAAAGAATTTTACAACACGAATCCAACTATATCATTTCTATATTTTCAATCCATATTCTGAGACGGAGGGAGTATATCTTATGTGGCATTGAACAAAATCTCTTCATATGAAACAAGATGGAGGGTGTATATCTGTTACGTGGCATTGAACAAAATCTCTTTCATATGAAACATATGAAACAATAGTACTACTCTGTCAGTACTGGTGTATAGTATTTCTCAACTATTTGCGATCACACTATATTGTGCAGTTGGGTTCATAAATCCTGCACCGCTGTGATGTTCATGCATCATGTGCCTTCGACACATTTTCAGATTATTTTCTTAGTTTGCAGAAATTCACATTGGCTCCCAAGCTCATATGCTCCGGATAGATATATTAGACAAAACTAGAAAATAAAAAAAATACATTTCCAAGCTCATATGCTCCGGAGTACGTGCCAATTTTCATGGTGAAATGACATTTGGTCTATTTCATAAATATTTTTTGAGCGTTGATTTTGTTATTTTTGCACAGCGCATCACATGTCATTTCATGACGGAACTTGGCACATATTTACAAAACATGTATGTCACCATTTTTTTAGATTTTTTGGAACCGTTTTACTATTTTTTTAATTTTGTCTAATATATCAGGAGCATATGACTCAGGAGCCAAAGCGCCCTCCTCCTTAGTTTGCTGTTTTGACTTGTGATCACCTTTCGACCATATAGCGCTTAACCTTGCGTGCCTTCAACACCAACACTCAACGGCCGAGTTACATGTAAAATCTAACTGCATTGTGGGTGCTAGCGGGTGCCAAATGTTTGGGCAACTTGATGCCGCGAGAGTAGTCGCGTTGTAATATTCGGTTAGTAAAACTTGCATTCTTGCAACTCCTTAATTAATAGATGGGGCAAAGCTTTTGCCCCCGGTTTCTAAAAAATCTCACTGCGTTCCTCAACTGGAACAGCATGTTAGAGATATATAGAGAACAGGAAAGCAATCGTCCAGATAAAGCATCGACTATCTATGTACATTGATCTGGTGAAATGGAATAGAAGGCTATACATTCAACTATCACCATCTGTTCCTAGACAGCAACAAGTTAATACAGACAAAATGAAACAAAAAGGAAAAAGAAACAGAAATTTATACATCTCCAGATCATTTATCTGGAGAAAGCCTGAGGTGCTGCAGCGTATCACTTATCCCCCACACTGCTTCAATGAGATTTTGCGGCACAGCCAAACGATCAATCAATCGCATCTGAAGGCTTTGCAAAAGCAAAACTGTGCTAGACGAAAGACATCACCACAGGCAGTTCAGGTAATGATGCTGGTGATGCCTCCTGAACTCCATGAGGCCTCCATATGTTTGGTCTGCTACGCCAATATAGAAGGCCTCCGTGTCTGGGCTGAAAGACAAACCAGCTATTTCACCGAAAAAGTCAATCTCGTGAGATCTGCCATAATTGGCAAAAGAATCGTAGATATGGACGAAATCTATAGGTTCTGCTGTTGCCAAGAAGCGCCCATCTGATGAGAATTTGACACAGCGTATCGAGCCTAGCCTTCCACCGAGGACAGCTAAGGACTCTGATAGCTTTCTAATGTCCCACAGCCGACATGTTGTGTCCTGACTCCCGGTAGCCAAGATATTTCCGTCTGGATGCCAGGCAGATGAGAATGAGTAATCCAAATGCCCTCTAAGTTTACCAATCGCCTAAAGCAAAGCATAAAAGGTTACTTGTTTAGGGTTAACCATAAAACACTAATCGCTTGAAAGCTTGAACAATATCCCCACGCGCTTACCTTGCCACACTTGGGATCTACTACCAAGCCATCCTCGTGATCACCAAGGACAGCAAAGAGTGTTCCGTCAGGGTTCACCGAAACACTCTGTTTGTAAAAATAGATATTAGTAAATACAAAGGACACAATACAGGGAATAAATAGTTCTGAGCTTTTGCCAGAAAAAAAAAACATGTCTAAGCTACTTACATTCACAGACCATGGAAAGACATAGTGGTTAAGGAGGTCGAAGTACTTGGTGTCAAAAATTCTGACAGAGCAGTCATTATTAGCAGCCACCAGCCGTTTTGATCCACTGAAATATACATTTTGTTAGAATACTATTAACAGGAACCTGAAAGTAGTACTGTATACCGACTCAGAAAGAACCAAATCTTACTTGGGATCCTGGTAGATCTCTAAAGAGTTGGTTATGGCATTTTCATCATCTGTAACTCTTGTGCTGAAAACAATACCATCATCTTCCAGGCGCTAATAGAAACCAAGCAATTTGTCAGCTCAGATCATGAGTTATTACTTGTTACTACTGCGGGGTGCAAGGGTCTGCCATCCACTTACCTTGCATATAAGCTCCCCTTGAAAACCACCAACTACCAGTAAATCATCATCTACAGCCATAGTTGTGAACTGGACCATGGAGACAGATTGTGAACCATGCCCTCTCTGTCAAGCAACAAGAAAATGTGATGGACGTTTTAGTCTAAACAGAAGATGAATCAACAATAAATAGAGCCAAGACCTGTGATGAAATACAAACCTGTTTCGGTATAATGCAATCATCACCATTAATTAGCTCAGTGCTTATCTGGTCCAGTGATGACCAGTGTGTCAACGATTGATTGTGCACTGTATAAACATCATGCTTGGTTGATGCCCAGACCAAATTCCTCAACTGTAAAACTTGAATGTCAGAACTCAAAACTATATCCTCTATCAGTAGTTATTAGTGCAACCAAAGGCATCAAAATAACGTGTGCAAGGATATAAGCATACTGAGAAGAGATAAATTAGACATATATGTACATGAAATTATTCTGATGCAAGCACCTATAATGGAGAAGCAAATTACTAGCTGAACATCCGGGTTACAGATTTTCAAGAGTTCATTGAGAAAATGGACTGCAAAAAATTTGCAATTACTTTAATGTTGGAATTAAAAGAAACATATCCTGACCAGGGAAAGTGGTGGTTAACATAGTGAACTGCGCTTTTATTTTAGACAAGTGCCAACATAAGTAAAGTATCTACCCTCAACAGTACTACTACCTAAGTTCACAATTATAAGATGCTTTAGCATTTTTCTAAAACACATGTATCTAGAGGCGTTTCAGTGTGTAGGTTCACTCATTTTGGTCCGTATATAGTCCACATCGAAATATCTAAAACATCTTATAATTGTTAACGGAGGGAGTATTACCTATCTAGTCTTCAGTCTAGATGTGTTAAGGCCATGTACATTGCAAAACGCTTACACAGGCGCTTAAAAAGTCAAATCATCATGGGCAAGGATCTGGCGCTGAGGACAGAATTTTCTGTGTGTTCTGCAAGCGTCGGACACTTGTTTATACGTCGATGCTAAAAAAAGGTCAGGAAATCCATGGAAACAGCCAAAACAACTAGGATTCCTTTCCTAGCGCCTCCCCTTTAGTGCCCGCGCTGTGGATGCCCTAATGTGCTCCCCGTTCTTAGCAAAATTGGTTTCACAATATATGTACCACCAGGGGCAGAGCCCGCACAGTTCCAGGCAACGATTTCATGGGGCACATAATTGCAGAAATCAAGAATCTGATCATTAGTACTACTTAGCTTAATCTATCTACTCCCTCCGTTCCAAATTACTTGACACATATTTGTCTAGAAACGGATGTATCTAGTCACTAAACTAGTATAGATACATCCGTATCTAAGCAAATGTGTGTCAAGTAATTTAGAACGGAGGGAGTACTTTTTAAAACTGTAATGTTGATGCACATAATTGCAGAAATCAAGAAGGTTATGAGTTTTTCTTTTTCGCGGTTACAGGAAACACAGAATCACACTACATCGTAGAATGACCAGGGAAATTCTGTGGGCCTCACCAAATTTGAACTGAACACACCCAGGTTGGTAGGGAAAGTTTCAGGGATGTTATGCAATCGAAATTGAAACCGTCAACTAACGATGTGGAGACTCATTTGGTTTTGTAAATAGAAATTTGGATGTGTAATTATACATATGGGATAGCTAGACGTGTTGGTGAGTCCTAAATATTAGGGACTTGCGAATCTCAATAGTGGTCCTTGTAGTTACATGACGTGTATCAAATACTGTTTGCAGTTCTCAAAATTTTGGGATGTTTACACTTTGCCCAGGCTACAAAATGTCGCTCCCTGGAACCATCCCACACAAACCATCTTCAAAACAAGCCCAATGAAACTAACTCCCTCTGTTTCCAAAAAGAAGGCATATTATTTTTTTTTTATGTAAAAAAAACGTTAAGTTTGACCGAGTTTTTTTACAAAAATACCGGCAACTATGATACAATGAAAGTATATTTCAAAATGTATCTAATGGTATTGATTATGTCCTGTAGATGTTAATGATTTTGTCCAAAGGCTTGGTCAAACTTTGCATAGTTTGACTTTGAAACAAAAAATAGTCCTTCTTTTGAGGAACAGAGGTAGTACTTGTTCCCTTTTAACCATCCTCATGTTCCACTCCCCTTCCCCCTCCTAGAATTGCCTGATGTACTGCTAGTTCTATTGGGTAAGCCATCCAAATGTCAATTTGTCAAACCCAGGGGAGACTCGGAGAAATTTCGTGTTGATACCCACGTACATGCCGGATGCAAATTTTAATATCAAGCAACCACGACAGGTGCTACGGTCAATGCCATGGTTGTCACTGAAGTACCGTTCACAAGCAGCCAGTGCTAAAAATCCATGTACAGCTGCTGAAGATATATTTGCGAGACTATTTACATGCCAGCCACACGAGGATCCGAGCAGCTATGCTGTCAGTTACTCCCTCCGTTCCAAATTAGTTGACTTGGAGTTGTACAAATGTTGATGTATCTACACTTGTTTAGTGTCTAGATACATCTATTTCTAGCCAAATGTGTGTCAATTAATTTTGAACGGAGGGAGTATCTCTTAAATTGGACTAGATCCTTTGATGGACATTATTTACATGTACTTGCTACATTGAGAATTTTCTTGTACGAGTTGTATAATATTGTGGTGGGGGGGTGGGGGGGGGGGGGGGGGGAGCTGTGATCGTTGGCAGTGTGAGTGTCTACAGCAGTACAATTCACCTGATCAAGTTGTTTGGAGTGCACAAGTGCTGGTAATATACATTGAACATGGGATAGTAAGCGCCATGTTTCTTCAGTGGAATGTTAGTGGCAGTTGCGTGCAGGAAAAGTGGTGGAATTTATTATTTCTTCACAACATCTGACCAAGAGGATAAACTCAATTATATTTCTGCGGCTGGCAAACAAGTTATACAGCTGGGCTATGTAAAACTGATACCTTGGGCATATTCTCTATTGCATTTCATTAAGCCTTGCAGTTTTTCACTGGTTATGGAGAGATTTGGTGCAAATGGAAGGCTATCACCTCAAGTGGAATTCTCTGGTACTAGCACAGTTCATCTACCAAGAGATACAACTCACAGGATATGGAGGTATTTTCCAATACAACATTGCAGCAATGCTTGGTTACCCACATTACTTGGTTCCTATTATTTCAGGTGGTGCCCTTATCACTGCGCACAAGATTGTCACTGTTTGTTGCTGGCTACTTAGAGTTGAGGCCCTAATGGATGCTTCTCCACAATGGAACCCCGTTGTTAACAGTAGGAGGATCACACGTTTGGCTGCAGGAGGCCTACAAATGATGCCCTCAGCTGTAGCTGGACAGTTTCTCACAACTCCTTATGTGATTCAGCTTTTATGAACACAAGAACTATGTCCAATGAATTTCTAGTTGAAAACAGAGAACCACTGACATGCTTTTGCCTATTTGTGGGCGGGTTAATGTTGTGGAATCCTGGTATTTCCCAGATCAGTCGTAGGATGGTGGCCTCCAATATCAGCACACTACCAAGCACAATGAGGGAAAAGACACCATCATGGAGGCGAAATGGTTTCAGCCCCGGACATTGGGTGCAACAACACTTGGAGAGAGTTCATTCATGGAAGCCTGTAGGTTTCAGTTCTTTTCATGGTGTTGGCATGTGTGTGTTTTTGGAATCCTATCAATTTGGGGACTATAAGGATGACTGTTATGAGCAAAAAAACAGAAATATGGGAATCGCCATTTGAAGATCTGCACTCCAGTCAGTTCTACAGGCAAGGTATTGACAAGATGTGGCATTGCGAGATTTCTTGGGGGCGGTAATGTAACACTCGTTAATGGGGATTCAGCGCGCTTGATCATCATCTGCTGCTCCAAGCAGACGCTGCTACCATACGATCCCGGAGGACGGGCTCTTCGGCTTGACGCGATTGTGGACATTTCTGATTCAAGATTGTTCATCATCGGCTTGAGGGCAAGCCGAATATCAATGGATGGAGTGTAACACCCCAACTATGGGCTGTCACCATGTTGTTGGTAACCTGGGCCTGGGCTATGAGATGGGCCATGTGCTACTTCTGTGTTGGTTGTCTAGGATCAGTATAAGTACTATGCTTGTAACCCTGATGGGGGCATGTTGCAAATGAATGAACTCTGAACCGTCTCCCCTACCGTTCTCTGTTCCTCATCCTCTTACTCTAATCTCTCATCCAGATTTCTCACTCAAATCGTGATAATCCACCGTATCTTGCTGAATATGTCATGCTCCCATCCCCGGGTCACGACAAGTAGTTACAATTTTTGAAAGAACACTATACAATTTCGTTTTCCACATTATGCAGAATATGCTCTATGTTGTATTCAGATCCTGGAGTAGTCAGGTATCCTTTGGACAAAAATGGCATATCGTCACTAGAATAATGTCTAGCCCAGCATATGTTGAAGTAGATGTTTCAACAAATTTTAACAGCTAGGAAATGTTCTCCATAATTTTTGTGTGCTAGAGCAACTACAAAAAAGATATGACCCTCTTGCTGAGATTCCTACTAAAAATGCTAATCTTTGGGGGTTCGCTTAGTTCCAGGGTTTTAACGGACATTATAAAATATACTCACTCCATTCTCAAATCTAGGGTGTATTAGAGCATCTCTAGCAGAACCCGCAAAACCAGAAACCGCAAAAGCATTTTGCGGGTCGCGTTTTCGCGTTTTTGCTCGGTATTTCGTGCAGCGAAGAACATAACCCGCAAACGCAACCTGCATTTCTTCGATTTGGAAATTTGAGAATTCGCGGGAACGAACTAGTTCATATTGGACAGCAGCACGAGTTGATTTTTACACAAAATGCGGCCTAGTTCGCCGCCGATCAAACCTAGCCTACATCTACGCTAGCCTAGGTCGCCGCCGATCAAACCCTACTGGTCAAAATGCGGCTCCTCACCGGAGCCATGGGCGCGGCAGCGACGCAGCGGCGGAGGAGCTTCACTCCTCGTCGGAGACGAGGTCGATGACGGGCGGGAGCGTGCTGATGACCAGCGCCTGCTCCAGCAGCCCCTGGTTGATCTCCGCGGCGACCTTGGCGGCGGCGGCCTTCTCCTCCTCCTCGTACTTGGAGCGCATCATCGCCGCATGGAGCTGCTGCTCCATCTGGTCGTCGGGGACGAAGTCCTCTGGCCCGAGCGTGACCCCGAAATGCCCGGGGTCGTAGTCCTCCGGCGGTGGAGCACCTGAGGCCGCGGAGGAGCTGCCCTCGCCGTGGCCGAGGCGCAGTTGCTTCCGGCGGCAGATCTCAATCTCGCGCTCGCGCCGGAGCCGGTCGAACTCCGGCAAGTCGCAGCGCACCGACCCGCCGCGACTGTACTTCCGTGCGCCGCGCTTCCGTGCGCCGTCGCTGCGGACGACCTGCGCACACTTCTCATCGGAGTAGTCGCCGCCGAACTGGTCGTCGCCGGGAAGCGGGGCCTCTCTCTTAGGCGCCATGGCGGCTCGGGGACGCCGGATTTGTAGGAGGGCTGCTGGGATTCCTCGTCGGAGACGGCGGAGTGGGTGTAGGGATTGCTCGTCGGCGCGGCGGAGCGTGCGAGGCGAAATGGGGATTTCGATCCGCAAACTCGCCGCAATCCGGCTAAATAGGGTTCCGGCCGCTCCTTTCTCGGGCCCCCGCAAAACGTTTGCGGGTTGGGCCAAATTTGCAGGCGCTGGTCTGGCCCAAATTTCGCACGCAACCCGCAAACTCGCCAGAATTTTGCGGTTTTGCCGGTTTTGCGGGTGCTGCTAGAGATGCTCTTAGGGTTTGAGCAACAAGTAGTCATCAATATAAAAAAATTGTGACATAGAAATGATGGCATTAGATTCGTATTTGAAAATGCTTACCTATAAGGCTATAACTACAAATAAGATTTTGTATCGTAAAACCGTATATTAATTAAGTGTTAGTATAATCCTTGTTTGGACAAAATTTAGCACGCCCTAGATTGAGGAACTGAAGGAGTACTAAATAATGGAATTCAAAATAATATTTCACAATTTAGGTTTCGATAACATTGTATAACTTTTTTTCCTACAATTCATATTCTATCTCCAAAAGACGGACATTGTGAAAAAGTTTGCCAATCATGGACATGAACAAGTTCTTTTAGACAACATGATCTAATCAGTTTGAATAGTTCAGCCTTCACTCTATTTAAGCTCCACCATATTGTACTGGAAGTTGAAATGCAAACAAAGTAGATTTCAACCTGAAAATGCACAATTGATGGCCGAGCGCGCCTAGTGTTGTACTGGAAATCATAGTAAGGGCTATCCTTTTGCACTTGTTTGCAGTCCTGGAAGATCAAATATAAAGAAAATCAGAATCTAAGCTGGTTGGCAAACAAGCTGATGACATTATCATCTTCATAAAATTGTTGTACCATAAACTTCCAATTATAAAGACTAGAGTGTGACCATAATAATAATGTTAAAAATCGGTAATGACAGGACAGATACATGTTCTACAGAAGTATCACTGATAGTCAAGCTCTAACGAGCAAAAATTTAGATAATAATACAACCCTGCAACAATAGAAGCAATATTGGCATCTATATATACCGGTAAGACGCCAATCAGTTGGCAATCTGACTTCCCACATCTTCATTTCAAATAAATGAATCAGCCATAAAGTTGTATCTTGCTCACTACAACACCTATTTAATTAAATCTGGGGCAGCATGTAAGAATACATACAGGAATCAACACATTCAAAACTTGGAAGAACTACTTGCAATCAATTTTCTAGGAAATATCAGTTGTATCAGCAGCTCTAACATTCTTATATTGCTACCAATTTTCTAGGAACTACGTTGCCATCAGTAGTGCACGAGGACTTAAAACAGAAGGTAACAGTGGTGATCGCGCAAGAGCTGGATACCTGCATGGCATCCTCCCGGGCATAACTGAGATTCTGATAATTCTTGTAGCTCTTCACCTTGATCTCCCGGTACTGATCTCTGGGGAAGAGCATCTTTTCCCAGGGGATCCCCTGCACGTCCTTCCCGTTGGCTACGTCCTCCGCGGACACGTCCGGCATCAAGTTATCCTGCAAAACGATGGGGACCCTCAGACGACGGCAGCAATCATCAACCATGAAAAGGGCCAGCGGGGCGGCGAGGCGAGGCGTACCTGGTCATAGTTGACGAGGTTGGCGAGGAGCTCGTTCTGGTTGACCTCGCCGAAGGGGTTGTTATCCCCGTGGGCCTGATCCTCTATAAGCTCCTGCATGCTCTGGAGAATGAACTCTAGGTTATCCTCCAGCTCGAACTCGTCCATCTTCTCCCAAGCCCCGATCCAGCCAAGAAAATCACACTAGGCAACAGAAAAAGGAATCGCCGATCAGAGAAATATTACACAAAGGGGACTCAGGATCGGGCCACGAACTCGGGGTCAGGGGAGGGGGACGAGACCACCCAAAAATCAACCCCGAATCTAGACGAATCCCCAAGAACTCACCTGGATTAGTCGGATTTGGAGGCGGCGGCGCGGAAACGCGTGGGAATTTAGGGATTTGTTTCCCGTGCGAGCTAAAAAGGGGGGCAAGTCGAATGGAATGGAAGGCGGCGCGACGACGGAGCAGGACAACGGCGGGGGAGAGGAAAACCGACCGACCGGAGCGCGTGACGGTTTTATACGCGGAGTCGCGGATGGGTGGATTATCGGTGGGAATGGATCGGGACGTCGTCTCCACCGACCCAAACGGGGCGAGTCGTGCCGTACGGGATAAGGATCCAAGTGGATCTGCTGCGGCTTCAGCATAAAACCACCGCATTTGCGGCCGATTTTTCTAAAATCAACCCCTTTTCGTTTCTGGACCACAAATCCCCCGCTTTACAATTTTTTGCGAATAACACTAAAACAGGTTAGGTGGGACCCGTGGTTTAGTGCTATTCGAAAAAAAAAAACTTACCAGAAAGTGGTGGTTTTGTGCTATTCACTCGATTAAACTGTGACTAAACCCATTGCTTGGATGCGCACGGATGCTGCATCTCCAACAAACTTTTACTATTAATAATGGGAGATGGTAATACTCCCTTCTTTTTACTTCGCTTATCAGGTTTGACTAAGTTTGAAAGAAAAAATATCAAGATTCGTACGAAATTATACTTCACGGTGGATCGAATTATTTTGATTTGGTATTACGAATGTTGATATCTTTCGGAATAAACATAGTTAAACTTTAAAACGTTCGATTTAAAACATAACTAATCCCGGAGAAAAAGGATAGGAGGGAGTAAGTTCATACGTCAGCCGCTCAACCCACCTGAATCCTCGTGCTCGATAAAAATCTTGAGCCGATAGGTGGGCCAAAATCAAGTCTATTGCCCCTCTCCCCCCATCGTCTTGAATCCCGAAAACTGGATCTCGCAACACCACTCTTGACGTGACTTAGGCCTGATCTAAGCCCCGCCACTGCTATCCTCTACCCCCGCGTGTATTTCATTGCCCGCCACCTCTCCTCCATCTCGCCGCCTGGCGCCCTAGCTCTCCTCCATCCTCCACCACTGTTGACGATCCTTCACTTTCCATAGCCCCCTCGCCGCTCAATCTTTCGTACCGCCGCCGTGCCCCAATATGAGTACGGATACAAGGCGGCAAGTCCCCTCCGTGCATCCCCTCCCCTGACAAGGACCTACATATTTCCACTTTTGTCTCCGTCTAAGGCCCTTGCTCAGCGGCGAGGAGCGGCCGCAAACAGGCGGTGGATAGCATAGAGAGGCGCGATGAGATAAACGATAGTAGCTCACCAGCGAGATGCATAGGTTCAACAAGGTAAGAGCATCTCCAATAGCATTGGCATATTTGCCCTCAATTGATAAAAACTTAAATTTTAGCAATTTGGACAAAAAATGTTGCATGGCTAAAACTGCGCGGGAGGACCCAACCACCGAGCGAGAAGTTTTCGGTCACGCCCCAACCTCCGTCATAGCCGTATCCGGGCCCTGCGCCCTCCATGGATGCCCCAAAGCGACCATATCCCCCTTCCCCACCCCCAGCGCCCCTCCCCGCACCCATGTCTTCTCTCGCAGCTCGGTCGAGCCCGCGCGAGCTCCCCGATGACGAGGTCGATTCTAGCCGTCCTTGCTCGATGCGGCAATCCACGCTCGTTTCTGGCCAAAACAAGGATCGATCCGTCCATCCCACCCCCTCTGGCAGCACCATCGGTCGTCGACATGGCGGAACCTTCCCGCAGCGGTCGTCGCAGCAGTGGTCTGGCCACACGCCCCTGCCTTCTCCTGCCGCTAACCCGTCGCCTCTGTGTTTGTGCCGCTGTCCCCAACCGGCTTTCCTGCATATTGCTCCTCGTGAGGAAGATGAGTATTGTGTGGCTAAAAGGTTGACTCACATGTCATTGTGATATACATGGGATTTGGCAATCCAGGTTTAGAGATGCTTGCAAGCTGAAACTCTTTTGGATTGCTAAAACAGATTTGGCAACCCAAATATAGCAATGCTATTTGATATGCTCTAAGAGCATCTCCAACCGAGGCTCTCAAACCTATCCCAAACGTCTGGGCGGACAACCCGGACATGTTTTGGGCCAAAAACCATCACCCAACCATCCACCCAAAGTCAGCCCAAACGTCCGGGCAGTCCGGCAAACCCCAAAGCCAGCCCATATGTGGGGAGGGTTTGGGACGCGCCCGACGCCTCCACCACGTCGGACCTGGCAACGCGGACTACTAGCGCTAAGTTGACGAGGGAATATCTCCCCGGCAACAGCACCAGAAACAATGCTTGTACGTCACACGTCAGTTGGGAACCCCAAGAGGAAGGTATGATGAGTGCAGCAGCAAGTTTTCCCTCAGTATGAAACCAAGGTTTAATCGAACCAGTAGGAAAACGAGGTTTGCTTCGAAGGTGTTGGTGAAGGAGTGTAGTGCGGCGCAACACCAGGGATTCCGGTGCCAACGTGGAACCTGCACAACACAATCAAATTACTTTGCCCCAACTTAACAGTGAGGTTGTCAATCTCACCGGCTTGCTGAAAACAAAGGGTTAAACGTATCGAATGGAAATGATGTTTGTTTGCATAAAACAGTAGAGAACAATGATTGCAGTAGATTGTATTTCAGATGTAAAAGAATGGACCGGGGTCCACAGTTCACTAGTGGTGTCTCTCCAATAAGATAACTAACATGCTGGGTAAACAAATTACAGCTGGGCAATTGACAATTGATAAGTGCATATAACATGCATGTGTGAGTTGTGGTGTCTACTATGAGATTCATTTGGGCATTACGACAAAGTACATAGACCGCTATCCAGCATGCATCTATGCCTAAATAGTCCACTTTCCGGTTAACATCCGTACCCCTTCCAGTATTAAGTTGCAAGCAACAGACAATTGCATTAAGTAATGTGCGTAATGTAAACAATACATTCATCCTTGAATAAAGCATTGCTGTTTTACCCCTAGTGGCAACAACACATCTACAACCTTAGAACTTGCTGTCACTATCCCAGGTTAAATAGAGGTTGAACCCAACTATCATGCATAAATACCCCCTCTTGGAGTTACAAGTATTCACTTGGCCAAGGCTTCAACAAGTAACGGAGAGCATGCAAGATCACAAATGACATAGACATGATAATATAATATTCAGCTCCACATAGGTATCAATATAAGTCAGATCCCAGCAAACACAACATGTAGCATTACAATAAGATGATCTTGATCATGATAGGCAGCTCACAAGATCTAAACATGATGGCACAAGTGGAGAAGACAACCATCTAGCTACTGCTATGGACCCATAGTCCAAGGATGAACTACTCACGCATCACTCCGGAGGCGGGCATGGCGATGTAGAGCCCTCCGGTGATGATTCCCCTCTCCGGCAGGGTGCCGGGAAGAGCTTCAGAACCCCCCGAGTTAGGGTTGACGACGGCGGCGGCAGCGAATATGTTCTGGATGAAAGGCTCGGTGTTTTAGGGTTTTCACGTCTCGGGGAATAAATAGGCGAAGGGGCGATGTCGGCGGACCCCCGAGGGGCCCAAACCACAGGCGGGCGGTGGGCCGCGCCGCCAGGTGGTTTGGCCACCTCGTGGCTCTTCGTCTCTCCTTCGGACTCCGTGTACGTGCTGGAAAAATAGGGACTTGGCCTTTTGTTTCGTGCAATTCCGAGAATATTTCCAGAAGTAACTTTCTGAAACCAAAAACAGCAGAAAACAGGGAACTGGCACTGTGGCATCTTGTTAATAGGTTAGTCCCAGAAAATGCATAAAAGTGATATGAAGTGTATATAAAACATGTAGCAAATGGTATAATATAAGCATGGAACAGCAGAAATTATGGATACGTTGGAGACGTATCAAGCATCCCCAAGCTTAGTTCTACTCGTCCTCGAGTAGGTAAAACGATAACAACAAATAATTTCTGAGGAGACATGCTTTCACACAATCTTGATCAATATATTGCAAGGCTCATGTCATGAATGAAGTGACTCAAAGCAATGATCTATAGTTTGCTAACAAATAGATAAAGAGTAAACAATGAATCATATAAGCAAAAACTTTTCATGAATAGTACTTTCAAGACAAGCATCAAAAAGTTTTGCATAAGAGGTAACTCATAAAGCAATAGATTCAAAGTAAAAGGCATTGAAGCAACACAAAGGATGATTAAGTTTCAGCATTTGCTTTCAACTTGTAACATGTATATCTCATGGATAGTTGTCAACATAAAGCAATATAACAAGTGCAATAAGTAAACATGTAAGAATCAATGCACACAAAGTTGACACAAGTGTTTGCTTCTAAGATAGAAAGGAGTAGGTAAACTGACTCAACATAAAGTAAAAGATAGGCCCTTCGCAGAGGGAAGCAGGGATTAAATCATGTGCTAGAGCTTTTTAAGTTTTCGAAAGCATATAGAGAGCACAAAATAAGTATTTGAGAGGTGTTTGTTGTTGTCAACGAATGGTAGTGGGCACTCTAACCCCCTTGTCAACCAGACTTTCAAGAGCGGCTCCCATGAAGGACGTTATCTCTACCAGCAAGGTAGATCATCCCTCTTCTCTTTTGTTTACACATGTATTTTAGTTTCTTTATAGATGACACTCCTCCCAACCTTTTGCTTACACAAGCCATGGCTAACCGAATCCTCGGGTGCCTTCCAACATTCACATACCATGGAGGAGTGTCTATTTGCAAAATTAAGTTGCTTACTGATAAATCAGGGCAAAACATGTGAAGAGAATTATTAATGAAAGTTGTAATTAATTGGGGCTGGGCACCCCGTTGCCAGCTCTTTTTGCAAATTATTGGATAAGCGGATGTATATGCCACTAGTCCATTGGTGAAAGTCTGTCAGAAGTAAATGACAAGATTGAAAGATAAAACACCACATACTTCCTCATGAGCTATAAAACATTGACACAAATAAGGAGTAATAAAGTTTTGAATAGTTTAAAGGTAGCACATGAAATATTTACTTGGAATGGCAGGAAATACCACATAGTAGGTAGGTATGGTGGACACAAATGGCATGGGTTTTGGCTCAAGTTTTGGATGCACGAGAAGCATTCCCTCTCAGTACAGAGTTTAGGCTAGCAAGGTTGTTTGAAGCAAACACAAGTATAAACCGGTACAGCAAGAATCACATAAAAACATATTGCAAGTATTATAAGACTCTACACTGTCTTCCTTGTTGCTCAAACATTTTACCAGAAAATATCTAGACCTTAGAGAGAACAAATATGCATCCCAAGTCTCAACAAGCTCTACGGTAGTTCTCCACTACTAGGCTTTAACTACATGATGCAAGAGCTTAAACATGATCTACTTGAGAGCTCAAAACAATTGCAAAGCATCAAATCGAAACAAGACAATGATCTACAAGAATGCATATGTCTTTTCCAATACCAACTACTACATGTAGCATTTTCTTTCTTCCAAACAAACACCAATCAATTTATTTAAACATAAACTCTCCAAATGATAATATAATGCAGCAAGAGAGTATTTATAAACAAGTGCTAACAGCTCGAAGAGATGCATGAAAAACAGGAGCTAAAAGCACTGCAGTAGCTAGTTAAGAATACTCAACAAATATAAGTGAAGAACATGAGTATTCACATGAAAAAGCGGAGCGTGTCTCTCTCCCACACAAGGATTGCTAGGATCCGAATTTATTCAAACAAAAACAAAAATAAAAACACACAGACGCTCCAAGTAAAGCGCATAAGATGTGAAAGAATTAAAATATAGTTTCACTAGAGATGACCTGATAAGTTTGTTGATGAAGAAGGGGATGCCTTGGGCATCCCCAAGCTTAGACGCTTGAGTCTCTCTGAATATGGTTGGGATGAACCACGGGGGCATCCCCAAGCTTAGGCTTTTCACTCTTCTTGATCACATAATATCACCCTTCTCGCTTGATCCTTGAAAACTTCCTTCACACCAAACTCAAGACAGTTCTCATTAGAGGGTTAGTGCATAATCAAAAATTCTCATATTCTGTAATGATACAATCAATCCCAAAGCTTCTGGACATTAGCTACAGCCACCAATGCTTTGTGGAGCAAAGAAATCCACACAAACACAGTAAAAGAGCGAATGCAAAACAAAAGGCAGAATCTGTCAAAAACAGAACAGTCTGGAATGACGAATTTTTTCGAGGCACTTAAGTTGCTCAGATGGATCTGGCCTAAAATAATGAAAGTTGCGTACATATCTCAGGAATATGCGTGATTTTTTCAGAATTTTTTGAATTTTCTACAGGGAGATAAGCTCAAATCCGTGACAGCTAAAAATCTGTCACTGCGCAGAAATCCAAATCTTGCATCAACTTTCAATATAGAACTTTACTTGGCACAACATTGCGATAAAATAAAGATACAAAGGAGTTGCTACAGAAGTAACAAAACTCCTTGACTCAAAGAAAACAAAAATAACAGCAAATAAAAACGATGGGTTGTCTCCCATAAGCGCTTTTCTTTAACGCCTTTCAGCTAGGCGCAGAAAGTGAAAATCAAGTGTCAAGTGGAGGAGCATTGACATCAATACCAAGGGCCATGCGCCTACCTCTCTTACCCTTAGACTTACTCTTTGGTTTGGGGAATACATGGCCGCACCTTGGTGTGGAGGTAAGATTCAGAGTGCCTTTTCCCACATCTATGGTTGCTCCCATTAATTTGAGCAGAGATCTTCCAAGTGTAATTTGTCCTGTCCCTGCACATTCAATAACAAGATAATCAGTGGACACCGTTCTCCCAAGAAAGGTTGTAAACACACCCTCAGCTATCCCCTCGGGAAATATAACAGAGTTATCAGTAAGATTATTCCTTCTCCTCCTTCAGCAAGTCCCCAAAGATTCAAAGTTTCATAAATGCTTTTAGGCATAAGGCAAAACTCAGACATAATATCACAACGAGCATAAAAGGTTTCACCACAAATAGCAACCTTTACCGTAGGGACCCACATCGAAGGTTCAAAATTTGTTGGAACATAGTCAAAATATTCCCGAATTTGATTATAGCCGTCCTTTAAACAAGATATATGTGTCTCAAGAGTGTTTAATCTAGCATGGATGCTAACAAGGGCCGAATCAAATTTATTAGTTGAGCTAGAAGTTGCAATCAACTTTTTTATGGCATTAAAAGCTTGATCCCCATCACAGTGAAGGAAATCTCCTCCCACAATAGCATCTAAAGCATATCTATAACAAAGGGCTAGACCAAAGTAGAAGCTAGTGAGAAGCAACTTAAAGTCATTTTAGGATCAGTTTTACCAAAGGAATCATTAATTCTAGACCAAGCTTCTTTAAAATTCTCCTCACTCCCTTGTTTAAAAGTGAAGATCAATTCCTCAGGTGACATAGCAACAGGCATGGAACAAGACATGATGGTGACAAGAGACAAAACAAAACCGAAATAAACAAGTAACTAATTTTTTTGTGTTTTTGATAAAGAGAGCAAACAAGACTAAATAAAAATAAACTAAGCAAGACAAATAACAAAGTAAAGAGATTGGGTGTGAGAGACTCCCCTTGCAGAAGCAATTCGGTTTTCCCCGGCAACGGCGCCAGAAAACGTGTTGCGCTAAGTTGACGAGGGAATATCTCCCCGGCAACAGCCAGAAACAATGCTTGTACGTCACACGTCAGTTGGGAACCCCAAGAGGAAGGTATGATGAGTGCAGCAGCAAGTTTTCCCTCAGTATGAAACCAAGGTTTAATCGAACCAGTAGGAAAACGAGGTTTGCTTCGAAGGTGTTGGTGAAGGAGTGTAGTGCGGCGCAACACCAGGGATTCCGGTGCCAACGTGGAACCTGCACAACACAATCAAATTACTTTGCCCCAACTTAACAGTGAGGTTGTCAATCTCACCGGCTTGCTGAAAACAAAGGGTTAAACGTATCGAATGGAAATGATGTTTGTTTGCATAAAACAGTAGAGAACAATGATTGCAGTAGATTGTATTTCAGATGTAAAAGAATGGACCGGGGTCCACAGTTCACTAGTGGTGTCTCTCCAATAAGATAACTAACATGCTGGGTAAACAAATTACAGCTGGGCAATTGACAATTGATAAGTGCATATAACATGCATGTGTGAGTTGTGGTGTCTACTATGAGATTCATTTGGGCATTACGACAAAGTACATAGACCGCTATCCAGCATGCATCTATGCCTAAATAGTCCACTTTCCGGTTAACATCCGTACCCCTTCCAGTATTAAGTTGCAAGCAACAGACAATTGCATTAAGTAATGTGCGTAATGTAAACAATACATTCATCCTTGAATAAAGCATTGCTGTTTTACCCCTAGTGGCAACAACACATCTACAACCTTAGAACTTGCTGTCACTATCCCAGGTTAAATAGAGGTTGAACCCAACTATCATGCATAAATACCCCCTCTTGGAGTCACAAGTATTCACTTGGCCAAGGCTTCAACAAGTAACGGAGAGCATGCAAGATCACAAATGACATAGACATGATAATATAATATTCAGCTCCACATAGGTATCAATATAAGTCAGATCCCAGCAAACACAACATGTAGCATTACAATAAGATGATCTTGATCATGATAGGCAGCTCACAAGATCTAAACATGATGGCACAAGTGGAGAAGACAACCATCTAGCTACTGCTATGGACCCATAGTCCAAGGATGAACTACTCACGCATCACTCCGGAGGCGGGCATGGCGATGTAGAGCCCTCCGGTGATGATTCCCCTCTCCGGCAGGGTGCCGGGAAGAGCTTCAGAACCCCCCGAGTTAGGGTTGACGACGGCGGCGGCAGCGAATATGTTCTGGATGAAAGGCTCGGTGTTTTAGGGTTTTCACGTCTCGGGGAATAAATAGGCGAAGGGGCGATGTCGGCGGACCCCCGAGGGGCCCAAACCACAGGCTGGCGCGGCGTGGGCCCACGCCGCCAGGTGGTTTGGCCACCTCGTGGCTCTTCGTCTCTCCTTCGGACTCCGTGTACGTGTGGAAAAATAGGGACTTGGCCTTTTGTTTCGTGCAATTCCGAGAATATTTCCAGAAGTAACTTTCTGAAACCAAAAACAGCAGAAAACAGGGAACTGGCACTGTGGCATCTTGTTAATAGGTTAGTCCCAGAAAATGCATAAAAGTGATATGAAGTGTATATAAAACATGTAGCAAATGGTATAATATAAGCATGGAACAGCAGAAATTATGGATACGTTGGAGACGTATCACGGACCGACACATATTTCCCCTAAATCAGACGGAAACCCTTGCTACTCTCTCTTTTCCTCCGCTCTGTCCACTTTGGCCGCACCTCTCTGCTCTGCCGCCGTCCCCTTCGTATAACCGTCGCCGCCCCGAAGCTCCAGCGTGAGCAGCCAAGTCCTCCACGGTCGTCGGAAATCGCAGCCGGAAGAACCTCGCCTGGACGCTCCGCTTCCGGTATGTTTTCCATCACCCGACATCCACCTCGCTCTCAAAGTGTTTGTGTAAATACCGGAGCCGGTTTTTGATTCAGTGTTCATGTATGTAGCCATGGATTCTTCGTCCGACGATGAGTACGATTACTCGGCCGTGGATGAGTTCGTTTACAACGAGTTCATCGACGAGTCTAGTGACGATAACATGTCTAAGGACGAAGATGAGGTGGCCGCAATGTCGATGCTAAGCATTCAGAGGAGTTGGAGAAGAAGGAGGAGCATGTTTTCAACTTCCGAGGATTGATCAAGGGAGGATCACGGTGGCCCGTGACCAGCTCAAAGCCGCGCGAGATCTCTATGACGATTATTTCCTCCGTCCTAAGCCGGTCTTTCATGGGGGTTTTTCCGGCGTCGGTTCCGGATGAGCTCAAGGCTGTATGCCCGCATACAAGAGGAAGTAACTAAGTATGATGATTACTTCAAGTTGAAGTATGATTGTTGCGGAAAACTATCTTTCTCCCCTATGCAGAAATGCACCGCAGCTTTGAAAATGCTTGCCTATGGAAAAGCCGCGGATGCTATTGATGAGTATGTCCGGATGGGAGAGAGTACATGCATTTAGTTGGTGAAATTGGCATACGCCATGGTGAAGGTGTTTGGAGCGAAATATCTGAGAGAACCTAATGCCGCAGACACCGAAAGGCTTATGGCCGTTAGAGAAGCACGAGGATTTCCAGTTATGCTTGGTTCAGTTGACTGCATGCATTGGCAATGGAAAAAACAGCCCAACGGGGTTGCGTGGGCAGTACCAAGGCCACAGCAAAGAGGCAACAATCATACTTGAAGCTGTGGCATCTCAGGACTTGTGGATTTGGCATGCGTTTTTTTGGCATTCCTGGTTCCCACAACGACATCAATGTGCTTCAGCGGTCTCCTCTGTTCAAGAGACTATGTGATGGGGATGCTCCACCATGCAACAAAACCGTCAACGGACACGACTACACGATGGGATACTATCTTGCATATGGTATCTATCTTTAGTGGGCGCATTTGCGAAGACTATAAGCAATCCTACTAGTAACAAAAAATGCCAATTTACAGCTGCACAAGAGGCTCTTAGGAAAGATGTTGAGAGGGCATTTGGAGTGTGATGACCCACAAGTATAGGGGGTGTATCGTAGTGCTTTCGATAAATAAGAGTGTCGAACCCGACGAGGAGCACAAGGTGCTGGCAAGTAGTTTCGTGCAAGGTTTCACTGCAAATACTAACAGGCAAGTTTTTATGGGTTTTTGTAATAGCAAATAAATAAAGTGCGAGTAAATAAAAGAGAGCAATAATAGTTGCAGAGAGTGGCCCAATCGTTTTTAGCACAAAGGACAAGCTAGTGGTGTTACTTATGATGGCTAAAACGTTCCTGCGGACACACGGGAATTTTGTCAAGTCACTTTCGCTTCATACCGCTGCTTAGTCTTTAATATTTTGATAAGTGTTGTGTGGGTGAACCTACGCTAATGTACCGCCCTTACTTGGACAAATATATACTTGTGATTAAACCTTCTTACAAGCATCCGCAACTGCAAGAAAGTATTTAAGAATTAACTAACCACAGCTTTAAACTCCAGGATCCTACACTCCCTTGTGCAACAGCTTACCCACGGGGGTTTAGGCTTCCGTCGCTCCGGCAACCCCTCAATAAGTAAACTAAATACACAACGCATTCTCCTAGGCCCATAAAGGTGAAGTATCGTGTAGTCGACGTTCACACGACACCACTACAAGAATAACACCACAACTTAAATATCAAACTATTAAATACTACTCAACATAATTCCACTACTAGTGTCAAGACTTCTCCCATGTCCTCAAGAACTAAACGAAATACTCACGAGACATCATATGGATCATGTACAAATAACCAAATGTTTGTGTCTCAAAGGGTTTCTATCCAGCTCTCGTGAAAAAGACAAATGTTTGTCGATTCAGTAGGAAGCGGGTCAAAATTGAACTACAGGTGCCTCGTAGTTTGCTCATGATTTTTTGAAAAAATCATTTTTGGATACACAAGTACCTATTTCATCAGAGATACAACATTAGTTTCGCAAAATTCGACCACTAGCTACGAACGGTCATGTCCGCCATTTTAACCGTATTTTGAAATCGGCATATGAAATTCAAAAAACATCAAAGAATTAAAAACCTTCGCGTTGTGTCATTATATGTGTCCTAGTATCCATAAAAAATAATAAACTTGGAATACGGCAATAATATTGGAAAAGTGTTCTCATAAATGAGCTATCATCTACGAAGATTCATGTCTTTGAGGCCAAATGACGAATGTTATGGCCACATTCATGGCATAGTTTGTTCAGATTTGCTCATATTAGGCACAAACGTGCACCTTGAAACCGTAAAGAATGTTGCCGAATAAATTTTTCATTTTCCTTGCATAAAAAATCATTTTTCATTTCCGGAATGTGAAAAATGGGTTGTTTTGTAAAGCACCTACCAAAACTATGTTGCAAAATTGGAGCACTAGATTTTATAAAAATACTAGACCACATTTTATGTACAAATAACCAAATGTTTGTGTCTCAAAGGGTTTCTATCCAGATCTCGTGAAAAAGACAAATGTCTGTCGATTCAGAAGGAAGCGGGTCAAATTTGAACTACAGTGCCTCGTAGTTTACTCATGATTTTTGAAAAAAATCATTTTTGGGTACAAAAGTACCTATTTCATTAGAGTTACAACATTAGTTTCGCAAAACTCAACCACTAGCTACGAACGGTCATGTCCGCCGTTTTGACCGTATTTTGAAATGGGCATATGAAATTCAAAACAAATCATGGAATAATTTTAGTCGCAAAAATTTAGAAGTGAATGTTTTCATTTAATAATGGCATAATTTTAAAGTCCTGCATTTTTATCTTGCATTTGAATTTACAAGAATAATCAAAAAATAATTCAAATTCTTCAAAACCCTATATAAAGCAATATATAAGCTTAGGAGTATTTCATATTTTATTTTGAATAAAAACAGTTTTTAATATTACACAATGACAGATTACTTAATTAAAAAATTCAAAATTTATTTTGTAAAATTTGGAGTTCATAATCAAATGTTATTAAAGAAAATATAAAATAATAAATGAAAAGAACCAAAAAAATGTATCCGCCGAGCCAACCCGGCCTAGCCCAACAGCGCAGCCGAACCAGTCCGGACTCAGGACGGCCTACTCGGAACTAGCCCACTCGGCATAGGGCAAAAGAAAAAAAAATAGCTCGTCCAGCAAGGCCCAAGCCCAGCGGTTTGCTATATTGTTTTATTACGTTAGGAGCACCACTATGACACAAACATTTGAGTGGCCTGGTGGTTATGGTCCCTGGAAGGAGAGGAGGGCACGGGTTCGATTCCTAGTCTCCTCATTTTGCTCCGTATTAATTTGCTTATGCGTAGGTCCCATATGCCAACAGGGCCGGTCCCACATGGCAGGTCAAACTGTGGGTCCCACGTGGCTGGTCCCACATGGCACATGTTTGGTCCCACAACATTTTGCTCCGTATTAATTTGCTTATGCATACGTCCCATATGCCAACAGGGCCGGTCCCACATGACAGGTCAAATTGTGGGTCCCACGAGGCGGGTCCCACATCACACTGTGGGTCCCGCATGGCAGTGGGTGGGTCCCACTAGTCAGCTGAGTGTGGTTTAAACCATGTGCATGCCACGTAAACAAACAAAAAACTAAGCATGACACGTATCTAAAACTAGACAACTAAGCAGGACACATGGGATAAACTGATGAGGTGGCGCCCAGTCGTAGCAATACACTACAATTTAAAAGGCTAAGACCAATTTAAATTGGTCTTAATTGGGTAAGAATAGGAAACAAATTGGTGTTGTTTGCATTATGACCAATTTGTGTAAGGAGACTGTGACCTTTTTGGCTAAAATGGTCGTTGTGTTAACAGGTTTAGACCTTCCCAAAAGGCCTATGACCAACTGGTTCGAAATGGTCACAGATCTATGACCAATTTTTTGAGGGTCACTAACAAAAGTCACTAGTTGACATATTTCTTGTAGTGGCTTTCTTTCTTCTTCCTCTCGCATCGCCATAGCTTGACATCCAAGCTTTTGTCAAGCCACCATTACGATGACGAAGCCTGTCACCCGGAAGGGCAGGAGCGCTGCGAATGCTTCGGCGGACAGCGCCGCTGGCGGGGCCGCCGCTAGCGGTTTGAAGAGGGAGAAGGGCGCCTGGACCAAATCTAGAGTGAGCAAGCGGATGCTCACCGGCCTGAGGAACGATGGGATGATCCCGGCGGACCCAACGCAGGTTCGCATCCCCAGTGCCGAGGTAATCCCGCGCCCAGGCCCCAATGAAAGGGTATGTTTTGTGGATTTTGTGAACAGGGGATTCTCCTTCCCTGTTCATGATTTTCTTCGTGCGCAGTTGCACGTCTATGGGGTGCAACTGCACGATTTTACCCCCAATGGGCTTTTGCACGTTGCTTGCTTCTTCGTGCTTTGCGAATGCTTCATGGGCGTTGCGCCCCATTTTGGATTGTTTCGACGCATCTTCAATGTCAAGCGCCATCACAGCGTCAAGGGCCCTGGCGGTTTTGGAGTGCAAACCCGACCTGACGTCGAGTACTTCAAGATCAAGTTTGTTGAGTCTGTGCAAGGATGGCGCCAGAAGTGGTTCTACATCAAGGATGTGACCACGGGCAACCAATCATTCGGGTTTCCTCCCTTTAATGCAGATGCCACGGTGGCGAAGAGACCGTCCTGGATTGCTCCACCGACCGGAGCCGAAGCTGAAGAGGCTGACATGCTTTTGGAAAAGGTTTTAAAGCTGCAGACCAATGTTGGCAAGGAGGTGACTGGCATCTATTTGCTGGCCACCTTTATCGAAAGGCGAGTGCAACCTCTCCGAGCCCGGGTGCACGCCATGTGGGCATATACCGGGGTGTCTGATCCAACCCGCTCACTCACAGAGGAGCTGTCCGCTAGTGAGGTGAAGAAGCTAGTGAGGACTCTTACCATACTGACTGACGACGAACCGTGTGAGACGAAGTCGCCAGTTGCACCTTATGAAGCCAGCAACCCTCTGCCGAAGGTAACACTCGCTACCATTTGTTAGTTGCTATGTTATGCATGTGTATGTTTATTTCTTTTGCGATTTCCATGTGCAGGACACAGAATTTTTGAGTCAATGCCTCCACTGCCATAGAGTGGCCCAGTGCCAAATAATGAGCCACTCGAGGCCGGCTCAGACGATGAGGTGACCTCACTCGCCACCGCCCATACTCCGGAAGTTGAAGAAGGCGACACCGAGGCACAGACCAATGATGGTCAGCAAAAGCGGTCGCGCGAGGAGGAGGACACGGCTGACTCTGAGGAGAACGAAGGGAATGCGACAGAGTCGACGTTGGCCCCACTTGAAGTTCCTCCAATCCGCTCTCTTCCTCCACGCCTAACGAAAAGGTCGCGTCCGAGCGTAGGCGTGCTCGCACCTGGTCGGATGGTCGACCTCACTGAAGAGTAAGTATTTTGTGCACTACCAATTTTGACTTATGAATTTTGCCGAGTCGGATACTTAGCATGTGTGACAGAGTGTATCATCCGATGAGGATCTGCCATCGCCACCTACGGTAGAGAAGAGCAGTGCGGCGTCGACGACGCGTAGCCAGCCGCAAGAAACCCCAGCAGCCACTGCGACTGCGGCTGCTGCGGACACACCCGTACAGCCAGAGCCTGAGGTTGCAGCTGACAAAGATGGGGCAACGGTGACAGATGCTCCTGCGTCGACTTCCGCCTTCATAGATAATGTAAGTTTATTCTTTTTTTTGTCGCGGTTGAATCTCTATCGGGTGTTAAAGTTGTGCATAGACTCGATGAATCTGTTCTGAACTTGCTTCTGCTGTGTTGTAGTCATTTGTGCAAGAGCTACTGAAGGCTGGCGCCAAGTATGTTCACATGGAGACAGAGGTCACCACGCTGTAGCATCAACTCGAAGCTGCCAAGAGTGAGTGTCTTCTTATGGGATTACAGCTTTTTCAAGTTGAATCCTTTTGCGGTCTGTTGACGACGTTTTTGCTTCGTGCTTGCGGAGTCAGTAGCTGACGCGGTGGAGAAGTTGAACAACGCCTGTCGTCGAGTGGCCAATCTGGAAAAAAGGCTGAAAACTGCCGAAGATAGGGAAGGCCTGGTGATTAGTCGACTCACCGCTTACAGCACCGCCTTGACTGGTACGCAGCCTTGCTTTTGCATTGGATATTACATTTGCGTAGAAGATTCCTGAACCTTTCGTTGTATATTTTCCTAGGTGTGATGGATGGCCCTGCCGCACCCGGCAAGCAGAGCGTGGGTGCCTCGCTCGATGAGAGCGTGGCCGTCACGGAAGCCGCCAGCGGGAGAGCAGGAGAGATGCTGTCGAAGGCGGCGAGTGTCCTAGGCGCCCTTCACAGCAGCTTCTTCCCAGATGACGAGCTGCCATCAACATTTGCAGAGTTGGTGGAGCTTTTCAAGCCAGAAGGGACTGTCGTCGCCGATTTCTGTCGCGAGCAAATGGTAAGTGGTGCCCAGACTACTTTGCTCATGTTGCTCGCGCACGGAGTCGATGCAGATTTTGACACGGTGACGATGAAGTTCCTAAGAGGTCCTGGCGGCAAGACCGTCGGGTTAGGTACCTGGATGGAGGCCGCCAAAAAGTATGCTCAACAGCTTGTAAAAACTGTTGAAGATAGGGCCGCCAAGGTCTAGGCCAGGAAAGCCTCCACCAAAAAGTCGATGGCCACCGAGTGATTCTTTAGTCAACTAGTTGTGTCGAGCTAGGGCTAGGTCGGAGTCCATGTCATAGATTTGTGACAGCCGAACCTTATTTTTTTGATCTGTAATGATACCTTGAATCGCGCGAGTACGCGTGTGCTTTTGCTACACTTGTATGGATGTCACCTTGAATGTTTTTGTGTTGGGTTTCCCCTTTCCAACTCGAAATTTTTGTGGTGGTTGTGCTTTGAACAGCCACGGGAACCCGATAGGCCAGTTGGTTCCTCGCAGCCTCATACTGCCACCCAGTCCCAGGCTCAGGTGGCAAATGATGCCAAGTAATGGAGTATATGAAAACTCGAGTCGTGAGACTGGAGCAAGAGCTAAAGAGTGCCCAGCGCGAGCTGAATATGCTGAGAATGAGACCAGCTCCGGCCACACAACGAGAGGATTATGTGCTTGGCGAGATGGACCTTGTAAACAGGCAACTCGATTGTGAGTACGATCCTTGTTCTAATTACGGATTTTTTGCTACTCTTTTTTCCTTTGACTCGACTTGTTCTTTTGCAGGTTTTGTCGTTGACTTCCAAGCAGAGCAAGCTCGCGTTGAAGAGCGTTTGGATAATGCTACTGACAACCCGACAATTGGTCGCCAGCATTTTTGGCTTGATAGGTTTCGAGCGCGCACACTTGCTACTTTGAAGGATCGTGCTTGGCAAAGCGCTCAGCTACTCGAGTTATGCAGGGCGATTTTGATTCACATCAACCAGACCCTCTTTCCAACAGGACCACAACCATAAGGGATCCATGCACTGCTAGACCTGTTTCGTCACGCGGGTCCTATCCGGGAGTTGCTCACCCAGAAGCTTGTGGTTGGAGCTAACGCGGTGATGGCGTACGTGCGGAGTCAGCGTCCCAACTTGGTGTTGCCGCCACCTGCCGTTGGAGCGACTCTGTCTCAGGAAGACCTGGATGGCACCGTTCTGTCTGCGTGGATGCTGATCGAGCGGACTCACGACCAACTCTTTGGTCCTGTGCTACCCATCAAGGACGAGCCTGAAGACTAGAGGTTTTTTGTGCTTAAACTTTTAGAGGGGGCAGACCCCGAGTATAAATTTGCCACTTGTATATAATATGAATTGTTTACTTTGTATTTCCGCAGCCACCGAGTCTATCGAGTGGGGGTTATGAAAATATTTCGAGTGTGAACTAATGATTGCGCAACCCCCGAGTGTTAAAGTGGGGCTGTGAATTTTTTGTGATATCTGAAGTTTCGTCTTTTGTTTTGAGACTCAGCCCCCGAGCGTGCGAGTAGGGCTGAGGTATTATTCTTGAGGGAGCGAAAGCTCGTGTCTTTGATGGCGCAACCCCCGAGTGTTTCGAGTGCGGCCAAGGTATGTACTAATGAGTTATGCGAATAGTAAATAGAGATAGGAGGAACATTGATTATATTCCACTTTTGAATGTTAAGCTACAGGCCGCCTCATTAAAAACCTTCCAGCCCCCGTAGGTACCCTGGTAAGGAAAAGAGCGCGTCTGAAACCTGCAGCCATCCGACATATCGCCTATTACATTGTATGACTGAACATCCTAAGCATAGAAACGGCGCAGGTGCGCAACGTTCCAAGGATTATTCGAAAGTTCGCCTGTCTTCGCGTTCTTCAGTCTACGCGCCACCGTCGATGACCTCGGTGACGATGAAGGGTCCCTCCCATGGGGAGGCGAGCTTGTGCACCTTCTTCTGCTTCAACCGAAGCACCAGGTCGCCAACCATGAAGGACCTGGTGCGCAGTCGACGGCTATGGTAGTTGCGGAGATCCTGCTGATAGACAGCTGTGCGAGCCAGGGCCGTGTCGCGTGCTTCTTCGAGCAAGTCGACTGCATCTTCGAGTGCTTCTTCTGCGTCGTCTTCGTTGTATGCTGCCACCCTTGGTGCATCGAACTTTACATCGGATGGCAGGATTGCCTCTGCCGTAGACCATGAAAAATGGTGAATTGTGTTGAGGCGTTAGGAGTTGTGCGCAAGCTCCACAACCGACGGAAGTTCTTCAACCCAGCACCCGCGGCCCTTTTGAGTGGCACCAGGAGGCGTTTCTTGATTCCGCTGCACAAGTCCATTGGCTTTTTCACTTGGCCATTGGACTGCGGTGTGCCACGGATGCATAGTTGAGCGTAATGCTTTGCTCTTTGCAGAAGGAACGAAATTCTTCAGCCGTGAAGTTTGTGCCGTTATCAGTTATGATGCTGCTTGGGACACCGAAGCGGTAGATGATGGTCTTTATGAAGTTAACTGCCGTAGTAGCAGTCGAATTTGTGATGGGGACTGCTTCGATCCACTTTGTGAACTTGTCGACTGCCACCAGGAGATGAGTGTGCCCTCCGTGCGAAGATTTTTTGAGTGGCCCAACCATATCGAGCCCCCACTGGGCGAAAGGCCAGGCCAATGGTATTGTCTTCAATGCTGATGCAGGTGCGTGTGGCTTTGTGGCGAATTTTTGACAGCCGATGCACCTTTTGACTATGTCCTCCGCGTCCTTGAGTGGTGGGCCAGTAAAAACCTGCTCGAAAGGCTTTGGCTACGAGTGATCGGCTGCTGGCGTGATGTCCGCAGGTACCTGCATGAATATCTCGAAGGATGGCTTTGCCATCTTCGAATGCGATGCATCGTTGGAACATACCTGATATGCTTCGTTTGTACAACTCGCCATTGATGATGGTGTATGCTTTAGCCCGTCGAGTGACACGTCGTGAGTCAGTTATGTCGTCAGGTAGCTCGTTGCGGAGTATGTACGCCAGGAAAGGTTGAGTCCAAGTTGGCTCAATGAGGAGTACCTCGACTGGCGGGTCCTCTGTGCTGGGTGTTTTGCTCTTGGCTGGTGCGGTCGATGTAGGAGGTGCCCGTTTTTCCTTGATTGATCTGTGCTCAATGCGCTCGAGGAAGACACCAGGTGGAACTTGCGCCTTGGTCGAGCCTAGGTTGGCTAGCATGTCTGCTTCCTCGTTGCTTTCTCTCCTATGTGCCGCAACTCGCAGCCTTCGAAGCTGCCCTCCATTATGTTGTACAGGTCGCGGTAGGCGATCATGTTGTCTGCAATGGCGTCACAGGCCTTCATTGTTTGCTGCACCACCAGATTCGAGTCACCGTAGATCATTAATCGAGTGCACCCGAGAGCTTTGGCCATCCGCATGCCATGGATCAAGGCTTCGTACTCGGCCTCGTTGTTTGATGGTAACTCGAATCCCATTTGCAGGACGTAGCGAAGCTTGTCTCCTTTTGGCGATATGAGGATGACACCTGCGCTGCACCTTCGTTTTTCTTGGACCCATCGAAGTACATGGTCCATGAGTTGGACACATCTGGCGCTCCAGGCAACTGAGCTTCGATCCACTCGGTTGTGAAGTCGGGTAAGACTTGTGCTTTGATGGCCTTCGGGTGATCGTACCTGATGTCCCTTGGTCCCAGCTCGATGAGCCATTTGGCGACTCTCCCAGTTGCGTTGGGGTTTGTGAGAATATCCCCGATCGCTGAGTTACTGATTACAGTGATCGGGTGTTCTGCGAAGTAGTGCGTCAGCTTCCTTGATGACATGAACACGGCGTAGGCCAGCTTTTGATAGTGCGGGTACCGCTGTTTTGATATGGAGAGGACCTCACTCAAGTAGTAGACTGGGCGTTGTATGCTTTGGGCGTGTCCCTCTTCCATGCGTTCGACCACCAGTACGGTACTCACCACCCTGTTGGTAGCCGAGACGTATAGGTATAGCGGTTCCCGTTCCTTAGGTGCGACGAGGACTGGAGGGCTTGTGAGGACTCGCTTGAGTTCCGTGAAAGCTGCTTCGGCTTCCGGCGTCCACTCGAACTTGTCTGCTTTCTTCATCAGTTGATAGAACGGGAGTGCTTTTTCGCCTAGTTTGCTGATGAAGCGGCTGAGCGCCGCCACTCGACCTGCTAATTTTTGTACGTCATGAAGCTTTGAAGGCCTTTGCATTGTCAAGATGGCCTGTATTTTCTCCGGGTCCGCCTCGATTCCACGAGCTGAGACTAGATAACCCAAGAGCTGCCCGGCTGGTACGCCGAACGTGCACTTCTTAGGATTGAGCTTGATGTGGAAGTGTTTGAGGTTGGCGAACGTCTCTCGCAGGTCGTCGAGTAGTGTGTTTTCTTCCCTTGTTGTGATGACAATGTCATCCACATATACTTGCTTTTTGAGGCAATCTTGCATCATGCGCTGGTATGTCGCACCCGCGTTTTTGAGCCCAAAGGGCATGGTTGTGTAGCAGTAGACCCCGAGTGGGGTTATGAACGCCGTTTTCTCTTCATCTTCTTCCTTCATCCTTATCTGGTGGTAACCTGAGTAAGCGTCCAGGAAGGACAGGCGTGCGCATCCGGCGGTGGAGTCGACGATCTGGTCGATTCGAGTAGCGGGAAGTGATCCTTTGGACACATTTGTTGAGGGCTGTGAAGTCCACGCACATCCGAAGGATATCTGTATGCTTCTTTTCTACAAGTACGGGGTTAGCCACCCATTGTGATTTCTTGATTTCTCGGATGAACCCTCGCGAGTAGTCTATCAACTTCAGACTCGACGACGGCTCTTTTTGGGCCGAGACGCGGCGCATTGTTTGTTTTACTGGCTTGGCATCTGGAAACAGTTGGAGAGAGTGCTCGGCGAATTCCCTGGGGATACCTGGCATGTCGGCTGGACACCACGCAAATATCTCCCAGTTCTCACGGAGGAATTCGACGAGCGCGCTTTCCTATGCGATAGGCAGACTCGATGATACATTGACTGTCTTGGACGGATCGGTCGGGTGCACCTGATGTGACCTTGTGTCATTTGTTGCGTTGAACGCTCTGTCGACTGCCAATTTTTTGTGTTCCGGCATGAGTGTGCGGTCGTTGGAAATCGACAGATCGGCGAGTGCTTCTTCCATACCGAACGTCTCAGAGATTTTGCTGAACTCGCGGTCGCAAGAATCGGACCTTTGAAAGTTTCCAGTGACAGTGATGACTCCTTTTGGCCCTGGCATCTTTAGCTTGAGGTAGGCATAATGTGGGACTGCCATGAATCGAGCGAACGTTGGGCGTCCAAGTATGGCGTGGTATTGTGACTTCCAGTCGACGACCTCGAACTCAATCGATTCCGTCCTGAAGTGACTTGGGTCCCCGAACGTGACGTCGAGTTGTATTGTGCCTTCGGCTGACTGCTTTGCCTGGGACGATACCGTGGAAGGTATTTGTGGACTTCGGTAGATTTTCGACTGACCTGTTCATTTGCGGAGTGTGTCTGCAAAGATGATGTTGATGCCGCTGCCTCCATCCATGAAGACTTTGGTCATGGCGTAACCTCCAATTTGCGCATCGAGTACCAGAGCTGCGTGCCCTGGTCGAACTACAGCTGGGGGTGGTCCTCCCGGCTGAAGTTTATGGCAGTTTCGGATCCCTTCAAAAATTCAGGAACAGCGGAGGTGCCATGGCAGCCATGTTCACCTGTCGAGTGCGTAGTTTTTGCTGCCTATTGGAGGGGCGACCCTTCTGTATCATGTACCTGCCCTGAGGCTGAGGGTACCGATCCTCTCTACCCGAGGTACGGGGTGTATGGCGCCGCAACATGTCCGCCTGCGGCAGGCTGTGTGGTGGTGGTGGTGCCATCAGGGCAGGTACAGTGTTTGGCTGAGGTGCAGTTGCGGCGGGTGCCTTTCTGAGATGCATGTATTCAGATGCCAATTCTTCGAATTCTCTACAGTTCTTCAACGAGTGATTGGAACGCAATTTTCCGTCCTCCCCTTTGTACAGGTGGAATCTGCAATAGTCATCCATCTTGTCATCGAATGAGCGCTTGTTTTGTGCATCAGAACGTGGCTTTCGCCACTCTTGCTTCTTGTAGCTGTTACTTCGTTGCTCGGTCTCGACTATCCCGGCGATCATCGGCCTCCGGTCGCTTCTATCTTGGTCGTCACGGGGTTGTGTGAACCCAGCCGCCATGAACTCGGATCTCGTCGATGACGTTTGGAACGCTTGCGCCTCCGATCATCTCTGTATGTGTCCCTGCGGCTTCGCTGCCGCTGTCATGGTTGTCGCGTGGTGAAGAGGCGCGGGTTGCTCGCACCGAGTCTTCTCCATCTGCCCACTCAGTCGCGATTTTTATGAGGTTAGCCATGGAGGTTGGCTTTTCTCGACCAAGCGCTTCTTTGAAATCTCGCCTGGCGAGACCCATGATGAAGGCGTCCATGGCCCTATCTTCGATATTGCGCCGACTGAGTTGCGTATGGTGGTCCATCGCCGTATGTATGATCTCAATGTTTCGTCTGATCGCTGAGTGCAGGCTCTCAGTTCTTCGAATGTTTTCGGTCGCTCGCACAGAGGTTCGAAGTTTTTGATGAAGTCTCTGCGGAAGTGATCCCACGAGTCGTATGACGACGGAGGTAGCGCCTTGAGCCAGTCGCGGGCTGTACCTTCGAGCATGAGTCGTATGTATTGCATTGCCGTAGTATTCGTGCCTCGTTGGCATGAGACGGCGAGTCTGTAGTCTTCTAGCCATCCTGAAGGTTCCTGTCGACCTGTGTACTTGGGTTGTTCAGATGTTAGCTTGAACCCTTTGGGCATCCGTGTCTCGCGGATGCGGCGAGTGAAACACAAGGCTCCGCATGGCTCGGGCTCCCGGTCGGAATATGAGTCGCTACTTGAAGACCTTCGAGATCTGCTTCTGCTGGACCTGTGTCGGCGTGTGCCTTTCCTTGTTTCCTCCGAGTGTGACTGCGACCACTACGATCGTGCTGCCTGTCGCGAGCTGACTATGTTGCGATCTCGACTCCCTCCTGGAGTATTTGCATCCGGATGTATGGCCTTCACCGCTAGGGCCAGTGATTTGAGCTGTTGGCGATGCAGGGCTGCGTTGGGTCGTCTGCCGGAGGCTGTATTGCTTTGAGGTAAGCACCCACAGAGAAAAGAGCACCCACAGCTGTTTTGGGTACTGGGATTCCTTCATCGTCGTGTGTCATCAATGACAAGTTGCGAGTAATTGCCGCTCTCTCATCTTCCGGGAGGCATGCCAGCCTCGACCTGCCTATTGGGTTCGCCCGCCCTGTGCAGCTAAGTGATAGTTATCTTCTCCGTGCGCTCGAGATGCTAGCTTGCCTTTTGCGCTCCACGAGTGTTGCTCTGATGCTTTGCAGGCGAGTGATTCCTGCGAGTTGAAGTACTGGAAGGTCAACGTCTCTTCTGGAGTTACGTCTGCTGGCATCATTGTGCACTCCTTAATTACTTTGTCTGCTTTTGCTGCCATCTCAGCAGTAATTGTCAGAGTTGTGACCCCATCCGGCATAGTTACCGTGCATGGGAATTCTGTAGGCCTGCGGGAGGCTGCGGCTTCAGATGATTCTCCGTTGATGGCAACGTAAACCTGGTGATAAAGATCAACCCGGGGATGATCCTCTGATTTTGTCCCAATCTTTCACAGCGAGTAACCCGAACGATAAATCCTTCCAACAACACCAATGGCGTCACCTGAAGGTGGGGAATAAATCCAGCAAGCAACGTGGAGATGAACTACACGCCTCAAACCTGAGCTCGATAATCCTTGAAGAACACAAGAACCCTCGCAGCAATTCTTTATTGGAAAACATGGCAGCGCCCTCCCCGGAGGGAAGATACACCTCACACACGAGATAGTTTTTAACCTAAATTTCTTAACTCCCTCAACCTAATGCGCCCCAGCCCCTTATATGGATGAGGTGGGGGCGTACTGTAGCGGCGTACTATAGCTACAGTACGGACCTGGTTGGGTTGGACAGGCCCAAACCCAACTCACATAATTATAAAAACTAATTATTAAAAATAACAACGACACAAATATCCTAGTTTGGTGGAGTCCTAAAATTAGGCTTCACCTCCTCCTTCATGCCCATATCATCCTCCCCCCCTCAAAAAGCGTTGTCCCCAACGCGTGAGGGTCTGCTCGAAAGGTGTCGTGATATCAACAGCATCACACGTCTTTGCCATCTTCAAGTCTTGCTTGCCTTCCACTCCGCATCCTCCCTCTCGGCCTGCTTGACTTGATTTTCTTCTCCATATGAACTGTGGCGCCACGATCTTCTCTTGCCCTCTCTTAGGAACCCTTGCTGGAGCCTTGTGTCGCTGAACATGAACCTTCGCTGGACGACCTTGCAAAGTGGTAATGCCCGGGCCACACAACTGACGAACATGTCCATCTTTCCCTCTGTGCATCCGCACTGCTGCTCCAACAAAACGCCTCACAGATGGCCTGACAGAGCTGCGACCGTGTACTCGCGGTACCACACGCACCAAGACACGTTCAGCACAATCATCATCGGTCTGAACACCTTTGTCAACACCAACTAGAACACATGCTGCAATATCCTTTCTCACATCAATAAGAGGCTTGCCTTCAACCGGCTTGTCACCAACAAGAACAAATGGCTCGTCATCTACATGCACGGCTGAATCAGTTTCAGTATCAACGCTCCTTGCATCATGCTCCTCTTGCTGCAATTTAACTAGCCTTGGCTTTGGTTTAGATTTATGCAACTTCTCCTTGCGCACCACTAACTCTACATCGGACTGAATTTGATCATCTCTCGTAGGCTTCAAAGTCCGCTGTTTACCATCATGCACAAAAGAATATGTATTTGCTCTCCCAACATGTGTGACATTGCGATCATACTGCCATGGACGTCCAAGTAACAGTCCACATACCTCCAATGGCAACACATCGCAGTCTATCTCGTCAACATAATCACCAATTGTAAATGGCACACGTACCTTATGAGTAATTTTCAGCATACCACAGCTATTTACCCACTGAACATGCTTAGGTTCTGGAATATGCCATGTGGATAAACCCAAACTGTCCACAACTGCCTTACTAATGCCATTACAGTAACTACCACTGTCAATAATAAGCTTGCATGACTTCTCCTTAATAGTACACTGCGTCTGAAACAAAGTCCAACGCTGGCCTCTATCCGTTGTCATACAAACCTCATCCTGTACTCTTGAGTTGCATATTCAGCCCTCTCAATGGTACAGCCTCTTCTGGAACAACCACCCTGTCCTTTTCCTGAATTGGTGCCACAAATTTAGCACTCAAAAATTGTTTGAAATTTTCCCAACTAGAAGTTATGCCCATCGCGGACCTCTCTTCACGCCACAAACTAGCCAAAATCTCATCCACACGCCGGTAGGCAAGAACATATTCCGTATGGCCACCAAACATGCTATCAAGTGTGCGACATCTTGCGAAACCAAGGTCCATGTCAGATTCCCAAGACTGAAACTCTGTGTATGTGGCAGAACTCTCCAACCTCCATTTTATGTTTGTGGTATCAAGTGCCAAACCGATGACAACAGTAGTGTAGTCATGGTACACGTCGTCATACCTCGCCTTCACACGATCATGCCTTGATGAATCCATCTCTGAAAACTGTGTATCTTAGTCTGACAAAAGAAAAAGGAATACAAATTCACGGAGTACTGTAGCTACAGTAAAATCCGTCCAAGCTGATCTGCACCAAAATTTCCTTTGCTGGCCCACAAGAGAAATCTCACGAACCAGGCAAACTAATATTTCTTTTCTTTCCTTTATTGCTGTGAGCAACTCACGTTCAGCAAACCAGCAAAAGCAATTCACGTTGGATTAAGTTCCAAAGCAAAAGTAATCTGCCATCAACTCTCTCCCCCTTTTTTTTTAGACAGTCACCACGCTGAAGCAAATCTGCACGTACCAAACTCCAACTTTTTCACTTCACGCTCGCGAGCAGACAGAGATGAGGAGGATGTCTGCTGGGTAGCGTTGCTGGAACAAGCCACGGAAAACTGAAACAAATCGATCCGCTCTGCCCTTTCCTTGCACGGACACCAACCCAGAGTATTTCCTTCCACGTGATGCCAGAAGATTTTTTTCCCTTCAACTCAACGAAACTTTGCAAACCGATCTGGCCTGGACTCTTCGGAAGCTAGCGATCCTGGCAGCTGTACGTCCGGCAGGCACCGATCGGCCGGAAAAACGTCAAGCGCGTGGACTCCTGCTGGTACTCCCGATCGGATGAATTCCTTGCAGGACTACCACCGAAACGATCTTGACGAGATCGATCTACACCAACACATGACGATCTGCAAACTGCTCAGTTGAAGAACACCTCGCAGATCAATCAATCAACCGAAAATACTCGCAGTGATAAACCCAGTAATCTGATACCACATAATAAGGATCAACCTGATGATCCTCTGATTTTGTCCCAATCTTTCACAGCGAGTAACCCGAACGATAAATCCTTCCAACAACAACAATAGCGTCACCTAAAGGTAGGGAATAAATCCAGCAAGCAACGTGGAGATGAACTACATGCCTCAAACCTGAGCTCGATAATCCTTGAAGAACACAAGAACCCTCGCAGCAATTCTTTATTGGATAACACGGTAGCGCCGTCCCCGGAGGGAAGATACACCTCACACACAAGATAGTTTTTAACCTAAATTTCTTAACTCCCTCAACCTAATGCGCCCCCAGCCCCTTATATGGATGAGGTGAGGCGTACTGTAGCGGCGTACTCTAGCTACAGTACGGACCTGGTTGGGTTGGACAGGCCCAAACCCAACTCACATAATTATAAAAACAAATTATTAAAAATAACAACGACACAAATATCCTAGTTTGGTGGAGTCCTAAAATTAGGCTTCACCTCCTCCTTCATGCCCATATCACCTGGTGGGGATGACCCGCGGCTATGTGTATGTGCTGCCAATTCCTGTCACGGACTCAACGTCTTCATCAAGGCTCATGTCGGAGTCGGTATGCCCCTCGAGTGGTCCGTCTGGGCGGATCTTGTTGCCGATGCGTTCATCATCTATGCTCATCTCGGCGTCAGCGAGACCACGGTGGACCTCGGAGTCAAATTTGTTGTTGATGCAGATCTCAGAGTCGACGTTGCTGTCGTTATGAAGTTCGAAGTCGTCGAGGGAGATCCCGCAGTCGAAGGTGTCGTCGAGTGGAAAATCGAACTCGAGATCGTTTTTGCGGTACGCTGATTCAGCTTCCTCGCCTTGGAGTTCTTTTGCCATGCACTCGTTGAACTCTCGAGTCGACATGGTTGTTGCAGATGAACAGGCTTCAAGGATCGACAACGGGACGGACGCAGTCGATGGAGCCTCAGGTGCGGCAGTCGCGAGTTGTCGTGGATCTGTCAAGTCCTGTGTACCAAACTTGTTTACGAAAAAATTGAATGCTCCAACAGTTAAATCCAAACCTGACTCGAGACTAGCGAACGTCTCTCGGGCTTCTGGTGAGTGTGGATCGATTGTGCCTTTTGTTGGTGAAGTTGGCGAGCTGCCAATTTTCGAGCGAGTCGACGAGTTGCCGTCTGTCGACCGAGTCGGCGAGTTGTGGTTTGTCGATGCAGTCGGCGAGTTGCCATTCGTAGATGCGATCAGCGAGTCATCGTTTTCCGATTGAACAGGCGAAACCTCGAGTCCAGCACTATTCTTTCCCACAGACGGCGCCAATTGACGAGGGGTTAACTCATCAAATCTCATGGTTAAGGACCTAGGGTTGAGATTACGAGGGAGAGAACGTGGTAGAGCTGGTAGTTTCGTTGGCTACAAGCAAAAGCAAGGATTTACCCAGGTTCAGGCCTCCGGAGAGTAACACCCTACTTCCTGCTTATCTGGTATTGATTTGAGGGTATATGCGAGCTACAATGGAGTCCCGGCGAGATGTCGATCTCGCTAGGGTTTTGGTGGTTCGAGTATTGCGTGTCCTGGATCGGCGGCCCTCCCAGCCTTTATATAATAGGCCGGGTCTCGGGAGTTCGCAACCAACTCAGATTACATGTAAGGAAACTCTAAATCGACTATGTCTATGCCTAATATTGGAGGATACTCCATCTTCTTGGTCCTTCCGTTATGGGCTTAATGTAGGCTCCTGATAATTGGGCCTTAGTCGATACGTGCACCAGGTACCCTCATGGTAGGGTACCCGAGAGGTATATCCCTGTCAGTCGATAATAAAAAATACGAACATGAAGCATCACTTAGTTATCAAGCACTCATGTATCTTACACAACAATCTTTCTCATAAAACTTAACTTGAAACAAAAGAAGATGAACATACATGTAAAAGTGAATCAAAACAAGCTTACTTGAGTTGTGGCAACTACGTTCTTGGTCAAAGAACAATCAGCATTTCATACTTTTGTACTTCAAGAGGAATCTTTATATAATAACTATTATTTAGCAAATGTCTCATGTTTTACTGAACTAAAAAAATTACCATACGTTGTGAACCTCTAGAGTTGTGTACCTGCAATTAGAATTAGAATGCCAACAAGAGGGGAAAATACATCTTACAATTAAACATAATTAAACATGTTGTTGCGATATAATTGATTGTATCTCACACCACTAAATGCTTGCTTGTGGAGAATAAGAAGGATAGGTATACTGACTCAACATAAAAGTAGAAGATAAGCCCTTCGCAGAGAGAAGCAGGGATTAAATCATGTGCTAGATCTTTTTAAGTTTTCGAACATAGAAGTAAAAATTGTTTTGAGAGGTGTTTGTCTACGTCAACGAATGGCAATAGTGGTCTTGTCATCTTTCATACCAAATAAGTTTTAAGAGCGGTTTCGAGATATCATATTTATACTATATATATTTTGACACTCCTCCCCATCTTTGCTTACACAAACCATGGCTAACCGAATTCTCGGGTGCTTGCCAGCAATCACATATCCATGGAGGAGTGTCTATTTAATTTATTTCTGATATTGGACTAACCAGCAATGTGCAAATTGTTGACGAGCAGATGAAGCAAGCAAGTCAAAATAAACTTATTTGGCATGGAAGATAACAAACCTAACTAATACGTCCTCATGAGCTGAAAACAGTGGCACAAATATAGAGTATTTTAAATATTTTAAAGGTAGCACATGACTAATTTACTTGGAATGGCAACGATATACCACATGTAGGAAGTTATGGTGGACACTTTGGAAGGTTTTGGCTCAGGGTTTTGGATGCACGAGAAGCATTCCCTCTCAGTACAAGGCTTTAGACTAGCAAGGCTTTTTAGCAAACACAGGAGTTGAGAAATACAAGCAAATATATAGAGCAACAGGATAAATCATGCATTGTAAATTGTTTCCCTAGTTAGTCATCAAATTCTAAATTGCAAGAATACAACGCTAGAGAGCTAACAAGCATGAGAAGGTACCCAATATAACTACTTTGCATGCAAGTCTATCTTCTCTACTATAAGTGTCAAGGTGTTACTATTATGACCAATACTAGGTTTGCCACAACTCAAAAAGATTTATTTGCTATACCCAATGTAAGCCAACACTTCTCTCAAGATCAGCACATAAAAGAGATTGCAATACTAAATAAAAGGTGCGAAATAATAAGCAAACACTTCTCATTAATATTCCATCATAGACAAACTCACACCAATGGATACAAAGATAACACACTAAAGGAATGATACTTCCACATTGCAACCTATTTCATATGATAACTTCTCTACTCATGATATGACACTCTACTAAAAATATAAAAGATAAAAGATAATGATGTTGATACTGAGGCGCTCCCCCAAGCTTGGAACAAGCCAAGGGAGTGCTATTACCCATGACGAATTACTCCTTCGCGGTGCACGGATCTCTTCTTCTTTATCGTCACACTTCCATGGCAAAGGTTTCCCATCGATGAGAGACATCTCGGTCTCCAACATCCTGAAACTCACAGCAGAGCTAATATTTTGAATGGGCCAATTATTTTTGTGCCCTGCTTCGCTTAACTTTTCTTGTTTGTGCCCTACTCGCTTAACTTTCCTCGGTTTTGCCCTACTTGACTCTTTCGAGACGCGCAGGCGGCCAAGCGGCCGTTTCCGTCGGGCCAACCTCCTTTGACTGTTACTGCGCTGACATCTTTGATGGGCCGACCCAAACTGACCACGGTCAATCCCGCTGCTGAGTCATACGTGTTGGTGTTTAGTCCCACCTTGGTAGTTGGCAGGGTGCACGCCCTCTTTATAAACTCGAATTTGCGACTGCTATCGTTAGCATTGAACGAAGTGGGGTGGAACCGAGCCCGGGCCCCCTTCGTTCGATGCTAATTTTTTATGGTTGGTCTTGGATGGATATTAGTCCCACCTTGCTAGAGATAATTCACTGATTATTAGATCGTTAAGGCTGAAATTAAATTTGGACACGTTTAATTTGCACTGGGAAACTGCAACTTAAATTAGGAAACTAAAATTTAGAAACTGTTTTAATTTGCACGGGGAAACTGAAATTTAGAAAATGATTTAATTTGCACTGGGAAACTGAAACTTAAATTAGGAAACTGAAATTTAGAAACTGATTTTCACATTAAAACTTAAACTAGTACAAAAGAAATTGATTACAAAAGATCCATAACTAATTAGACTAACTACTAATCAGTGCTAATACTACTACTACTACTACTACTACTACTACTACTACTACTACTACTACTACTCTACTACTACTACTACTACTAGTGCAACTACAGCTACTGCGCGCGGCGGTCGGCTCCTACTTCCTCCGCCTCTTCGCTGGCGGTGCTGCGCCCCCGTCGTCGTCGTCATCGTCGTCGTCGGAGTCGTTGGCCTCCTCGCGGAGCCATCGTCCTCCTCGGAGTCGTCGAACGGTGGCTCCTCCTCCTCCTCTTCCTTGTCGTCGTCATCGTCGGAGTCGGAGCCATGGCCGTCACACTCGCCTTGGCCGTCGCCGTCGTCATCGTTGTCCAGGGCCTCCTGCCACTGCTCGTGGCCCTCCTCCCACCACTCGTTGATGTTGCCCTCGGTGTCCTCCTCGCTAGGAATGAGGTCGCTGCGCCACCACTCGTCGTCCGACATGGCAGCGATCGAAATGTAATGGATTGGGGTTTTTGTGAGAGAAGAAGAGGAAGAAGAGAATGGGGCTTTTTTGGGAGGGAAGAGAAGAACTGCTTTGGAACCGCATACGCATTGGGGTTTTTATCTTTGAGAAGGATAGAGAGGAATTTAGTGCGATGGCGCGTAGATCGATAACCGCTGTGGAAACGAACAGACGTTCGCTTCGTATTTTGCCAGAACCAGTGTGAAAAGACTATACATTTACAGATTATATTCACAATGATGACATCCTGTGACTGCACTTGACGTTCAGTTGAAATGACATGCATGAAATGTTCACCACGTCATCTCGTGCACCTTGACGCGTGTTGTACAACTGTCGAACAGTTGTTGTGCATTGATGTTCTTGTCAAATTGACTGCAATTGGAAACATTGTGATCCATCTAAACATATCGCAAGCATTTTGTGCGAGAACTGACGTGAATAATAATTTGTTTACGTGCATATATGCGTAGGCGCATCAGTGTCATGCCATCAAACGCGTTCTGGACACGAACTGGCCAACAGTGCGCGCTCTGGGACACAAAAAGTTGAAAATGTTGAATTGCAAGTTTCTGTTTTTTCTCTAATACTATAACACTAAAAAGTAAGAATCCCCAAAATAAGTTTCCGTTTTTTTGTTTTCTCGATTTATGTAATTTTTCTTAGGTAAATGCTATTAAACTCAGTTAATGAGTGGAATATAGTTTAAAAGCTCCAAAATTCATGATATTCAGGGATTCGGCCTCCCATATGATATAATTTGTGTCAAAAATGTAAGAGTCAATTTTCTACCTTATTTATGGTATCTACTTCAATAAAATGGGGTTTTGGCACTAAAGAAAATTAAAAAATATATAAATTGAAAATCTTGGAATCTTGCTTTGGCAATGTTGTTTATAATATCAATACACATGTTTGTGCCGAGTTGTGTCATCATAGCAACAAGATAGCCATGGATATGCCATGATCTTGGTTTTTGGCTTGAAAGCCATGAATCTCCTGACAAGGTAGTCCTTTTTGTGAACACTTGTTTTATTAGAATGTGGTATTGCAAGTTTATGATTTTTGCCTGATACTAGTACACTAAAAAGGAAGATTCCCCCAGGTTTTCAATTTTTTTGGATGTTTTCTCCATTTATGTGAGTTTTTTGTAAAACAGGGCCAATATCGTTAGTGTGACCATTCATAACTAAGGGAGAATTTGTTCTAAAAAAACTAAGGGAGAATTTCTAACTTTTTTCATGCAATTGCGTATAATCATGGTGTACTACGTTTGTATGATTATTCTATATTTTGGGCCAAACTATCACACACTTGTAGTTCAAATTTTCTTTTTCGTCTATAAACGCTAGTAAATCATTTAATGAGTGGAATATAGCTAACAAGGTCAAAAAATCATGAAATTCAGGGATTTTGCTTCCCATATGATATAATTTGTGTCAAAATTGTAAGAGATCAATTTTCTACCTTATTTATGGTATCTACTTCAAACAAAATGGGGATTTGGGGACTACTAGACCGAGTATACAGGACCTTATGCCTTTGGTGTGTAATTTGGAACGTCGGCTGGCATCTAGCTTATGTTTTCTGAATCAAGGTTCAAGATTGCAGCTGATCAATTCTGCCTTGTCCTCCATGCCGCTTCACTTCTTTGCTCCCTAAGCTTACCTCCGGGGTTGACTACGCAACTGGACAGAATTTTGCGCCAGTGTCTTTGGAGAGATAATACTGACACGCCACGGCAATCGTGGCTGCTTGGGAACTTATTTGTAAGCCGAAAAAGCAGGGTGGCTTATGAGTGGTTGATTTTCAGAAGAAGAATGCGTCGCTTCTTATAAAATTTCTGGATAAGTTCTACAATCGTGTTGATGTGCCTTGGGTGAACTTGGTTTGGAGTGCGTACTACACCAACAAGGTTCCCCATGCTGATAATTTGAGAGGTTCCTTTTGGTGGAGGGATGTAATGAAGTTGGTTGATAATTTCAGAGGGTTTCTTTTGTGCAGCACGGCTCAGGTGAGACGTTCATGTTCTGGTCGGATAATTGGAAACTCAATGGAACAGTTACAACTATGAAAGCTCGGTTTCGAGAATATGCTCTTTTGCTATAAATGAAGATATTTCGGCGGCATCGCTCTATGCTGCATCTAGTGAGCTTTCTCTCTATTTTCTTTACCTCTTTCCAGGCAAGCATTTGCTGAATTAGGAGAGCTACAGTTGATTTTGCAAGATAACCTCTGAACGCTGATAATGATGTGTGGTCTTTTTGCTGGGGTGGCAAGTATACTGCTAAAAGATTTTATGATCACATACATGCATATTGTTGTGCCGAATGCTTTCAGTTGGATTTGGCAGTCTAGGTGTACAATGAATCTCAGGGTTTTTGCCTGGTTGCTATTAAGATATAGACTTAACACTAAGGACTTGCTGAAGCGCCGTCACTGGAATGTCACTGAGGATTATTGCTGTGTGCTATGTCCGCTGAGAGTTTATGAGGATAGGCAGCATCTTTTCTTCACTTGCAATTTTCAGCCAGCATGTATGGAATTATTTGCAGATTGTGTGGCCGGCTGCTGGTGACATCCAAAACCAATTGCTCGAGCCAAAAGAAGGTTTGGACATGTTTTTTCATGGAAGTGCTCATTGTGGCTTGTAGACACATTTGGTTGCAGCGGAATGGGAGCAGTCTTCAGGAATGAAAGACCAACTTTTGGGAAATTGGAAGGGTGGCTTCGTCAATGATATGACCTT